>CM075984.1:44038550-44358550 GCA_038087875.1 Malacoraja senta
CCCGTACTAATCAAGAATCTATCTATCTCTGCCTTAAAAATATCCATTGATATGGGCTCCACTGCCTTCTGTCACAATGAATTCCACAGATTCACCACCCTCTGACTAAAGAAATTCCTCCTCATCTCCTTCCTAAAGGAATGTCATTTAATTCTGAGTCTATGACCTCTGGACTCTCCCACTAGTGGAAACATCCTTTCCGCATCCACTCTATCCAGGCCCGTTCGTAACCGGAACAGTTTGCAAGTCGGAAATGTGGCCGCCTGGTGATATAATTAGATCAAAACATAAGCCAACCAAGGGTAACGCATAGTTAAACCAAGGGATTTATCTAAACTATTCAGATATTGTTGCAAGCTGAGTTCCCACATGGCAGAAGATGCCTGTGGGCCTACAGCAGCTGGCAAATCCATCCCATTGGTCTCCCAAACATTCGATCGTGTGTATGTGTTGTACACATGTCAGGCATTCATAACCTGCATATATATTTTTAACCTTTTTAATGAAGTACCTTTCAACCAGGGAGAAATGTATTTTGATCTCCTTGGAAGGCCTCTTTCCTGAGGTATTTGTGTGTATTTTGGCCCACATTGCTCAAGGTTGATCTTATCTTACTTCCACATGGTTTTTATATTGTGTTCCCTAAATTCCACCAAAATCTAATAAACTGTTCAATGATGGAAAAGATATATTACAGCTTATGTTTTCAGCTACATTGATAATTATATTAGAGCTTGCACAAGGTATGCGTCTGCCCTGGCTTGAAACCCAATATCATTGCAGTTCTAATCATGTGGTACAATAACATCAGATCTAGTAATGTGATTTGATCCTTTATGTTGGCCTTTCCATTGATACACACTACAACATGCCTGGAGCAAAAAAAGGTAAAGAAACAAACTCACTCAAGTTGCCTATCAACACTCACATGAAGAGGGCGGCACGGTGGTGCAGCGATAGAATAGCTGCCTTACAGCGCCAGAGTCCAGGGTTCGATCCTGACTACGGGTGCTGTCTGTATGGAGTTTGTACGTTCTCCCCGCGACCTGCGTGGGTTTTCTCTGAGTTCTTCGGTTTCCTCCCACACTCCAAAGACATGCAGGTTTGTAGGTTAATTGGCTTGGTACAACAATGTAAATTGTCCCTAGTGTGTGTAGGATAGTGTTGAAGTACAGGGTTCACTGGTCAGCGTGGACTCGGTGAGCCGAAGGGCCTGTTTCTGTGCTGTACCTCTAAACTAAACTAAAAAAGTACAAGTGCGAGAGACCAGATACTTAGAAGAATGAAAGTGTTCAGAGCAACTGTAGTCCAAATAGTATAGAAATTCTAACAAAGGTGGTGAATGACATTTTCAATTTTTTTACAATTTATAGTCCCAGGTACATCAGAAATGCTCAACATATTGTTATATGTATGGTGAACATTTGTAACTATGTCGGTGCCAAAACGAGGTGACACTTGTGCACTGCCTAGGTGAGGTCTGGTATATGATTTTACCGGGTTGTCTGTAAAACAAGGCATTTCACTGTACCTAGGTACACGTGACAATAAAGTATCATTGATTCATTGAAATGCTTCATCAATGGTCAAAGCAGATTTTCAGACACGCATTACATGACCAGTAAAGGGCTTGTCCCACTTGGCCGTTATTTACGACTCATTTACGCGTCATATGTAAAATAGGTCGATTCGTCGTGATGCGCGACGTCGCGCACAAATCACGCGTCAGCACAGCCGTCTGGTTACGGACGTTCACGCACGGTGATGTAACCATGCGTTACCATGCGATACATGTGAGACGTTGGGACACCAGCATGCAACCCCAATACGTCAGCGTGCGTAAGCGATACGTCACGCAGGTGGCGCGCGAGGATTTCGTTACTCTACCAAATTCTGGAGCGCCGTGCGATACCGCGTGCCACCGCATGCGATTCCACGCCTCACCATGCGCAATGCGTGCGTCACCCACGCGTCACCCACGCGCACCCCACACGCCACGACACGTCGACCTATTTTAGATATGACGCATAAATGAGGCGCAGATGACGGCCGTGGGACAGGCCCTTTAGGCCATCAACAGAATGGTCGATATTCAGTTTGGAAATTATGCTTTAGACCTGAATTCTGGAGGCCGGGGATAATTTATGAGTTAATGACAGTTTTCATTGCTCCAAATAAGGGACGTTTGCAGTAGTTTGGAAGTATATGAGTCATGTTTGTAATTATTGCGAGCATTTCAATAAAAAATGAGTAAAGGAGTTTGATCTTCAATATTTGACCTTCAAATAGGGTAAATTCAGTGGTATCATGTTGAGGAAATCGCTGTCTAAAGTCCAATGAATCCATACAGCAGATGATCTAATTCCCACACTTCTAATCTGGAGGGCACCATAAAGTCAGAGGGTGGGCTACATTTATGAAACAAGTACTATTTATTCTGTGATTGCCATGTAAATAAAAATGGAGAGAGGCAGTGTTATTTACATTTCCTAAGCAAGTTCACACAAAGAGTAATGCAGTAATGATCAGATTTAATTTTAAAGACACTACATTGTTACTGCACTGTTATCCAACTGAAAATTGTTTTATTTACCCCCACAGTGAAATTCACTGCCAGCCATTTCTAAGTCACTTCCCCTCATTCAGAAATTCAACCCAATGTTCTGGAGTACAATTTATCCTTGGACTCAACTCATTTTCTGCACCAGGGAACAATTGAGTGACACCAGGCAGGTCTCCTTCAAGTTATGGCGAAGCAGGATCAAAATATAACATGAAAATGCCCCTCTGCACAAGTGCCAATGGATGGCATGAGCTACTAATGCGTGCATATAAATCATATGTGGACACTTTTGCATTTAAGTGAGAGAGATGTTTGAAGGACCAAGAAGGAATATCATGGATTGTATGGTACAGATTCAGGGACAATTTCTTCCCAGCTGCTATGAGGCACTGAATCATCCTACCACAACTGGAGAGCAGTCCTGAACTACTATCTACCTCATTGGTGACCCTCGGATTATTTTTGATTGGCTTTACCTTGAACTAAACATTATTCCCTTATCATGTATCCATACACTGTAAATGGCTCGATTGTAATAATGTATTGTCTTTCCGCTGACTGGTGAGCACACAACAAAAGCTTTTCACTCTACCTCAGTACAAGTGAGAATAAACTAAACTGAACTGCAAGCCCTAGATCAAGCTGCAAAAGAATTGTCGCTCAATATTGTACCATCCAACACATGAAAACGATCCATGATACAAAATCCGCTTACTAGGCCCCTGTACTTTGTGACACAACCACACCTTGTACTGAAAGTCGCATAACTCTTCCAGAATCTGTCAGAGGAGATGGCCTAAGTAAAACAACTGGTAAAATAAGCAAGCATGTGTAAGTGAAGTTGGCAACAGCTACTAGTTTTTAAACAAATAATTTATTGCGCCTTATCCGAGTATCTTATCAACAGGATCCCCTTCTGTTTTTCCAGCAGTATGGCAGCAGTACTCCTTTGATCAGTATCAAGCATAATGTCTGATTGATTCTCCTTTCTTTGCATTCCCCTGATATTTGCAGTTGACAGATTGTGTCTTGTAATGCCATTTACAGAGATTGGGATCTGTGGAGTGACTTTCATCTCTAAAGCTTCCATCACCTTCATGCCTTAAATCAAATTGCTGTCTTAATCTGGTAGCATTTAATAATTTATAATAATGACAGAGGATTAAGTGATATTAATGTAACAATGATCTACTGTTTACCCGAGCTCCCCTTGAGATCTTTGGCTGTAAAGTCTTGACATTATTTAATTGCTTTAGTTCAGCAAGTGGTCGGCTGTTAGTTCAAAAATTAAAAGTAGCAACTTATTTATACCACTTCATTAATAAAGAAGTACATTATTAATGGCTGGCCTTAGATAGGTTTGCTTCAGAGATTTTGCTAGACAAACATAATGCTAGATATCGCATGGATGTCTGGTAGTAACACAATTTATTATCAGAATCAATTTTTTTTTAAGTAAAAATTGAATGAATGTCACTGAGGCTTTCTTGATGAAACTTCACTATATTGGTCAGGTTGCAATGACTTTTGTTGAATGAATATGTCTCTTCAGTAAATTAGGAACAACATCAAGTTTAGTTACCTCTTGATTCATAACTAACATTAACATTTGATCAGTCTGAAGAAAGGTCCCGACCTAGAACGTCACCTATCCATTTTCTCCAGAGATGCTGCCTGACTCGCTGAGTTACTTCAGCACTTTGTGTCTATCTTTCATAGAAACCAGCATCTGCAGTTTATTTTTAATACATTAACATTTGATTGTTCGGCAAACAATGAGAAGGATAGACGACTTTTTAACTCCCTTGTTCTGTGCTTTTGTTAATTTTACATTCCTGTCAATAGACAATAGGTGCAGGAGTAGGCCATTTGGCCCTTCGAGCCATTCAATGTGATCATGGCTGATCATCCCCAATTAGTACCCCGTTCCTGCCTTCTCCCCATATCCCCTGAATACGCTATTTAAAAAAAAAAATAATAATAATTTTTATTTATTAGAAGTACATTACATTACAACCACATACATTAGTACTCGTCATTTATATCTTCTTACAATTAATGTACTCCATTTATTTTTTACACTAGAAAAGGAAAAGATTGAAAGAAAGAAGAAAGTGAAGGAAAAAGTGAAAGTGTAGAAAATGTGACAACAAAAAAGGACGAAGACCCTATAAGAGCAAAATTAAAAACAAAAGAAAAAGAGTTAAGGAATAGACCCTAGAAAAGAAAGAGAAAGAGAAAGAGGAAAAAGAGAGAAACAAATATTTTTATGAGCATTACGTAAATGGGACATACCAACTCTTCAACTAGCATCCCCCCTTACCTGACCTCAATTTTTTTATTTTTTTTAAGTACTTTTGCACCCTATATTTGTAATAATTCTATAAATGCAGACCACGTCAGGTGGAAGTGATCTGGTTTACCTGCTAGGAGGAGTCTTATCTCTTCTAGGTGTAATGTTTCAAACATATTTGAAATCCACATATTTATAGTTGGTATTGGAGCCTTCTTCCAAAATTTTAGAATTAGCTTTTTTCCAGTTATTAACCCATAGTCCATTAGTTTCTTTTGAAACACATTTAGTTCTGGACCATCTTCCGTTATTCCGAAGATAATCCATTCTGCTTTGGGTATCAGTCTTGTTTTAAATAACTTTGTAAAGATTTCAAAAATTTCATTCCAAAATTTTTTAATTTTTGTACAGAAAACGAATGAGTGCGCTATAGTAGCTTCTTGGGATTGACATTTATCACAAATAGATGATACATTTGGGAAAATTTTATGAATTTTAGTTTTCGAATAATATAATCTATGTAAAATTTTAAATTGTATTAAAGTGTGTCTTACATTAATCGAGCATTTATGCACGTTTAATAAGTGTTCATTCCAACTTTCCTTTGAAATTTTAATAGCTAACTCTTGTTCCCAGTCTCTTCTGATACCCTCCGTAGATGGTATTTGTACATTTAAGATAATATTATACAAATATGATATTAAGTTTGCTGATTCAGCTTTTATCTGCATTGCCTCGTCCAATACATCTACTGGGTTATTATAATGATCTTTTGTATATTTTTTCAAATAGTCGCATATTTGAAAATATTTAAAATATTGATTATTTCCGAGTTTATATTTTATTTGTAATTGTTGAAATGAAAGTAATTTTCCAGTTTCATACAAGTCACCAAGCGTTTTAATTCCTAGTCTATCCCAATGTGTAAAAGCTTTATCTATAATAGAGGGATTAAACGAAGGGTTATTAACTATAGGTAATAAAAGTGATAAATTTCTTAATTTTAAATTTTGTTTTATTTGTTTCCAAATTCGGATTGTACTATGAATAATTGGGTTCTTATTATAATTTATGTTATTCAATTTCATTGGAGAAAGGAGGATCGCTCCAATGTTTCTAGAGGAGCAATCCTCTTTCTCCATTACAATCCAGTCCACTTGCTGGGCGGAGTTATCCATCGAATCCGCTATTTTTAAGAGCCCTATCTAGCTCTCTCTCTCTTCACTGCCTGCTGTACCTGCATGCTTACTTTCATAGACTGATGTACAAGGACCCCCAGATCCCATTGTACTTCCCCTTTTCCCAACTTGATGCCATTTAGATAGTAATCTGCCTTCCTGTTTTTGCTACCAAAGTGGATAACCTCACATTTATCCGCATTGAACTTCATCTGCCATGCATCTGCCCACTCCCCCAACCTGTCCAAGTCACCCTGCATTCTCACAGCATCCTCCTCACAGTTCACACTGCCACCCAGCTTTGTGTCATCTGCAAACTTGCCAATGTTACTTTGAATCCCTTCATCCAAATCATTGATGTATATTTTAAATAGCTGCGGTCCCAGCACCGAGCCTTGCGGTACCCCACTAGTCACTGCCTGCCATTCTGAAAGGGACCCGTTAATCTCTACTCTTTGTTTCCTGTCTGACAACCACTTCCCTATCCATGTCATCACTCTACCCCCAATACCATGTGCCCTAATTTTGCCCACTAATCTCCTATGTGGGACCTTATCAAATGCATTCTGAAAGTCCAGGTACACTACATCCACTGGCTCTCCCTTGTCCATTTTCCTAGTTACATCTTCAAAAAATTCCAGAAGATTAGTCAAGCATGATTTCCCCTTCGTAAATCGATGCTGACTCGGACCGATCCTGTTACTGCTATCCAAATGTGCGGCTATCTCATCTTTTATAATTGACTCCAGCATCTTCCCCACCACCGATGTCAGGCTAACTGGTCTATAATTCCCCGTTTTCTCTCTCCCGCCTTTCTTAAAAAGTGGGATAACATTAAATACCCTCCAATCCACAGGAACTGATCCTGAGTCTATAGAACATTGGAAAATTATCACCAATGCATCCACGATTTCTAGAGCCTCTTCCTTGAGTACCCTGGGATGCAGACCATCAGGCCCTGGGGATTTATCAGCCTTCAGTCCCATCAGTCTATCCAACACCATTTCCCGCCTAATGTGGGTTTCCTTCAGTTCCTCTGTCACCCCAGATCCTCTGGCCACTACTATATCAGGAAGATTGTTTGTGTCCTCCTTAGTGAAGACAGATCCAAAGTACCTGTCCTTAGTTCACATTAAACATTATGGTGAAGCTATTAAGCTGTTGTGAAATTATATATGAACAGGAATTCAATATGGACCAATGAACTTTATTGAAATGTTATCCCATTTTTGGCATTCTAACAATAAAGTTTTGGAAGTATATGAGGCACAGTGGTGCAGCCGGTAGAGCTGCAACCTAGCAACTCCAGCAACCTGGGTGCAATGCTGACTAACCTCTGACCTGGAGATTGCATGTCTCCCCTGTGACCATGTGTTTTTTTTTAGACTTTAGAGATATAGTGCAAAAACTGGCTCTTCGGCCCACTGAGTCCACTCCGACCAGCGATCAACCCATACACTGTCCTACCCACTAACGACAATCTACAGAAGCCAATTCACCTACGAACCTGTACATCTTTGGAGTGTGGGAGGAAATGCACGCGGTCGCAGAGAGAACATATAAACTCCGTACAGACAGTGTCCTTAGTCAGGATTGAACCTGGGTCTCTTGCGCTGGAAGGCAGCAACTCTACTGCTGCGCCACCGTGCCGCCCCAGGTCTCTCAGGTCCTCCAGTTTATTCCCGCATCTCAAACATGGCTGGATGGTAGGTTAAATAACGGTTGTGTATTAATCTTGTGAAGGTGGGTCGCAGGAGTATCTCGTGGCAGGAATTGATGGAAATGTGAGAGAGAATATGCTACCAGGAAGTAAGTGGGGCACTGGGATTGTTTGAATTGCCCTGTGTACTGGCATAGGCTTGATGGGCTGAATGTCCAGTATGTATGACATCAAGGAAATAAGATATATAACATTATGCAAATATCTGGAATAGGTGTCCAGAAACATGAAACTAATAATCTCCAGAATTAAATTCCACAGTGAGAATTTGAGAATTTGAAATTCAGCTCAAACTGAAATATGTAAACGAATCTCCTTCACACAAAGGTGGTGCGTGTAGGGGACGAACTGCCAGAGGAGGTGGTTGAGGCAGAGACTATTGTAATGTTTACGAAACAATTAAACAGGTACATGGATAGGACAGGCTTAGAGGGAAATGGGCCAAATGCAGGCAAGGTCAAGGGTTTCAAGGTCAGTTTGTTATCACATTTACCAATTAAGGTACAGTGAAATTTGAGTTACCATACAGCTATACTAAGTGAAAAGCATCAAGACACACAACCATATAACAGTTAACATAAACATCCATCACAGTGGATTCCACATTCCTCACTGTGATGGAAGGCAGGTGGGATTAGTGTAGATGGGACATGTTGTTCAATGTGGGTAAGTTTGGCCGAAGGGCCTATTTCCATGCTGTATCTATGACTCCATATATGACTCTAAGCATAAATGTATCAAAAGATCATGGAAAGTTAGTATGTAAGAAGGAGCTACAGATGCTGGTTTAAACGGAAGATAGACACAAAAAGCTTGTGTAACTCAGCGGGACAGGCAGCATCTCTGGAGAGAAGGAATGTTAGTACACAGTATTAACCAGCATCACCCTGTTGGCAACCATTTCTAATCTTTGTGAAGAACTCACTATCCATTAGCTTTTATCAACAGTAGAACTTTTGACAACATTGATAAATAAGTTTTTGAGTTATATTGCCGTTGGTGAAAAGCCAAACTGCATTGAACT
The DNA here is from genome assembly GCA_038087875.1 of Malacoraja senta. Taxonomy (NCBI): domain Eukaryota; kingdom Metazoa; phylum Chordata; class Chondrichthyes; order Rajiformes; family Rajidae; genus Malacoraja; species Malacoraja senta. The sequence continues at coordinate 44,047,329 of CM075984.1, forward strand.
ATTTCCTCAAAGGTTATTGTTGATGTGCTTGTGTGAATTTCCCTTGTGTTGTATTTTTAGGATCTGCCAGCTGGCATTGCATAGATGCATCTTTTCACAGTGTTGCTTGACAATGACATGGTATTGTGATTTAAAAAATGAAGGCATGAGGATCTGTGGGTCAATGATTCAACTAGAAACTGCTGACCATCACATTCTCTTACCATGAAGCTCCAACCTAATCACCCATTAATAAGGTTGAAAGAGGTGTGGGTATTTCCATAGAAGTTGGTGCTGACATCAAATAAGATATTCCTGGCATCAATGCCACCCAATGCCACCCATACCGGATAAAATGTTGTTCCAGAGGCCATGGGTCTTTGCACTGGCAAGAGCACAAAGATTTAAGACAATGCAGCATTGAAAATAAAGTTATTCAGTGATGCTCTGTCTCTTTAAGATGGATGACATTTTACTTTAGACTTTAGACTTTTGAGATACAGCGTGGAAACAGGCCGTTTGGCACACCGGGTCCGTGCCGACCGGCAATCACCCCATACACGCTAGCACTATGCTACATACCAGGGACACTTTACAATTTTTACCGAAGTCAATTAACCTACAAACCTGTATTCAAGAGAGAGATGTATTCAAGAGAGAGTTAGATATAGCTCTTAGTGGGATAACATTAGATACCCTCCAATCCACAGGAACTGATCCTGAGGCTATACAACATTGGAAAATTATCACCAATGCATCCACAATTTCTAGAGCCTCTTCCTTAAGTACCCTGGGATGCAGACCATCAGACCATCAGGCCCTGGGGATTTATCAGCCTTCAGTCCCATCAGTCTATGCAACACCATTTCCTGCCTAATGTGGGTTTCCTAACAAAATCAATGATATGGGGGATAAACAGGAATGGGGTACTGATTTTGGATGATCAGCCATGTTCATATTAAATGGCAGTGCTGGCTGGAAGGACCAAATTTCTATGTCTATGTTTCTATGTTTCTAAGTACGCCTTTGGAGTGTGGGAGGAAACTGGAGCACCCGGAGAAAATCCATGCCATCACAGCAGGAACGTACAAACTCCGTACAGATAGCATCCGTAGTCAGGATCGAACTCGGGTCTCGGGAGCTGTAAGGCAGCAACTCTACCGCTGCGCCACTGTGCCGTTAACTAACATTTCTGAATAAGTCTTACCGTTATGAAAAATTTGTTGCAGCTCAAGCCTGTAATGTTGGTCGACCAGGGGGTTACATTTTAGTTACTACAAATGCCCTTGTAATTTGTATGGCTGAGACATCCTAAATCCTTCTCTCGTAATTCACAGAACAATAAATCAATCGCATTTCAATCTAAATTATTAAGCATCCAAACATAATGCATACTTGAATAATCGATAAATCTGCTGGCTTCACTACATTCTGATGTGCCATACTTCTCTGCAAATCTCCAAGATGTCACTCTTTATATAGATCTTGGAGATGACACATTTACTATAAAACTCTGAAGCCAGCATTCTTCCCACAAGTTAAAGATGCCAGAGGCATCAGTAGCCACCGTGCATTGAAAACTCAGCTGGGCTACTTAAAAGCAGCAGTACTTCACACCAGAACTCTTTCACTTGTGGAGTGAATTCATTTGGAAGTAGAAACAAGGAACTGCAGATGCCGCTTTACAGAAAAGGACTTTACTAAGTGCTGGAGTTACTCAACAGGTCAGGCAGTGCCTCTGGAGAACATGGATAGGTGACGTTTCGGGTCAGGATCCTTTTTCAGTGAATTGATTCATTGGGCTGAATCTTGCTGGTTTTTCCACCGTGACCAGCCAGCAACTGGGAGACTGCAGCGCATGTACATATAAACATCTTGTACAGGTTCCAGCTCACGGGTCCGTCAGTATGATCCGCTACTGGACTCTGTAAAGTTGCCGAGATTCCCCTGTGCTTAGCCTAGTGAATCTGTGCATGGATCCAGTACCGCTGCTAAAACCTCAGCTCATTCGTTACAGTGGGTAAGTCACAGCAACAGGGAAGGTCGATAAGAACAAGGTAAGTTATATATTTTCTAATCTTGTTAGTAGAAATGTTTTTAAGTGCTCTCAGGCGATTATCAAAAAAAAAGTTCAACCATTTTGAAAAAAATATTTACTTATTTCATTATATTTGTTTTTGATCTCTTCTGAATAGGTCAGATTGCCATAAGGTCAATAAGCTGGGAAATGACCTTGGCATCTGACAAAGGTGTGCTCAGCTGTTTCTTAGAAACATAGAAACATAGAAAATAGGTGCAGAAGTAGGCCATTCAGCCCTTCGAGCCATTCAACATGATCATGGCTGATCATCTAAACTCAGTACCCCATTCCTGCTTTCTCCCCATATCCCTTGATGGGTGAGCTTTTGTAGTGCCCTGTCCACTGTGATGTCCATGGGCTTCTCGATCTTACTGCCAGTGTTGATGAAGCGACAGAGGTAGAGCTATAAACAGAACGTCCCTTATTGCACAGTGTAACATATCAAGATCATATCACACAGTGCACTTGGTTCGTAAAGGTACCATTGCACGTATGCACACTACATCTGTGCGACCTGATTTTGTCAACCAATACAGTAATGTTGCTCAGAGCGGCACTGGTTGTGATCACGGTGCTCCTGGTCCACAGGTTTGGTCTTCTGGATAGTGCTGGGTAGTGTCAGAGACCAAGGTTCAATCCTAATCTCTGTGTGGAGTTTGCATGTTCTCCCTGTGACCATGTGGGCGCTCCGGTTTCCTCCTACATCCCGAAGAAGTGCGGGTTTGTAGGTTAATTGGCTTCTGCAAAATTGTCCCTAATGTGTAGGGAGTGGATTCGAAAGTGGGATAACATAGAGTTTGTGTGAATGGGTCATCAAAGATCAGCATGGATTCAATGGGCCAAAGGGCGTGTTACCATGCTGTATCTCTTATCTAAACTAAACTAAGTGCATGGAAATGGGAAAGCTGAACAGCAAGGTCTGAAGAAGGGTCTCGACCCAAAACATCACCTATTCCTTTTCTCCAGAGATGCTGCCTGACCTGTTGATTTGCTCCAGCTTTTTGTATCTATCTTCGGTTTAAACCAGTGTCTGCAGTTCCTTCCTACACAGTGATTTTAGGTGCTGGATCAAGCAGAATCTACCCAATACCTCTGTTTGGTGGAATTGCAATAAATGTTATTAAAGTTAATTTCCTTACTACATAAATTAGCCTATAAATCTCTACATCTTAGAATAAAGGGGAGGTCATTTAAGACAGGTGAGAAAAAACTTTTTCACCCAGAGAGTTGTGAATTTATGGAATACCCTGCCACAGAGGGCAGTGGAGGCCAAATCACTAGATGGATTTAAGAGAGTGTTAGGTAGAGCTCTAGGGGCTAGTGGAGTCAAGGGATATGGGGAGAAGGCAGGCACGGGTTATTGATTGGGGCCGATCAGCCATGATTACAATGAATGGTGGTGCTGGCTCGAAGGGCCGGATGGCCTCCTCCTGCACCTATTTTCTATGTTTCTATGTTTGGAGTGTGGGAGGAAAGCGGGGCACCCGGAGAAAACCCACGCAGGTCACGTACAAACTCCGAACAGACAAGCACCTGCAGTCAGGCGGCAACTCTACCCGTTGCGCCACGGTGCTTCCCCCTAAGTGTACGGCACAAATTTATTTACACTGATTTTTGAATTACATTTGCATATAGCATACCTCCTATGTCCAATCAAGTTGGTGCCTGGCAGCACCAGAGACCCGGGTTCGATCCTAACTATGGTTGTTGTCTGTATGGAGTTTGCACCTGCAGTCAGGATCAAACCCAGGTCTCTGGCGCTGTAAGGCTGTGACTCCACCGCTGTGCTGCCGTGCCACCAACATAATTAATACACTCTGACTTGGGAGACTGATGACGGCAGGATTACACTGTCATTCATTTTAACGACTGTGATTAGGAATATAAACTAGTCAAATCACATAATCATGCTAGAAATGTGTTGTGAAAGACAATTCCATTTTCCCCCCTCCACCCCATTTTGGTTGCTGTTGGCTCTCACTTTGAGACAGTCGAATTAATGTTGCTAGCAGCACATGCAGGGGTTTTGAAAATTATATGCACGTTTGAAGAACATCTTGAATGATCCCCCATTAACAGCGTCCTTATTCTATTAATAATGAGCAGGAGTTCTTGGGTGGAACTGCTCAGCTGAAGCAATTACTCCAAATTGGCATGAATACTCTAAAAATAACATGTGGGGTCTGATTTTAAATCCATCCCAACTCTTGGGCAGACCTTCATATGCATAATAAAGGCATATATTGAGAGATACAGGGGAATGGTTTGGCAGGTGTTGATCTCTGACAGCTGTAATATTCAGACTTTATGTGTGGACAAAAGCTTTGCTTATCCCTACTGTACACATGGGCTCAGTGTGGAGTGAGCCTGTCAGAAAGTCATTCCTTGCTAACAATGTTTGTAATGAGATAATTACCGAATTCTAATGCGAGGTACTGCATTTTCAATATTTTAAGAACTAACTGAGTCCGGGGATAGGGCTGCCGAGTTTTCCCCCGGGAGCCCGGCCATTGTTGGTATTAAATGTGAGTGGATGCGGTTTGTTTTAATGAAACACATGTTGGGTTCATTTTGACGTTTTTGTTCGTTAGTCCAGTAGCGAAAGCATTTGGTGCCAGGGAGCTGAGCCTGAGCTCCATATTCTGAGCGCTGGTCTTCTTGTTTGAAATCCAACAGAAATAAATAGCCACTTGGTCATATCAAAAAAGGACTGCACGAAACTCTAAATCAATTATATTTTTCACATTGTTGTCTTCATTGTTGGGCGGCACGGGCGGTAGAGTTGCTGCCTTACAGCGCCAGAGACCCGGGTTCGATCCTGACTATGGGTGCTGTCTGTAGAGAGTTTGTACGTTCTCCCTGTGACCACGTGGGTTTTCTCCGGGTGCTCCGGTTTTCTCCCACACTCCAAAGACGTACGGGTCTTTAGGTTTATTGGCTTTGGTAAAATTGTAAACTGTCCCTAATGTGAAGGATTGTGCTAGTGTAGGGGGTGATTGATGTCAGGGCAGACTCGGTGGGCCATAGGGCCGGTTTCGGCACTGCATCTCTAAAGTCTAAAGTCTAAATTACTTAATAGTACTGCATTGTTAATTACTTGACAACTTTACACAGAGAATTTGGAAACTGAGAAATATCAATTTTGTGAAACTAACCATGAATTGATGTAAGCCATTTGGCAATTAGGGGTAGTTTGCAATTGTGGGGTATCTTTTGGCTTGGTATATTTTGTTAGAATAGTTTAAAGGTAGAGTGTGAAAACAGGCCATTCGGACCATGAGTCCGCGCCGACCAGTGATCCCCGTACATTAACACTATCCTACACACTAGGGACAAGTTACAATCTTTACCGAAGCCAAGTAAACTACAAACCTGTACACCTTTGGAGTTTGGGACAAAACCGGAGCATCCGGAGAAAACCCACGCAGGTCACAGAGAGAATGTGCAAACTCCATACTGACAACACCCGTCAACAGGATCTAACCCGGGTCTCCGACACTGTGAGGCAGCAACTCTACCACTGCGCCACCGTGCAACCCTGTAAATGCTGCCCTGTCAACCATGAATGTACCCATTAATAATGATCATTGTTCACATCTGATTATTTCATAGTTAATGTTGGTCTAATTGTTGCATTACCATTTCCAGTTTTAATGGCAATCCTTATTTCACTCTCTTGATAATAATTCCACTGGTATGAAAGAGTCATTCTCAAGGGAACCAAGGTCGAGCTGTTTTGTTTGTATATATAATATTTCAGAACAAATGGAATATTTCACCAACTCCTCCATAATAATGTATTATAAAAATATGAGTAGATCTCTACGGGTTTAATTATGCCGAGTCAGTGGATTCTATATTAGAACATATTCCTCCATCCGTCCCCCATCCTAGTTACATAGATACATAGAAAATAGGTGCAGGAGTAGGCCATTCGGCCCTTCGAGCCTGCACCGCCATTCAATATGATCATGGCTGATCATCCAACTCAGTATCCTGTACCTGCCTTCTCTCCATACCCCCTGATCCCTTTAGCCACAAGGGCCACATCTAACTCCCTCTTAAATATAGCCAATGAACTGGCCTCAACTACCCTCTGTGGCAGAGAGTTCCAGAGATTCACCACTCTCTGTGTGAAAAAGATTTTCCTCATCTCGGTCTTAAAGGATTTCCCCCTTATCCTTAAGCTGTGACCCCTTGTCCTGGACTTCCCCAACATCAGGAATAATCTTCCTGCATCTAGCCTGTCCAACCCCTTAAGAATTTTGTACGTTTGTATAAGATCCCCTCTCAATCTCCTAAATTCTAGCGAGTATAAGCCAAGTCTATCCAGTCTTTCTTCATATGAAAGTCCTGACATCCCAGGAATCAGTCTGGTGAACCTTCTCTGCACTCCCTCTATGGCTATAATGTCCTTCCTCAGATTTGGAGACCAAAACTGTACACAATACTCCAGGTGTGGTCTCACCAAGACCCTGTACAACTGCAGTAGAACCTCTCTGCTCCTATACTCAAATCCTCTTGCTATGAAGGCCAACATACCATTCGCTTTCTTCACTGCCTGCTGCACCTGCATGCCTACTTTCAATGACATAGTTCTCTGACTAGTTTCATTGTCCTCCTGATTAAATATTACTGATTGTATGCCTCGCTGTCAAATGTACTGTTCTACATTTCCTTGATCATTGACCCATTGTATCTGTGTTTTCACGCCTTACCCTTCCCAATCTCTCTATCTCCCTCTCCCCTGATTCTAAATCTGACGAAGGGTCTCGACCCGAAAAGTCACCCATTCCTTCTCTCCAGAGATGCTGCCTGTCCCCCTGAGTTACTCCAGCATTTTGTGTCTATCTTCAGTGTAAACATGCATCTCCAGTTCCTGCCTACACATTCCGGTTTACCATCAGACACGACAAATATCACAACCTCAGGTTTACAGTAATTGGAGGTGAAAAAAGCGAAAGATGATTGAAAACTGAAACATATATCACTGAATCATTCAGCAGATCAAGTAAAAGCTGAGTGGGAAGTGAAACCGAACCCCTCTGCGGGGGGAAGAGGGCACAGTGGCTCAGAGGGAGAGTTACTGCCTTACAGCGACAGGGAGCCTGGATTGATCCTGACCGCAGGTGCTGTCTGTACGGAGTTTGTACTTTCTCCCTGTGATCACGTGGGTTTTCTCTGGCTGCTCCGGTTTCCTCCCACATTCCAAAGACGTGCAGGTTTGTAAGATAATTGGCTTTTGTAAATTGTCCCTTTGAGCAGGATAGAACTAGTGATTGATGGTCGGCGTAGACTAGATGGGCTGAAGGGCCTGTTTCCCCACTGTATCTCTAAAACTAAAACTAACATTGAAATGCTGGTGCTTTTCCTCTCAGAGGCATAGTCATAGTGATACAATGTGAAAACAGGCCCTTCGGCCCAACTTGCCCACACCTGCCAACATGTCCGAGCTACACTAGTCCCACCTGCAAGCATTTGGTCCATATCCCTCCAAACCTGTCTTATCCATATACTTGTCTAAATGTTTCTTAAATATTGTGATAGTCCCTGTCTCGACTACCTCATACAGCAGTTTGTTCCACATCCACCTCCCTTTGTGTGAAAAGGTTACCTCTCAGATTCCTATTAAATCTTTTCCCCTTCACCTTAAACCTATGTCCTCTGGTCCTTGATTCACCTACTTTGGGCAAGAGACTCTGTGCAGCTACCCAAACTATTTCTCTCATGATCTTATACACCTCTATAAGATCACCCCACATCCCCCTGCGCTCCAAGGAATAGAGTCCCAGCCTTCTCCACCTCTGCCTATAGCTCAGACCCTCTAGTTCTGGCAACATCCTCATAAATGATGATGTTACTCGAATTAGAGTCATAGAGTGATACAATATGGAAACAGGCCCTTCGGCCCAACTCACCCACACCGGCCAACATGTCCCAGCTACACTTGTCCCAGCTGCCTGCGCTTGGTCCATTTCCCTCCAAACCTGTCCTATCCATGTACCTGTCTAACTGTTTCTTAAACATTGGAATAGTCCTAGCCTCAACCACCTCATCTGGCAGCTTGTTCCATACACCCATCACCCTTTGTGTGAATTGTGTGCTTTTGGCACTTTCTGTTCCTGTTTTAAGCAGACAGTAACTGAAAAAGCTAAGTTACATTTTCTATCAAAAGTTGTTACAGATTTTTGCTTTGGAATTTCCCGTTCTCATTCACTATTCTGTTTGAATGTGATTTTAATCTGATAGACACTCCTTTATCCAATATACTGTATTTACTTTGTAATCTTTGGACTTTAAACTTTAGACTTTAGAGATTTGCCTGGAAACTGGGCCTTCGGCCCACCAAGTCCACACCAACCAGGGATCACCCCGTACACTAACACTATAATACATACTAGGGATAATTTACCATTTTTACCAAAGCCAATTAACCTACAAACCTGTACATCTTTGGAGTGTAGGAGGAAATCGGAGATCCCAGAGAAAATCCACGTGGTCACAGGGAGAACATACAAACTCCATACAGACAACAGCCATAATCAGGATCGAACCCGGGTCTCTGGCATTGCATTGCAGCAACTCCACTGCTGCTCCACTGTGCCTCCCAGTCATTGTAACCTTAAAGTAATTTTAAAGCAAAATGATGCACAAGAAGTATCAAAAAATACTCTGATATTCATGTGGCTTTACAACTAATAATTTAAAATACTGAAGGATTGGAATATTCACCAAATAATCCCAAAAAGTATTTTCAATTTTATATCCTTCTTCATATAACACAAGGGAGATTTATTTACTGTATATCTGATTAACTTGCAACTGACATTAACTGTAAGCATACATTGATTGCATTTTTTTAAATTCCTGTTTTGATCTCTCCCTCCCACCCCCACCCCCCCCACCCCACCCCCACCCCCCACAGTATTATTAGCAGTCAGCCTGCCAGCGCTTTTCCAATTTAATCAGAACAGAATGAGTAGAACAAAAGTTAGCTTTTTTGCAGAAAGTGCAGCTGAACTTTTGGACCTCACCGAGAGCAAGAAGTTCACAAAAGAACTGCCATTAATTGCTATGAGGAATTGCTATTAAGCCTGGGTTTCCAATAGAGGGCGAGATTCACTAATTTTCCCTCCGCAAAGGGATCTTGGTACGTGGGCTGGCTTCCCCAACCACGTCAAATTGCCTCCTGGTGGTCTCATTTGAAAAGTATCCCTGATTACATCTTTGGAGAATTCCGTTCTTTGTCCTCCAGTGAACCAATGCACTACAAGTTGTAAAATCCACAAAGCAAACATTTGCAGCTTGCAATTGCATGATTGCCAAGTGTTTAAGAATGATAATCTCCAATCATCTCCAATATTAGTTTTGTTCTTTCCACCGAACATGCAAAGAACATTGCAAATTGTATAAGAATAAAAAACCTCCAAATAGGCTCAGAATTATATAGACTTTGCGGCATTTATTTTTCACACACACACACACACACATATATATATTTCTAATATACACACGTACATACACACGTACATACACACGTACATACACACACACACACGTGTGTGTGTGTGTGTGTGTGTGTGTGTGTGTGTGTGCGTGCGTGCGTGCGTGCGTGCGTGCGTGCGTGCGTGCGTGTGTGTGTGTGTGTGTGTGTGTATATATATATATATGTATATGTGTGTATAAGGATACAATATGATATAAGAATACAACCTTAGGCTCTGAACTATATAGACTTGTGGGCATGTGTGTGTGTATGAGTCCGAAGAAGGGTCTTGACCCAAAACGTCACCCATTCCTTCTCTCCAGAGATGCTGCCTGTCCCGCTGAGTTACTCCAGCATTTTGTGTTTACATATATATATATAAATATATACACACACACATAATATATATGTATATGTGTCTGTGTGTGTGTGTGTGTGTATAAATATTATATTTTTTGCTCGATTGTTAGGATTATTAATTTATTGAATTTAATTTAGTTTAGTTTAGAGATACAGTGCAGAAACAGGCCCTTCGGCCCACCGAGGCCGCGCTAACCAGCGATCCCCGCACATTAACGCTACCCTACACACTGGGGACAATTTACACTTATACCAAGCCAATTAACCTACAAACCTGTACGTCTTTGGAGTGTGGGAGGAAACCGAAGACCTCGGAGAAAACCCACGCGGTCACGGGGAGAACGTACTAATTCCGTACAGGCAGCATCCGTAGTCGGGATCGAACCTGGGTCTCGGGCTCCACAAGCGCAGCAACTCTACCGCTGCGCCACCGGATATGTTATCTATGAGTGTTGTGTTTGCAGGTATGTTATAATTTCATTGTCGGTACATGGGACAATTAAACAGTTTAATTGCATCTGGGTTCTTCCAGATTGGATCTGGACATTCAGTACCTCATTTTTTTGCCGTCCCCATTTAATAAGGAAATCACTGACACAAGAAGACGTGTTCAGTTGCTGAAATAGCAGGCAACATTTTGGACCATTGATCCAGCGCCCCACAATGGCAGTTGGAATGGAATTTAAATTCAAATAATTGAATAAATCTGGAACGTATAAATACAATCCAGTCTTGGTAGCAGTAACCACAAAAATCTATAGGTTGTAAAAAACTCTCCGCTTCATTATTGTTCTTCAGAGAAGGAATTCTGCTATCTCTACTTAGTTTGCCTTCTACTAGATTCCAGGCACAACAAGGTATTTAACTCCTGTAGAAACATTTATCTCCTGACTTTATGGACCAAAGCATGGATTTAAGAAGTAGTATTTATGTCCTAGAATAATCCTAAAACTGAATGTTGTACTTCAGACAATTTAAAGATTATTCTAGCATTAAAACCATAACCTCAAGTACATATGCTATGGTCAGTTAATTCAACTCATCTATTATACCTTCTTAATCTTCTTATCCAGCTGTTTTACTGCCTTCAGGGGTCGATGGACATGTGCTCCAAGATTCTTCGGTTCCTCTGCACATCTCAGTATCTGAACATTTATGCTGCTCCCATTTGTCTTTTTTCACGTTTTTCAATACATTTTTCAATACTTCCATTTAGTTTAGTTTAGCCGAATGGCCTGGTTCCGTACTGCATCTCTAAATTTAAACCAAAGCTAAACATAAATTATACATAAATCACACATAAATCCTACAAGATACTGCCAGGGGAAATAGTAGAAGCAGATATGATAAAAGGTTTTCGATAGGCGGGTGAGTATGCAGGGAATTGAGGGATAGGGCCTGATAGAGTGGATGTGGAGAGGATATTTCCAGTAGTGGAAGGGTTTAGGACCAGAGAGGGAAAACCGATCAGCCATTATCAAATGGTGAAGCAGACTCAACAGGCTGAATGGCCTAATTCTATTCCTATGTCTTGTGATCGTATATTGATTATATGCAGGCAGATGAGATTAGTTTATCTAGGCATCATGTTCGGCACAGACATTGTGGGCCGAAGGGCCTGTTGTTGTGCTGTACTTTCCAATGTTCTATGTTGATTGTTTCATTTTTTGGTTCATATGACAATTAAACGCTTCTTGACTCTTGGCTATGTTTTATGACACAGAAAAGAAAAAGACCATGCCAAAAAATAAACACAATTAGAAAAAACAAGTGTATGGTAGTGCAAGAAGTTAGACACGAAAAGCTGGAGTAAAACTCAGCGGGTCAGGCAGCATCTCTGGAGAACAGGTGACATTTCGGGTCAAGACCCCTCTTCAGACTGAGTGTCAGGGGAGAAGGAAGCTAGAGGTATGAAATGGATCAGAACAAATCACAGCTGGCACTGATGACTCAAGAAAGGTGGAGCCCACAATGGTCCATTGGTGGCTGTGGAAGGGGTGATAGTGAAGGGATAATGAAGTGATACAAACAGTGAAACTAGCAAGATGATTAGGGTGGGGCAGGGATGGAGAGAGAGGGAATGCAAGGGTTACTTGAAGTGTCTCAGTGGGACGGGCAGCATCTCTGGAGAGAAGGAATGGGTAATGTTTCAGGTTGAGACCCTTCTTCAGACCATTCCTTCTCTCCAGAGATGCTGCCTGCCCCACTGATTACTCCAGCATTTTGTGTCTATCTTCGGTGTAAACCAGCATCTGCAGTTCCTTCCTACACGTTACTTGAAGTGTGCCATGCAAGAAGTGATCCGTGGTGTTCCATTGCAGAGATGGGATTAGGACTCTTGGATTAGGATCTCCTGAACTCATGTAATTACATGACATCCCTTCATCTTCCACATCTCCCAATAAGGCAACATTTAAAGATGATAAAGATGTGTCTTTGTTGCATCGTGCTTCTCTTCATGTGCTCCCTTTTCATCTGCTGGGAAGGGGCGGCTACCGTAGCCTCCGTTCATCACCGCTTTAAGCAGCACAAGTTAATTTAACTATGACTTGCCACTCTTGATACTTCTGCCCACCTCCTCCTGCTAATCCCCAGCTGAAGGCTTCAGCTGAATGGACACCATACTGAGCTTTGACTGGACGCTGCAATCATTTTAATTAACAGGTCGTAGGAGGTTGGCATGGAACCTGCATCACAATGAATTGGGGTGTGTTAATGGTCTGATGCAAATCCTGCGACCATTTTTGGAGACGGATGAATTAGATGCAGATCAGTATTAATGTTTTATAAATCTGATTTTTCCACTGAACAGAGCTGACTTGGTGCCACACGATTCCTGAATTACCAAATAAACATACTGCCGTACATGTTTCCCACTATGAATGGCTTTGTCTGCTGCCTCCGTTTTCCACCGTCACATTTTATTGACGCAGGCATCTTTAATCGGACTTTATTGGACTTCATCTTAAACTAAACCAACAGAGATTTTTAATGCTTCATCTGCTAACTTTTCCACAAAGGATGAAGTATCAGTGATCAGTCATCCTCATTCATCCTGTTAAATATTTGGCTTTATGTAGCTTGGTCCATTTTAACATTAATACATTTCCCCCAATTCATCGCTGGGAACCGAGAGGGAACTCTGGTGATCGCACTGGAACTTAGTCAGTGCCCTATACATGGTGACTCTTTGCATACTTTGTGAATGCAAAACAAAGAGTTTCACTGTGACATCTCACATGTGCTAATAAATTATCAATTAATCAATGAATCATCTGTTAAACCCACAGCTTTCTTCAGATATTTCTCCCCATCATCTTATCCACGAGTTCCTCCTCTGAAAGCCTTGCACAATCTACATACTTTCCTTAACTTATTTATCCTTGAGATTGATCCCTCATCTCAGGTTTAGGTTAGTTTAGTTTAGAGATACAGCCCGGAAACAGACCCTTCTTCCCACTGAGTCCGCAGTGACCAGCGATCCCCGCACAGTAACACTGCCCTACACACACACTAGGGACAATTTACATTTATACCAAAACCAATTAACCTACAAACCTGTACGTCTTTGTAGTGTGGGAGGAAACCGAAGATCTCGGAGAAATCTCACACGGTCACGGTTATAACGTTCAAACTCCATACAGATAGCACCTTTAGTCGGGATTGAACCCGCGTCTCTGGCGCTGAAAGTGCTGTAAGGCAGCAACTCTACCGCTGCGCCACCGTGCCGCCCCGGAGGTGCCATTCAGTTGTAATTCGATTAGATCAGGCGCCGCATCAAGTGAACAAGTGCACAGATCGGGCTCAGTCTCGGAGAGGCAGAGCAGTGGTGGACAACACCAACTGCATCACCAGGCCAGGCCGACCCTGCATCTCCAACTCAATGCAGCTTCCAGGACAATGGGCCTTTATGGTAAAGTTAAGACTCTACCTTATAAATAACATTGGACTGAATCACATAAAATGGCACCGGAAATGTGGCGTCCCTTGTGTGCTATCTCAATATATTCTACTATTCTTACACTCTTTTACCCAAGTATGATTGTGCCAAAGATAGACACAAAAAGCTGGAGTAATTCAGCGGGACAGACTGCATCTCTGGAGCATAGGACCCTTCTTTGGACTGAGCATCAGGGGAAAAGGAAACAAGAGATCTGGATGGTGATATAGAATAAATGAATGAAAGATATGCAAAAAAGTAACGATGATAAAGGAAACAGGGTATTGTTAGCTGTGGGCTAGGTGAAAACGAGTTACAGACAATGAAACTCACCTGGCCGACAGTGAAACTAGTACAACAACTAGGGTGGGGGAGGGATGGAGAGAGAGGGGATGCAAGGGTTTCTTGATGTTAGAGAATTCAATATTCACTCCACTGGGCTGTAAGTTGCCCAAGCAAAATATGTGGTGCTGTTCCTCTAATTTGCGTTTGGCCTCACTCTGACAATGGGGGAGGCCCAGGGCAGAAAGGTCAGTGTGGGAATGGGAAGGGGAATTAAAGTGCCGATGCATAATTTTTTTTTACTGAACTGCATGCAAAAAAGGAATTTCACTGTACCTAGGTACATGTGACAATAAAGTATTTTTGAAGTATTTTGTACAAAGCTTCTGGTATTTCACTACAGATTAATAAAATCCAACAGGGAGCCATTTATCCAGGTTTGCAGATGGCTCAAAAATTAATGCAATAATGTGTAGTGCAACAAGGAGTATAAAATGACAAGGAAACCTTGATATATTAACTGAGTAGGCAAATGGTGAAGGCTAAGGAATAATACATCACAGAAAATGTAGATAGGTGTAAGGAAGGTTTGGAGAGGAGATGAGCAAATGCACTGTGAGTGGTTAATGAAGATGGTGAGATGAAGATGTAATGAGCCATGTGGGAATATAGTGTAATATAGACAACACATAGCTGACTTAGTGTAGTTAATATCAAAAACGGGAAATGATGTGTAGATGTGAGAGAGAGAAAGTTGCAAAGAAACAGGGGAATAAAGAGGGGTGGTGGAGAACAGGACTGATTGGGTTATTCCCCCGATAGCCTTCAAGGTCTTGATGGGTCAAACGGCCTCCTTCTAAAACAGACAGCACCCGTATTGCACCTGGTAGAGTAGCTGCCTTCCAGCTCCAGGGACCTAGGTTCAATCCTGACATCCTATGCTGTCTGTGTGGAGTTTGCAAGTTCTCTCTGTCACTTCTGATGCTCCATTTTCCTTCCACATCCCAAAGGCCTAGCACTTAGCTACACAATGTTGCCCTCACTGTAGGTAAGCCTGACATTTGATTTGGCATGTGGATTGAGATTTCCTTGGAGATGGCAGACAAGAGTGCCAGGGAATTTTACTTCGGAGTCACGTGAGTGACTACGTGAAGACCCCGTCCAGCACGCATGCGCGACATTAGCGTTCACGCAGTGCAACAGCGGCGACCGGGAGTACAGGCGCTCCCGCTACACGTCGGTGAAAACTAAACAGCGGACCATCAGGTAAGTCTTACACTGAGGTCGTAATCCGCAAGCTGTGCTCTGCTCTGTATTCCAGGGGAACTGGGAGTGTTCCATCAGTGGGGGGCGAGAGGCGGCACCTGGACCGCATATGCGGCGGTCCACCCTCATCGAGACCGAGCCGAGCCCAGTCCCGCTAGCGCAGCCTGATGAGCGGCAGCGGGCTGGAGGAAAAGTTTTTAAAAATTTTTTTTTTTAAAATACCGGCCGGTTATGTCTGACTCCGATGAGGAGGGTCCGCCTTAGAGCGGCAGAGCTAGCCGCCTGAGCCGAATGGAAAGGCTCATGGAGCAACTGCTCCAGCGAGACTTGCTTCAGGAGCTAGAGCAGTCTCGCCAGGGGGACCAGGCACTCCCACAGCAGTGCTCTACAATGCACTGGCCATTGCTTTCCCCTCAAAGCAGGGCAGCGTTGGCGACCAGGGCTGGGCTGGTCAGGAAGAGGGGTCATTGGCTGAAGATGTCGGGAGTACGCTTGGGGTACAGGATCAGGAAGAGCTGCTGGGTGTGGAGATTCGCTACGTGGTTTCACCACGAGCAGGGCGGCCATTGGAGCCAAAACTGGCGGCCAGCATCAACCACCTGTCCCTCAAACCCCTACAAGACAGGTACTTAATGAGGCACTAGAGCTGGAAAACTGCAGTTCGCTCAATGTACCGGCTGTTAACAGCCAAATCTGGGGGGGGGGACAGAGTATCCGGAACCAGGAGCTAAAATCCTCAAGCTCCTGACGACAGGGATAACAGCCTATGCTCGTTCCGTGGATGGGGTGGATATGACCACAAACCAGCAAGACACTCTGGCTCTGCTGTGCTACACCCAATATGAGATAAATAACCTCCGCAAGGAGAGAATAAGACCTGCCCTCAATCCCAGGTTTGCAGGACAGTGTAAAACACCGGCCTCAGAGCCGCAGATCCTGTTATTTGGAAGGACAAGTGAAAGACCTGGAGGAGGAGTCCAAAGCATTTGGCCTCATGAGGGCAGGCCCCGGAACGAGCAGACCCACACAAAAAAACAGACGGCAGTACCTCACCGCGTCCACCAGTCAAGGTCAAATTTATGTAACTGGTGAAAGCTCGGGGTCCGCATACTATCCCCGAAAGCCTTTTTAGGCCAGGGCCCAGAGCGGACCCCATGGAAAATGCGCCACCCCCAATCAGCAGTACATCAGCAGTACATCCAGCAGTATAACGACGGATGAACAAACGGAAGAAAGGAACACTACCATAACTATGGAGGTAGGTGGGTCTGGTTCCTACCAGCATGTAAATGGGGAACTGTACTAACAGGAGGTGTCTCACGAATGATAGTTATATACTTAACAGTATTCGGGGATACAAAATAGAGTTCATTCACGAAAACATGCCACCAGTTCAGCACGTACCCAAAGGGTCTTTACCCTCTCAGTCAAAGAGAACTAGAGGCTCAAGCAGAACTGGTGAGGTTACTTACAAAGGGTGTCATTGAGAAATCCAAACATGATCCTTTGGAATTTGTCTCAAATATATTTACCAAAAGTAAAAAAGATGGTGGATGTCGCATCATCATTGACTTAACCTCACTAAATACCTTTGTTAAGTATGTACATTTCAAAATGGAAACATTTGTAACTGCTAAACAACTGATTTCCAAAGGATACTTTATGGCAAGCATTGATTTAAAAGATGCCTACTATTCAGTACCCATTCACAAGGGTCATCGCAGATACCTGAAAATTTACCTGGATGGGGCAACTATGGCAGTATAAAGTATTGCCTAATGGGTTGACATCAGCCTTAGACTATTTACCAAGATATTAAAACCAGCCTTGGCAACATTAACGAAACAAAGACATATTGTCATGGCGTATCTTGATGATATCCTAATAGTTGGCAAAACCATGGAGTTGGCTAAATCAGCTGTATTAGCTACCAAATAATTGTTTGAAACCCTGGGTTTGTCCTACATCCAGATAAATCTAAGTTGACGCCATCCGCAACTATGGACTATCTGGGATTCAATTAACTCAATCCACATGTCTGTAACGTTGCCAAAAGGTAAAGTAGCAGAATTGGCACAGATGTGCAACAATTTAATGGTAAGCAATCGACCAACCATCCGACAAGTGGCAAGAGTAATTGGCAAAATGGTAGCAGCATTTTCAGCTACACAATTTGGACTCCTGCACTATCAGCACCTACAAAGGGCAAAAGTACAGGCGTTGAAACGACATGCAGGTCACTTTGACAGATCCATGAAACTACCCATTGAAGCAATATCAGAGTTACAATGGTGGATATAACACATTTGGAATAGTTCCAGCCCTATCATCATCAATAACCCAACGTTAACTATACAAACAGATGCCAGTGCTCAAGGCTGGGGAGCAACTAATACCATATCCAGCACAGGTGGTAGATGGACTAACCTAGACTCGTCTTTACTACAAACACTGGGCATAAATTATTTGGAAATGTTGGGTGCGTTTTATGGTTTTAAAGCATATTCTAGGAATATGCACAACTTCCATGTTCATTTACAAATTGATAATATCACGGTGGTGGCCTATATTAACCATATGACCGGAATAAAATCGATATCATGTGACAATTGGGTCAACACAATCTGGTAATGGTGGGTCGGTAGACATATTTGGCTATCAGCAACTTACCTACCAGGTAAGCTAAATACAGTGCCAGGTCACGCAAATTCAATGATAAACACCGAATGGATGTTAAATCCTAGAGCTTTTGCTAAAATTACAAACCAATATGGCACACCAGATATCGATCTCTTTGCATCCAGACTAAATCACCACGTACCAATGTATGTCCCTTGGGAACCACACCCTGAGGCAGCAGCGATAGATGCATTCGCGCTGAACTGGGGGACCGATTTCTTCTATGCTTTTTCCCCTTCTGCCTTAATCTGTAGGGTACTACGCAAAATACAGATGGACTCTGCTTCAGGTATTTTGATAGTACCAACTGGCCTACACAGCCATGGTTCCCAGTGGTCCTCGACATGGTCATCGAAACTCCTATGACTTTTCCCAGTAGCCCAGACCTATTGACGCACCCTGTATCAGGCATAAGTCATCCATGCCATGCCAAAATTAACCTACTGGGTTGCAGATTATCAAAAGACCACTGCTGGGACTGGGATTGTCTGACAGGACCATCAACATGATGACACCGTATGTCCACCAGGAAACAATACCTATCGAGCATCAGGAAGTGGGAAAGATACTGCTCGACTACTGGGACAACGTACTCATCTGCAACCATAACCAATGTACTGGAGTTCCTGGGGGGCCTTCACCATAATGAAGGATTGAGCTACAGCGCCATCAATACTGCCAGACGTGCGCTGTCAGCCTACTTAAAACAGGTGCCAGGACAACAGGCCATAGGGTCTCACCCGCTGGTGATCAAACTCATGAGGAGTATCGTCAACTCCAACCCTCTTAGACCTAGGTATACACAAATCTGGGATGTCAGTGTGGTCCTGACATACCTAAGGGGATGGTCCCCAGCCAGGTCTCTCACCCTGGAAAAGCTAACCCTGAAAACGGTCATGCTGATGCTACTAGTCTCAGCACAAAGAGTCCAGTCCCTCCACTTACTGCGACTGGACAACATGGTTATAACACCAGACCGGGTCTCATTCACCATTCAGGAGCTGCTAAAGCAGAGCAAGCAAGGAACTTGAGTCCTAGTTATGGATTTCCGGGCATACCCACCTGACCTACGGTTGTGTGTCATGACTTACTTATTCACTTACAACAACACAACAAGAGATTCTCGAGGGAGAAAGGAAAAAATAAATAAAAAAATATATATAAATAAATAAATAAATAAAAAAGCCTTATGGGTCAGCCACAAGAAACCTCATGGTTGGGTGTCGAGCCAAACCATCTCGAGATGGCTCAAGCAGGTACTGGGAGCTGCTGGAGTAGATACTGATGTATATACATCCACTCCACCAGGGCAGCATCACATCGGCGGCTAAAAGAATGAACATGGAGAAAACGTTCCAAACGTTCTACCACAAGCCGCTAGCAGAACCTGTGTTATTTGCAGAAAGGATTTAAAATCTGCAAAAATATATAATTTAAGCCCGGGGGAGCATTTTGTCTTTTGTTATTGTTTAATAGATACCATTATTGTTTACAAACAGATTATGGTTGATTACGATAACATACTTCCTCCCTTGAATGAACTTCGGCAGCGAGTGAAGTATGAACTGTTACACGGTTTGAAATCACAGAGCTTTAAAAATCTTCACGTAGTCACTCACGTGACTCCGAAGTAAAATAGTAAGATTAAACGAGAACTTACCAGTTTGAAGTTTGATCTGTATTTTATGAGGAGTTACGATGGAGGGATTACGTGCCCTCCGCTCCCACCCTCAAATATATAGATCAACAGGTATCTTAGTTCTCCTTTTCTTTACTATGTTTATTTCAATTATTGTGTTTCCTGTGATTCCACACCGCTGCTTTGAAGAATGTCGCATGCGTGCTGGACGGGGTCTTCACGTAATCCCTCATCGTAACTCCTCATAAAATACAGATCAAACTTCAAACTGGTAAGTTCTCGTTTAATCTTACTATTTTATCCCGTGCCAGCTAAGTAATGGCAGCTCACAATCTGGGGTGGGTGGAGGGGAGGTGGTGTTGATGGGAATGTAGCGGGTATGTTACAAGGTGAACTTGTGTCAAACAAAGGCAGCGAAATGCGTGCAAACTTGGGCTTTGATACCGCTACACCGCGGGTCAGTTCCATTTACAGTCATAGTTACAGGACACAGGAACCTCCAAGCACAGTGTGAACATAGAACATTGAAAAGTGCAGCATAGGAACAAGCATATTAGCCCACGATGTCTATGCTGAACATAGTTAAACTAATCTGCCTGCAAGTGATCCATTGCTCTGCATTACACTAGACTGCTGACTGATTTTATGGTTTGACTTCTCAAATATGCATTTGTTTCTGACTTTGCACTTAATCCTGGATCTAAAGAAATCGCAGCCTCTCAACTCACTGATACTCTGTGAATGTTGAATAACATTTCACTTTGTGTTAATATCAAGAGTAGATGCTTATTCATGTTTTATTAAAGCCATGATTATGTAATCTACGTACATTTTTGACATTATTTCCAATATAAACCAAATGACTTCTTGGATCCTAATTTGATGTATGTGTGGAGTTTGCATGTTCTCCCTGTGACCACATGGGTTTTCTCCAGATGCTCCGGTTTCCTCGCATATCCCAAAGACGTGTGGGTTTGTAGTTTAATTGGTGTCTCTGTGAATTGCCCCTAGTGTGTAGGGCGCTCATGTGAAAGTGGGATAACGTAGAAACCGGGTGAATGGGTGATTGATGGGCAGCATGGACTCGGTGGGCCGAAGGGCCTGTTTCCATGCTGTATCTTTCCATCGATATAGATTTGTATTGTATTATCAACATCATATTGTCGAGCCTTGTACTTGCCCAATGTGCTGTTGATTTGTAAGGCTTGGATAGAGTGGATGTGGAGAGGATGTTTCCACAAGTGGGAGAGTCTAGGACTAGAGGTCATAGCCTCAGAATTAAAGAACGTTCTTTTAGGAAGGAGATGAGGAGAAATTAGTCAGAGGGTGGTGAATCTGTGGAATTTGCCACAGAAGGCTGTGGAAGCCAAGTCAGTGGATATTTTTAAGGCAGAGATAGATAGATTCATGATTATTACAGGTGTCAGAGGTTATGGGGAGAAAGCATGGAGAATGGAGTTAGGAGAGATAGATCAACCATGATTGAATGGCAGAGTAGACTTGATGGGCTGAATGGCTTAATTCTACTCCTATTCCTTATGAACTTATAACTCTCACACTCATTTGAAATGCATTTCTTTGCATTAATGCACCATTGCTTCAGTTGCTACTTCTCATTGCTTCTCTACATTTGACTGTACCAAGTTCAACGACATTAGTTTAGTTTTGGTTTAGAGATACAGCGTGGAAACAGGACCAGCGATCCCCGCGCATTAAAACCACCCTACACAGCCCTACACACACAGGGGAAAATGTTACATGTATACCAAGCCAATTAACCTACAAACTTGTATGTCTTTGGAAGATTTCGGAGAAAATCCATGCGGTCACGGGGCGAACATACAAACTCCATACAGACAAGCATCTGCAGTCAGGATCAAATCTCGGTCTCGGGCGCTGTTAAGCGCTGGAAGGCAGCAACTCTACCAATGTGCCACCGTGTTGCCCTTTGTCGAAACAACAAATCTCATACAGTTCTGCAAGACCAGAACCAGACTAGAACATGCTCGCTTTAATGTTCTTGTTTATCTCAGTGAACCGTATAGATTTATGTCCCTAACCAGGCTTGCATTAATCAAACAGTTTCAATTTTATAAGCCAAGTTTTGCTCATCAGAATCAGATGTTTGGTGAAGTCTGCCTCAACTTGCGTTGGTGAGGCCGCATTTAGAGTGTTGTGTTCAGTTCTGGGCACCATGTTATAGGAAAGATGCTGTCAAGTTGGAAATGTCACAGAGAATATTTACAAGGATGTTGCCAGGACTCGAGGGTCTGAGCTATTGGGAGAGGTTGAGCAGGCTGGGACTCTATTCCATTGAGCACTGGAGGATGAAGGGTGATCTTATAGGCGTGTATAAAATCATGAGAGAATAGTTTAGTAGACGCACTTGCCCAGAGTTTCTTGCCCAGAGTAGAGGAATCGAGAACCAGAGGACATAGGTTTAAGGTAAAGGGGGGAAAGATTTAATAGGCATAATTTTTTTCACACAAAGGTGGAGGGTGTAAGGAACGAGCTGCTGGAGGAGGTAGTTGAGGCAGGTGGTATCACAACGCTTAAGAAATAATTGGACGTACATGGATAGGACAAGTTTAGAGGTATATTGGCCAAACGCAGACAAGTAGGATGAGTGTAGATGGGACAGTTGATCAAAGTACAGCACTTTGGTCAATGTGAGTTGTTTTTAAATGTGCTATACAAATAAAATTGATTGATAAAATTGATTGACATGTTGGTCGATGTGGGCAAGTTGGGCCGAAGGGCCTGTTTCCACGCTGTATGACCATGATTCTATGACTCTATAACTGTAGACAAATTGAAATGGTGAAGCATAATGTGCATTGCATCAGTCCAAAGACTTTCTGAACATGATTGGGCCCTTAAGACTATCTTGTTACTTACTACGGATAGATGGGCGAACAGGTTGTCATTGATGTCCTTCTCCATAAGGGAGCAGTCTGCAGTTTCTCCTTCATTCATCAGGGTTAAAACCTTAAAGTCCTGTTGCTTCATCTTATTGTGGCTTGCCGTATATGTACCACATATTGTGAATTCTGTATCATCTGCAGTAACTGTGATCACAGTGTAGTTTCCTTCTGTGATTTACGCAAAGCTTGTTCTTTCTGTCCTGATGTGCCGTTCGACATCACCCCCTTAAATGTTACGTTTCATTTTACAAGTTACAAGCCATGCAATCTTTCTTTGGTCATGAAAAAGCACTAAGACTCTTTAAAAGAATGGTTGCCTGGGCAATGACAGCCGGTACATCTATAACGGTGTCTAGTGCCATTCAACAATTACGTGATGCTCTGCGTCTCTCTGGACCCGTTCTGGCCGTTGTATTTTGATTGTGAGCTGCCATTATGTTGTAGCTGGCACGGGATGAAATTCCTGGCACTCTTGTCTGCCATCTCCAAGGAAATCTCAATCCACATGCCAAATCAAATGTCAGACATTTTGGTGCCTAACAGCCTCACCACTCAGACCACACACAAAGCTGTCTCTGAGTGCACGACCTAAGAACTCTCCAAAGTCTCCACAATTTCGGCTGCCTTTTGCTAAATTTATAGCTCTGTGATTTACATTTGAGTTATAGCTCAGGGTGGCACAGTAGCACAATGGTAGAGTTGCTGCCTTACAGCGCCAGAGACCCGGGTTCGATCCTAAGTATGGGTGTTGTCTATACAGAGTTTGTACGTTCTCCCTGTGACCCAGTGGGTTTTCTCTGGGTGCTACGGTTTCCTCCCACACTCCAAAGAGGTGCCAGGTTTGTAGGTTAATTGGCTTGTGTAAATTGTAAATTGTCCTGGTGTGTGTAGGATGGTGCTGGTGTATGGGGTGATCACTGGCCAACGCGGACTCGCTGGACTGAAGGGCCTATTTCCACGCTGTATCTATAAAGTCTAAAGAATGGCAGTGGGTGTGAATATTCTTCCAAACTCTAAATTATCTTTGCAACTATGAAGTTTAATGTATCCTTGGTGATATTGGATATTGCTGGATTTCAGATATCAATCACAGCTACAAGACACAGGAACTTCAAGCAAGGGTGTAAACCTTAACAGCAAGGATTCCCTACTCCTGGTGCTTATCCACCACAGGGCAATGGGGGGTTTACAGGGATGGTGTAAGTACAGTCTGGATACAGTTTATTTCAGGGAAACAAAGATGAATTCCAAGGTAGAGCAGATATCCCATACATCCATACAATCAGAACTACTGAGGGGGTTAGAGTAGATATGGTGCAACTATTGTGAAGGTGCCTATTGCGAACTTCCAATCTGCTTTAAATTTAGGATTGCTGCCAGAGGATCAGAGAGCTGCAAAATATAATACCATGCTTCAAAAAGAAGAATACATCTGGGAATTATTGGTCAGTCAGTTTAATACATGGTGGGAAAAGGCTTTTGAAACAATAATCCAGGAGCAAATTAAAAGCTAATTGAAAAGAAGGACAGACTATTGGCCCTGTGGGATGGAGATTTCAGGCCAAACTATTTCTTACGACTGAATGGTCAAAAACCAGATGGTGCAAATCTAAGCTGATTGGGATAAAAAGAAAGAAGGCAACAGGAGGAAATGTACTTCATGTTTTGGTGGCTCTGTTCCCACCATTAAATTCTGTTCATTTAACAATTTGCTGCTCATTCCTGGGATGTCAGGACTTTCATATGAAGAAAGACTGGATAGACTCGCTTGTACTCGCTAGAATTTAGAAGATTGAGGGGGGATCTTATAGAACTTACAAAATTCTTAAGGGGTTGGACAGGCTAGATGCAGGAAGATTGTTCCCGATGTTGGGAGAGTCCAGGACAAGGGGTCACAGTTTAAGGATAAAGGGGAAATCCTTTAGGACAGAGAGTGGTGAATCTCTGGAACTCTCTGCCACAGAAGGTAGTTGAGGCCAGTTCGTTGGCTATATTTAAGAGGGAGTTAGATGTGGCCCTTGTGGCTAAAGGGATCAGGGGGTATGGAGAGAAGGCAGGTACAGGATACTGAGTTGGATGATGAGCCATGATCATATTGAATGGCGGTGCAGGCTCGAAGGGCCGAATGGCCTACTCCTGCACCTATTTTCTATGTATCTATGTTTCCTTCGTTCATACCAAGTCAAATTGTTGCCTGCTGATCCACAAGTACCTGCAAATTAAAATGCTTATTTTTGTCTGGTCCATGTTCGCCAGATGCTACCTGACCGGCTGACTTACTCCAGCACTTTGTGCCATTTTTGTCTTGAATGATTGATTAAGAGATGCAGCGTGGAGAGAGGTCCTTCGGCCTACCGAGTCCACGCCGACCATCGATCACCCGTTCACACTAGTTCTGAGCTATCCTGCTTTCGCATCCACTCCCGACATGCCATGGGCTATTTACAGAGGTCAATTAACGTCTCGACCCGCACGTCTTTGGGATGTGGGAAGAAACGGGTGCACCCGGAGGAAACCCACGAGGTCACAGGGAGAAGGTGCAAACTCAGCATCGGTCAGGATTTAACCTGTGTCTGTGGAGCTGTGAGGCAGCATATCTACCAGGTACCACTGTGCCACCTCCAGTCTTTTAATGGCATCATCCACTGGCATTCATTATCCATCCCTAACTTACACCTGAGTTGCAAAGACAGTTAGGTTGGGTGTGAAGAAGGGTCTCAACCCAAAACGTCACCTATCCACATTCTCCATGGATGCTGCCTGACCTGCTGGAGTTAGCAATTTGAGTCCTTTTATGAACGATAAGCTTTGTACCTGGAGTTATTTAATGGGCCAGATTGGGTAAGGGCATTAGTGATGCAAGCTGGCTTTTTCCAACAGTCCAGTAGTTTCATGGTTGCTGTGACTGAAACTAGCATTTAAAAAACCCGGTTTATTTGCTTAACTTGAAATTAAGTTTTGCAGCTGCCATAGTGGGAGTTGAACTCATGTCAATAGATCAGGGTTTCAGGTTTTGAGCTGATATTCTTGTGACTTAACTACCAAGCTGTCGAGTACACTTTTATGCTTTTTGTTCAGCCATTGGTGCCTCCTATAAGCATAACACTTAAAATATATAAAATTTATAATATTGCTAAAAATTTAATGCCACCCTCTCTCGTTGATTTAATTTTTATTCAAGCTCATTATACTCCTGCTAATCATAGGGCAGGGAGTTTGATTCTGTTTACGAGCTCTGCCAGTTTGGCACTGTTTATGGGAACCACTTCATATCAAGAACAACGAGTCAAAGATATTTCCATTACTCATTTTCCGTCCCATTGTTTGCTTTATATTTTGTTGTCCGATATTCTGCATTTGGACTGACAAATTGCAATTGCAATCTTGTCACAGGTGGGATAGAAACTCGGCGGTGATCCCGATTCAGATGAGTTTACTTTAGTTTAGAGATACAGCGGGGAAACAGGCCATTCAGCCCGCCCAGTCCGCGCCGACCAGCGATCCCCCGTACACTAGTACTATCCTACACACTAGCGACAATTTACAATTCTTTATACCGAAGCCAAATTAGCATACAAACATATACGCCTTTGGAGTGTGGGAGGAAACCGGAGCGCCCGGGGGAAAACCCACGTTGTCACAAGGAGAACGTACAAATTCCGTACAGACAGCACCCGTGGTCGGGATCGAACCCGGGTCTCTGGCGCTGTAAGGTTGCAACGCTACCGCTGCGTCACCATGCTTGCTGCCCCTTTGTTGTCATATACACCAAAGTGCATTGAAATTCCTTGTTCACTGAGTAAATATTGGTGAGTAATTATAAACAATAAAATGTGTACAATAACAAGTGCAAAACAGCAAAATGGTGCGTCTGATCCACAGGGAGTGTCAATTAAATCATGGCCCTTAACTGAACAGTTGTTTCTGATTTTAAAAAGAAAACTTGAGCACAGACTTCTAAGTGAATCGGCCTCACAATTTGAAGTTTATAGGTTTTTGTAACTCTTTCCTGTTGTTACTTTCATAACACGTAAAGGAGACACTCAGTCTTTATTCAGACCTATTCCCTCCAATATGTTACTTCAGAGATACAGCGTGGAAACAGGCTCTTTGGTCCACCGAGTCCGCGCCGACCAGCGATTAGCCCGTACACAAGCACTATCCTACACATTAGAGATCATTTACAACGTACGGAAGCCAATTAACCTACAAACTTGTATGTCTTTGGAGTGTGAGGGGAAACCGGAGAACCCGGAGAAAACTCAGTGGTCACAGAGAACAGGTACAAACTCCGTACCGACAGCACCCATAGTCAGATGGAACCCGGGTCCCTGGTACTGTGAGGCTGCAGCTCTAGCGGCTGAGCCACTGTGCTGCCCCATAAACATAATGGAGGATTCTTTCCTCTGGAGACATATTCTAAGACAAACATCAACTGTTGATGGAAGATTACACCAGTGAAATATGCACTTCGGTCTGCCCAAAATATGTTGGAGATAGGCACAAAAAGCTGGAGTAACTCAGCAGGTCAGGCAGCATCTCTGGAGAAAAGGAATAGGTGATGTTTGGACCAGAAAGGTCGCCTAATCCTTTTCGCCAGAGATGCTGCCTGACCCGCTGAAATATTCCTGCATTAGGTGTCTATCTTCAGTGTAAATTAGCATCTGAAGTTGCTTCCTACACAAAATATGTGTCTGTGTAAGCAGATGTCCACAAGTGAATACTGCCCACTGATTGTGGGGAAGCATCTAGGATTCTGCTGCCACTGGACGCTGAAGTACTTGGCCTCACAAATACTTCATGTAACAGGGTGGTGAATGCAGAATTCTTTGCCACAGAAGGCTGTGGAGGCAAAGTCAGTGGATATATTTAAGGCAGAGATAGATAGATTCTTGATTAGTATGGGTGTCAGAGGTTATGGGGAGAATGCAGGAGAATGGGGGTAGGAGGGAGAGATGGATCAGCCATGATACAATGGCAGAGTTGACTTGATGGGCCGAATGACCGAATTCTACTAACACTTATGATCTTATGATCTTATGATCTAATGACACATTGTAAAGGAATAGAATACAGAGAAAGGCATGAGCCAATTGCATTTACTGCAGATATTATGAATAAAATATTCTTATGGAAAAAAAAAGCCAATGAGACACATGGTTAGCACAAGCTCCAGGCAGCAATCAGTGAATTAATCACAGGGAGCAACAAAGTTATTCTGTTCTCTGCATTGGCCAAAATTACTGTTGATTAATCCTGCATTATGATCCCTATACATGATCTCCTGGTTGCCAAACACTTTAATTCCCCTTTCCATTCCCACACTGATCTTTCTGTCCTGGGCCTCCTCCATTGTCAGATTGAGGCCAAACACAGATTGGAGGAACAGCAACTCATATTTCGCTTGGGCAGCTTACAACCCAGTGGTATGAACATTGATTTATTTAACTTTAATTAACCCTTGCATCACCTCTTTCTCTGTTTCTCCTCCAGCCTAGTTGTTGTGCTAGTTTCAAAGTCGTCCTGGTGTTTTCCATTGTCTTAACCTGTTTTCACTAAGCCCTTAGCTAACAATGGCCTGTTTTCTTTATCATTGGTACTTTTTTTGCATACACTATCTTTCATTCATTTGTTCTATCTATATTACTAAAAGTGAGGTCTTGACCGCTTTTGACTCACTGCGATATGATTTCCGAGAGAACGCCACGACTTACGGCTGTCATTTTTGGCCACCTCGCTCAGAGCCCCACTCCGCCGGACTGGACTGGAGGATTTTTCCCATCAATGGAAAATCAGAGAGATATTAATGTTTTAAATAATTTCGCCATTTTCTCTGCTGCCCCTGCTGGTGGGAGGGGGGAGGGACTATAAAACCCGGAAGTGGTGTGCCTCACTCAGTCTCTGCAAGATGGAGGAAGCGAGAGGGTCACGTCTCTCTGAGCTCTGAATAACACTGAACACATGTCTACTCAACTGTGAGTGCCCTTAATGTGGTTTGAAAATGAAAATATGGTTGGTTTGAAATAAAAAGGCACTGCAAATGGTTGTTTGGGGGGTTTTGGGTTGAAGTAAAAAGGCACTGCAAATAGTTGCTTGGGGGGGTTTGGGTTGAAGTAAAAAGGCACTGCAAATGGTTGTTTGGGGGGTTTTGGGTTGAAGTAAAAAGGCAGTGCAAATGGTGGTTTGGGGGGTTTTGGGTTGAAGTAAAAAGGCACTGCAAATGGTTGTTTGTGGGGTTTTGGGTTGAAGTAAAAAGGCACTGCAAATGGTTGTTTGGGAGGAATAGCCGTGAGTCACCTGCCAGCCCACCAGCCGTGAGTGAGCTGCCAGCATATCAGGCTTGAGGGACTGAGCTGCCACCCCAAGAATCCATTTGGCCCACAATGTCCATACTAGCCCTCTGGAGACCAGTAGTCCCTGCATCCAACAACACCCATACCAGCGCTCCAGAAAGCCCCCCCCCCCCCCCCCCCACTGGCCACCAATATTGGAATTGGTGGAGAGGTGGAATATTGCGTCGGGGGACAAGCCCTCCCGTGTGAACATGGGACCCAATGGGTCCCACATAGTCTAGTATCTATCTATATCACAGTCTATATCTCTTGTTTCTGAAGAAGGGTCTCGACCTGAAATGTCATAGAGTCAAAGAGTGATACAGTGTGGAAACAGGCCTCTCGGCCAAACCTGCCCACACTGGCCAACATGTCCCAGCTACAATAGTCCCACCTGCCCGCCTTTGGTCCATATCCCTCCAAACCTGTCCTATCCATGTACCTGTTTAACTGTTTCTTATGTCACCTCTGTCACTTATTCCTTTTCTCCAGAAATGGTGTCTGACCCATTGAGTTACTCCAGATATTTGTGTTTATCTTGCCTATAACTGTTTTTGGATGTGCTCCAATTTCACATCAAGTTGGACTTTGGCTCTGCAATTGGTGATCGACAATGCTGAGAACTATATTCTCCACTCTGTATCTTTCCCTTTGCCCTACCTATTGTACTTAATTGTATTTATGTATACAGTTATCTGATTTGATTAGATCGCTTGCAAACAACGCTTTACAATGCTTCTTGGTACACAATAAACCTAAGCTTAATATTCTGTGTCAGAAGAAACTGCAGAAGCCAGTTTAAACTGAAGATAGACTTAAAAAGATGGAGTAACTCAGTGGGTCAGGCAGCATCTCTGGAGAAAAAGAATAGGTGGCGTTTTGGGTCGAGACCCTACTTCAGACTGAGATTCAGGGGAAAGGGAAACGAGCGATATAGAGAGATATAGAGCAAATGAATGAAATATATGCACAAGGTGATGATGATCGAGGAAAGGTGGAGCCCACAATGGTCCACTGTTTTCTGTGGGCTAGGTGAAGCCAGATAACACCTATTCCCTTTCTCCAGGTATGCTGCCTGACCCACTTAGTTACTCCAGCTTTTTGTATCTATCTTAATATTCTGTGGCCTGTTATATAAGAGCAACTTTTATCATTTCAGTATGAAAGATCACCGGACTAGGTATCAGAGCTTCATTACATGCAGTTTTCTTTCAAATGTTTCAATTGAATTTAAAGCACATAAAAAAAGGTTCATAAAAAAGCGGAATTAGTCCACTCTGCCATTCAATCATGGCTGATCTATCTCTCCCTCCTAACGCTATTCACCTGCCTTCTCTCCATAACCCCTGACACCCGAAATAATCAAGGATCTATCCATCTCTGCTTTAATAACATCCATTGACTTGGCATCCACAGACTTCTGTGGCAATGAATTCCACAGATCACCACCCTCTGAATAAAAAAACCTCCTCCTCATCTCCTTCCTAAAGTCTCTGGTCCTCGACTCTCCCACTAGTGGAAACAACCTCTACACATCCACTCTATCCAGTCCTTTCACTATTCGGTACGTTTCAGAGGTCCATCCTCATCTTTCTAAACTCCAGCTAGTAGAGGCCCAATGCCAACAAATGCTCATCATATGTTAACCCACTCATTCCTGGCATCATTCTTGTAAACCTCTGGACCTCTCCAGTGCCCAAAATTGCTCACAATACTCCAAATACGGTCTGACCAGTGCTTTATAGAGCCACATGTAATCTGTGCAGATGTTTAGCAGACTTATTATTAATGCACAGCTTAACAGAATGACTTTTATTCAAGCTCGTAATTTTCAATGGTTAGTAAACTTAAGGCAACAGCTTATAGACAGTTTGTGAAAGATGATATTTCTGTGTATTGAACTTGTGGGAAATGTGGCACTTGAATATTTAATTGAAGGACTTCACGGTGAACTTAGTAATCAGTGATGCATCTAATTTTTTTTTGCAGTGCTCTTCAGATTGGAAGGTCAAACATTGTCCACGGCCCATTTTAAGGAAAAGCAGGTCCATTGTGCAAGGAGGGGTTGAAGCGCTTAACAATAAACAGGCAAAATAACACAGTACAAACTGGAGAGGCTCACAACATTTTGTCAACTTTCACACCTTGTCTGGTGGGTGGAGCAAGTAAATCACAATCAACAGGGATCTCTGCAGAAAGAGAAAGGATTAGGAACATTTCCTCCCCGTCAGTGGTCAAACAATCATTTCAACAATTCTCCTTTGTCTTCCCAACCTTTATAATGAAAGCAATTTATGAACAGCAAAAAAGCCTGGCCTTACACTAATTAGACAGGAAGCAACAGTCGCTTTTTGCATCTTACAACTGTGTCGCACTATGGTGTTAGATGTTTTATTTTGGCATTTGTTCATGTGAGATGAATGAATTTTCCGGTGGAATTTACTTTTGTCACAGGGGGCCCTGAAGCAATCAATGCCCTTGATCCCTACCATAAATAATCACTTCCCAAGCCAAACCTTCTATTAGGATTTTCTGCCTTGCAAATTAGAAAGTTTAATAAGGTAAACTCCATGTCCCTGCAAAGTGCTTGTCACTAAAGCCAGAAGAATAAATTGTAATCATTCAGTTACTGTCTTTCACAATCCAATAATTTGATATAGTCGACAACTAGCAAGCTACTATCGGAGGCTTTACTGGACTTTAGACACCAAATGTTGGAGTAGCTCAGCAGGTCAGGCGGCATCTCTGGTGAAAAGGAATAGATGACGTTCTTTCTCTCCCACGATGCTGCCTGACGTGCTGAGTTACTTCAGCAATTTATGTCTAAAGTCCAGTAAAGTCCTTCTTCGGGTCTCGACCCAGAAAGTAGGAAGTAGGGTCTCAACCCAAAACGTCACCTATTCCTTTTCTCCAGAGATGCTGCTTGACCCGCTGAGTTACTCCAGGATTTTGTGTCCATCTTCAGTGTAAAACAGCATCTGCAGTTCCTTCCTACACTACTGGACTTTATTCCCTTCATCATGTATCTGTACACCGTGGATGGCTCTATTGTAATCATGTATCGTCTTTCCGCTGACTGGTTAGCACGCAACAAAAGCTTTTCACTGTACCTTGGTACAGGTGACAATAAACTAAACTAAACTTTGGTCTAATTATCATAAGACAAAATTCAAAAGGTTACGTAACTTTTATATGCTGGGTATGTGTAAGAGAAATATGAAGTTTAATCTTATACTACTATAGAAAAGTATTGGCAGTGCGTATTTGATATTGCATAGAAGCCCAGAACAAAACCTATAATTGGGGTGAGATTCTTGTCTGCCTATTCAGTTAAATCCTCGATTTATTTTAGAGATACAGTGCGGAAACAGATGCTTCGGCCCACCAAGTCAGCGCCGACCAGCGATCCCTGCACATTAACACTATCCTACACACACTAGGGACAATTTACAATTATACCAAGGTAATTAACCTACAAACGTCTCTGTAGTGTGGGAGGAAACCGGAGATCCCAGAGAAAACCCACGCAGGTCATGGGAAGAACGTACAAACTCCATACAGACAACACCCGTGGTCAGGATTGAACCCGGGTCTCTGGCGCTGTTAGACAACAATTCTACCGCTGCGCCACCGTGCCGCCCTACTCAACCTTTTTTGACAGGAGCATTTCCACTGTCAGTAACTTGGCCTTTAAATGCACAAGCATTTAGGGGAAAGCTCACAACAGTGAGTCTTTCTTTGCCTCTGGTGGATGTTGCTGCAAATGATGCAAGGGTGAAGGAACTGAACAGAATGATTCTGCAAGTGATGCATCATTGCAATCACCAATGATCCAACTTTAGCAGAAACTGCAGTCACGGATCTCACTGCAGTCACGGATCTCAGGTAATGTGGTATGACACCATTTCACTCTGGATAAGCTGGATGAGGTAGAGAAATTGTGTAGCCTTCCTTCCCGGTGAGGTGACCCTTCGCTCTTCTGCCCTTGTTGGAATCTGCTCAGTTGCTCCAGAGATCAGGTCGACTTCATTGTAAACTTGTGATTTCTACAACACATTGTAGATAGCCATAACCAGTGCTTTTTTGGGGGGGTGACATTAAGCATCAGTGCAATGAACTGGCACCTCTAAAAAAAAGTTAAACACTAGATTAACTTGATCCAAATTTTTTTTATTTAACTAAAAAGTAGATTTTTTTTGTTTTTAGTCATTAGTTTATTAAATTAGTTTGGTTGAGTTTAGTTTAGAGATGCAGCATGAAAACTGGCCCTTCAGCTCACCGAGTCCAACCCAACCCTCGATCACCTGCTCACACTAGTTCTATGTTATCCCACTTTCACAGCCAATCCATACACACGAGGGGCAATTTCCAGAACCCGATTAACCGACAAACCTGCACTTCTTTGGGATGTGGGAGGAAACCGGAGCAGCTGGTGGAAACACATGCAGTCACAGGGAGAAGGTACAAACTCTACACAGACAGCACCCGAGGTCAGGATTGAACCGATTGAAGAGGCAGCAGCTCTACCAGCGGCACCTTCTTCTTCTTCTTCTTGCGTATGGCGTGCACTAAAGTTACATAGATACATAGATACATAGAAATTAGGTGCAGGAGTAGGCCATTCGGCCCTTCGAGCCTGCACCGCCATTCCATACGATCATGGCTGATCATCCAACTCAGTATCCCGTACCTGCCTTCTCTCCATACCCCCTGATCCCTTTAGCCACAAGGGCCACATCTAATTCCCTCTTAAATATAGCCAATGAACTGGCCTCAACTACCCTCTGTGGCAGAGAGTTCCAGAGATTCACCACTCTCTGTGTGAAAAAGTTTTTCCTCATCTCGGTCTTAAAGGATTTTCCCCTTATCCCCAAGCTGTGACCCCTTGTCCTGGACTTCCCCAACATCGGGAACAATCTTCCTGCATCTAGCCTGTCCAACCCCATAAGAATCTTGTACGTTTCTATAAGATCCCCTCTCAATCTCCTAAATTCTAGCGAGTATAAGCCAAGTCTATCCAGTCTTTCTTCATATGAAAGTCCTGACATCCCAGGAATCAGTCTGGTGAACCTTCTCTGCACTCCCTCTATGGCTATAATGTCCTTCCTCAGATTTGGAGACCAAAACTGTACGCAATACTCCAGGTGTGGTCTCACCAAGACCCTGTACAACTGCAGTAGAACCTCACTGCTCCTATACTCAAATCCTCTTGCTATGAAGGCCAACATACCATTCGCTTTCTTCACTGCCTGCTGCACCTGCATGCCTACTTTCAATGACTGGTGTACCATGACACCCAGGTCTCGCTGCATCTCCCCATTTCCTAATCGGCCACCATTTAGATAATAGTCTGCCTTCCCGTTTTTGCTACCAAAGTGGATAACCTCACATTTATCCACATTATACTGCATCTGCCAAACATTTGCCCACTCACCCAGCCTATCCAAGTCACCTTGCAGTCTCCTAGCATCCTCCTCACAGCTAACACTGCCCCCCAGCTTAGTGTCATCCGCAAACTTGGAGATGTTGCTTTCAATTCCCTCGTCCAGATCATTAATATAAATTGTAAATAGCTGGGGTCCCAGCACTGAGCCTTGTGGTACCCCACTAGTAGGACAACTTGTTCTATTTGATCTTATTTGATTGTGCACGCCAGGTTGATTGCATTCGTCGAAACAGGGCGGACCATGTGAAGGTTGCAAGCCCCACCCCACCAGCTGCGCCACTGCGCCCTCAGAAGTTGATTGGTCACAAAATCTAAACAGAAGTAAAGTAAGTAATGTAAGTAAAGTATCCTTTATTGTCATTCAGACTTTACAGTCTGAATGAAATTTCGTGCCTTGCAGTTATAACATAGAATAAACACACAATAAACACAGATTTAACATCCACCACAATGAGTCTACCAGGCATCTCCTCACTGTGATGGAAGGCAAAAGTCTTAAAGTCCTTGTCTCTTCCCTCCTTGTTCTCCCTCTGCGTTGACGCGATCCAGGCTTCCGATGTTGGGCGCCCCGCCGGGTGATGGTAAGTAAGTCCCGCGGCCGAATCCGAGCTCCGTGAACGGGCCGGTTCAAACTCTGCGGCCCGGGGCGGACGAAGCTGCCGAAGCTGCCGCCCTCCAGTCCAGCGGACGAAGCTGTTGTTGCGGGAGCTCCCGAGAACACGAGGGGGATTGTATTGATGGGAAAATAAAAGGTCAATAACTGAAGCTTAATTTTTAATCAATGTGCGTACCAGCTTCTTACTGTCTATTAAAAAAGGCACTGGTTGTAACAGTAGTGTGGGTTGGCTGTACAGTTGTGGGGAAACCATTCTTGTTATTTTACCTGATTTTGCAATTAATCTGAACTTACATCGGTTCTTTTTTTTTTTTTTTTAATTATTTTTATTAGAAGTACCGTAATTTACAGTAATACACAACACTTATATCTTAGTACATTTTTTATACCGCTTCATTTTTTGAGCTTTAAGAGAAAGATAGAAGTAAGAAAAGTAAAGAAAGTGCGCAAGAGTCGTGAAGTGCAAAAGAGTGTTGTGAAAAGAAAGCCCCTTAGAAAAGAAGTTAGAGAAGGAAGTAAAGTAAGAAAGCAGATCCTAGAAAAGAAAGAAAAAGAAAGTAGGAACAATCGCAGAAAGGGAACCACCGACCAAGTCTGTTTTTATTGTTTTACCTCCCATTACCAGGTCCTGATACCATTCTTTATTTATTTATTTTTAAAATTACTATTGCACCTCATGCTTGTAATAGGTCCAAAAACGTAGACCACGTCTTTTGGAATTGGTTGAACTTACATCGGTTCAGTGATTAAAATGTTGTAATATGAATAACACATCTTTATGAATCATTATTCATAAAATAAAGGTTTAGCAGTTGTAATGTATATGCCCCTGCAGGTTGCTAATCTCAAATGCATGAACATACAGGGTAGCAAAGTAATACAGGGGAAGCTGAGAGAACTCTCAAGGGCAGGTTCAATTTGGTTGAGATTCCAGTCAGATTGCACAGATGCACAATTATAGAGGGGGAGCCTGAGGAAGGGTCTCGACCCCAAAACGTCACCCGGTCCTTTTCTCCAGAGATGCTGGCTGACCTGCTGACTTACTCCAGCATTTTGTGTCTATCTTCTGCACAAACATAGACACATGTTCAAATCAAAAAGTGACAAAAACATTTATTTACAAATATTACCACAGGAAGAATGAATTCAATTGTAGGCCATTGCGATCATTTCTTGAGCAAGCCCCAGGGGCTGAGGATGATTTCTATCCATTGTAGATCAGTTTGAAGAAGGGTCTCGACCTGAAACTTCACCCATTTCTTCTCTCCAGAAATGCTGCCTATCCCGCTGAGTTACTCCAGCATTTTGTGTCTATCTTCTGTTTAAACCAGCACCTGCAGTTCCTTCCTGCACGTTGTAGTTCTATGGAGGGTGATAAGGCCAATGTGGGGTATACAGACTATCAAAGTTGCTTGATGATGTTGGTGCTTGGGTTGTATAGAAGGAGATGCATTGCTTCCATCGTTATAGCTGGGCTTCTGCAAGCTCTCGGGCCTACGCTTTTTCCAACACGTTCTTCTGGATGCCGAACATTTTGACTCCCATTTCCATTCCCATACTGACCTTTCTGTCCTGGGCCCCCTCCAATGTCAGAGTGAGGCCACACACATATTGGAGGAACAGCACCTCACATTTCACTTGGGCAGTTTACAACCCAGTATTACGAAGGTTCAAATAACTAATAATTTCAAATAACCCAGGGGTCGGCAACCTACAGCCCCCGGGCCGAATGCGGCCCGTAACCCGAAATCATCCGGCCCGCAGGTGGTTTTTTTTTTCCGTAATCATCCGGCCCGCAGACTTCCACCATCTCCGGTACCTCCCAGGCCTGCGGCCGCGGCGCCTAGGCGCGGTGACGTAAAGATGCAAGACGTCCGCAATGGTGGAGCTGCTGAACAGCGGCGAGCAGCGGCGAGCGCCGAGCTCTGGCTGTACCGCATCCTGCGGAAAGCCGCCGACACGGCCGCGCACCTTCTGTGTCTGGGCTTCACTGTCGGGATCGGGGTTGTCAATAGGCCGGGGACGAGTGAGTGTGAGTATTTAGGACAGAGCCAAGGCAATGGTCCGTAGGTGCGCCATGTTCATGAGCGCCGGTAACTAGGGGCCAGTGCTCCGGGTCAAAGATACTAGAGGAGCTCGTCTATAATCTTTGCTCCAGGTGGTGTCCTCGAAGGGGCGGGATCTATGTGAACACGTGATTTGTTGCCTGCCATCCGGGGCGGGATGGGGGCGGGATCCATGTGTACATGTGATAGATGTGGCCCCCCATCCGCTCACAGACATGCGTCCTGGCCCCTATGCAGAACAAAGTTGCCGACCCCTGAAATAACCCCTGCATTCCCTCTCTCTCCCCCCTCCCCCTTGCTAGTTATCCTACGTTCCTCTGTTTGCATCTTAATATCCCTTCATTATCACCTCTTCCCTAGGCAACAATGGGCCTTCTAGACTCCACCCTTCCTTAGCAATCTGTTGGCCTTTACTTACCTCCTGTTCCTTCCCCTCTACTTTCAATCTGAAGAAGGGTCCCGACCCAAGACATCACCCTTTTTCTCCAGAGATGCTGGCTGACCTGCCGAGTTACTCCAGCACTTTATGTCTATCTTTGGTATAAACCAGTTCCTTTCCACACACATCGATTAAAATCATGACCTGCATGATGTTAACAGATGAGAGACGGAGAAAAATCCTTGGGGGTAGTGATATTCTCCATCGTTCCACGCAATTGAAGCTCAATATCTGAGCTCAAAGGCATTTGAGAGCGCGCCGACCAGCAATCCGCATACACTAACTCTATCCTACACACATTAGGGACAATTTACAATTTTACCAAGTCAATTACTTCTTTGCAGTGTGGGAGGAAACCGGAGCACCGGGAGAAATCCCACGCAGGTCACGGGGAGAATGTATAGACAGCACCCGTAGCCAGGATCGAACCACGGTCACTGGTTCTGTTAGGCAGCAACTCTACCACTGGGCCACAGTGCAGCCCCATATGTAGTGGTTGATATTCGCTTCAAACATTTCCCAATATTTCAAAGCTTCCATTAGAATCTATAATATTCATTGACTGGCAGTATGGATCATTAAATGTAACTTTGCCCTCTCATTCAAAGAATGATGGTCCAGATTTAGCGTAGCATGCTGCTTTGTTACAATGTTGTACCTGGGATGAGATATTGCATTGAGGTCTGTCTGCTACAGCGAACAGATAGATGAAAAAAATGCTCATCTAAATGGAATAATACGTTCATCTGGTGTTCCAGACAGTATCATTCCTTCACGTAACTCAGTTATTCATCTCAATTTGGTTTGCTCTCAGTACTGTGTGGGAAAATGGCCAGTAGGTTTGTTTACACAGTGGCATGGACTATAGTTCAAACTAACTCATTAAAAGTGAAATGCTTTCAGGCATGATAAGAAATAAGTAAATACAAGTTATTTTCTTGATATTGCTGGATTAGATTAGCTTGGGAACTATAATACATCTTCATTTATGTTGAAGTTGCGATATGAAACTGTGTATTTTTAGTTCTATGGTCACATCAGGTATATTAGTCTCTGTAAGATGGTGCAGTTTAAAGCATTAGGAACATAATAAGTTAATGCTTTGAGTCTTCCAAGTTTGGCCAAAGAGAAGAAGTCACAGAATCTCCACTGGCTCTGGTAGAGGGTGGCACGGTGGCGCGGCGGTACAGTTGCTGCCTTACAGCGCCAGAGACCCAGGTTCGATCCTGACTTCAGGTGCTGCCTGTACGGAGTTTGTACATTTTCCCCTTGACCTACGTGGGTTTTCTCCGGTTGCCCGGATTTCCTCCCACACTCCATAGACGTACAGGTTTTGGTTTTGGTAAATTGTAAAATTGTCCC
The DNA here is from genome assembly GCA_038087875.1 of Malacoraja senta. Taxonomy (NCBI): domain Eukaryota; kingdom Metazoa; phylum Chordata; class Chondrichthyes; order Rajiformes; family Rajidae; genus Malacoraja; species Malacoraja senta. The sequence goes on from CM075984.1 coordinate 44,086,225, forward strand.
TTGTGCGTGGAATAGCGCTGGTGTAGGGGATCGTTGGTCGGCGCAGACCCAGAGGGTCGAGGGCCCTACTTCTGCTGTCCATCTCTAAACTGCAAAAGGTGTTGGGATAAGAAGCAGTTTACATCCAATTTAAATTCATTGGATTATTGCAAGTGCAGGCAGACTGTTCTGTACTCAAATGAAAATTCTAACCCATTGCAACCTGACCACTTTATTTTGGTGGGCGTTAGATTTAAAGTCAGATTTCTTTTAAAAATGAAATAACGGTCAGTAAATCCACTGCAGTTAATAAAATAATCAAATTGACTAATAAATGGAACAACGTTAGCCATTTACATTAGCCTGAGTTGATATTTTAATGATTTGAACTGGGATCAGCGTGAATCAAGTGTATCACATAGAATTGGAGGTACAAATGAAAGGGAGCTTATATCATTGCACGTGCCTTGAAAACCTTTTTTGCTCCATGCACCATCAAATATTCAGTCAAAGAGTAACATAAAAATGTATTTTGAAAAGGCCTTGGAGTGTGATGGCTGTGTGATTACTGTAATATCATTACACCTATCAGAGGGCCAGTTAACTGCATACATATCAAGTTCCCCCCTTGAAAAGTGAAAATAATAATTTTTTACAATGAGCCTGGTTAAAATTACTTTGTAAAGAAATTTGGCAATCATTTTTTTCCAGTAATCGGCTCAGAATAATTGACATATCTCTTGGTGGTCGACAAGAATGATGGGTTTTGCCAAAATTATAACCCTAATGAAAGGCATTGCACATGTTTCTATTTAAAAGTCAGAATGATTTGATGCACTTCTTAACTTCTAAGACTGGCAATAGATATGCTGAGTGCGTTATCCAGAGAAGTAAATGCCGCCATCTTAGGTTCATGAGGTCATAAGATCATAAGTGATAGGAGTAAAATTAGGCCATTCGACCCATCATGTCTACACCGCCATTCAATCATGCTCCTAACCCCATTATCCTGCCTTCTCCCCCGAACCCCTGACACCTGTACTAATCAAGAATTAGTCCCTAGAACATGTCCCTGACCTATAGCTGTTGATGCTCCATTTGGATTCTAATTTACACCTCGTTTCACACCAAACGATCACAGAACTTTCATGCCCCTCTGCCCTTGTTCATTTACTGCATTATTCCCAACTCCTTCCTTCCTTCCTTTTAAGGTTATCAGGTCATAAGGTCATAAGGAATAGTAGAATTAGACCATTCATCCCATCACGTCTACTCCACCATTCAATCATGGCTGATCTATCTCTCCCTCCTAGCCCCATTCTCCTGCCTTCTCCCCATAACCTCTGATACCTGTAATAATCAAGAATCTTTCTCTCTCTGCCTTCAAAAAATAGCCACTGACTTGTCCTCCACAGCCTCCTGTGGCAAAGAATTCCACAGATTCACCAGCCTCTGACTAAAGAAATTACTCCTCATCTCTTTCCTAAAAGAACGTCCTTTAATTCTAAGGCTATGACCTCTAGTCCTAGACTCTCCCACTATTGGAAACATCCTCTCCACATCCACTCTATCCAAGCCTTTCACTATTCTGCATATTTCAATGAGGACCCCCCCCACCTCACTCTTCTAAACTCCAGCGAGTACAGGCCCAGCGCCAACAAACGCTCATCATAGGTTAACCTACTAATTCCTGGGATCATTCTTGTAAACCTCCTCTGGACCTTCTCCAGAGCCAGCACATCCTTCCTCAGATATGGTGCTCAAAATTGCTCACAATATTACAAATGCGGCCTAACATCGCCTAATAGACCCTCAACATTACATCCCTGTTTTTGTACACAGGTTCAGTTCTAAAACTGTCAGGGATTTACACCTTTGTCAGTTGACAATTGCCCTAAAGACTTCATTCCAAGAGTCAGGAGCAACAATAGCCACCTGGGAGATTACACATAAGACCTGGCAACACATTTAATGCTTTCTGAAAAATCATAAAAAACACTTTTTAAAGATTATTGTTCAGCCTTACATTTTTGATAGTCAAAACAGTCGTTCAGGAAGCTTGTCACTCTTCAGAAACATGCCAATAGATTTTATGTTACAGAATCGTGAGGATTTTTATCCCTTCATGTTGAGACTGTCTTTCAATTTCCATGAGAGGTTGTGGAAAGCCTGGGATCCCAAATAGTTCTTGTGAGGAGATTCAGTCTACTTGTCTAGTTAACCTTGCTCACAACTATAGTATCCAGAAAGTCACATAGAATGTAGAACATAGAATAGTACGGCACAGGAACGGGCCCTTCGCCCCACAAAGTTCGTGCCGAACATGAAACCTAGTTGAAGTGATCTCATCTGCCTGCACATGATCCATATTACTCTATTCCCCGTATTTCCACATGCCTATACAAAAGCTTCTTATACGCCACTATTCTATCTGCCTCCACCACCGTCCCAGGCAATGCGTTCCAGGCCCCCACAACCCTCTGTGTAAAAACCATGTCGCGCACATCTCTATTAAATGTTCCCCCTCTCATGTTATAGCTATGCCCTTGATTTATGGATGCTAGCTGGCACGAACTGAAATCCAAGAAAAGAAAATCCAGTCACATTGCAATTTGATGTGGAGACTTGAAGTCACAAAGTCAATGTTATCAATGTTTTCTTTGATGGTGGTTGCAATGTTTTAACTCTCAGAGGTCTATTCCAAACATCCCTGTTTGAGTTTGACTATTGGCAAGAGCATGTTGACCCAGTTTCATCTCAGTAATGCCCTCAAGTTCAATGTGACCTAATTTCACTGAAATAATCTTCTTTCAAGTGGCTGGAAAATCTTTCACTTGCATCCTCTTTCAAATAAAGTTGTACTTTGTATTATCAAATTTTGGCCACATGTATCCTTATAAGTATATTAGGTAGTCGTTGAATTGATATTTCTCAACATTGATCCCATTTAAAACTTTTTGCTAAAATAGAAAGCTTGGTTCATCAATCAGAAACATTACCCTTGACTGTAATTAAAACCATTGATTTTTTTCTTATTTCCTATGTTAATGTCGGATTTATCTAACCAAGGATAGAAATAATCAACCACAATATGTCCCAGTTAAATGTTTACATATATATCCAAAAGTATATTGTTTCTGTTTCAATTTCAGTTTAGTTTATTGTCACGTGTACCAAGGTACAGTGAAAAGCTTTTGTTGAGTGCTCACCAGTCAGCGGAAAGACAATACGTGATTACAATCAAGCCACTTACAGTTTATAGATATAGGAAAAAGGGAAAAACATTTAGTTATTAAGTTAGAAAACAGCTTTTGTTGCATGCTATCCAGTCAGTGGAAGGACAATACGTGATTACAATTGAGCCATTTACCGTGTACAGATACGTGATAAGGGAATAACGTTTAGTGCAAGATAAAGCCAGTAAAGTCCATCAAAGGTATACCAAGAGTCAAATAACATTTTACATTTAATTGTAACAGACACTTAACAATTTATGCTCCGATTTTCTTATTGTGGAGAGTACAAGGCAATATGTCATTTCTTCTTCCGTGTTACCTTACGTCAGTTTCATCTTCAGGTTCTTGATCAACATGAAGCCAACAGGATTTTTACCTTCCAATAATTCTTCATGTTCTTGTTGAAATAGGAAGATTTATTCTCTTCCTCCCCCACCCAGCTGCATTATGGCAGGGGCAACTGATTTTTGGCAAGAGGCCTAACTCCAGTCAGTTATGGAATTGAACCTACTGACTAAAACGTTCTTCAATCTGATACATTTTAGCTGCATAATCTCTGGCCCGTAACCACTGCTAATCCAGGAACTCATCTCCATCTCAATACTACTTCAAGAGATCCAACACAGGAGTCTGTCTTCTCCTAACAATTCCCTCTGTATTATGGCACAGCACGGTGGCGCAACAATAGAGTTGCTGCCTTACAGCGCCAGTGACCCGGGTTCGATCCTGACTACGGGTGCTTGTCCAAACGGAGTTTGTGCATTCTACTCATGACCTGCGTGGGTTTTCTTCGAAATCTTCGGTTTCATCCCACACTCCAAAAACGTGCAGGTTTGTAGGTTAATTGGCTTGGTATATATGTAAATTGTCCCTCATGTGTAGGATAGTGTTAGTGTAGGATAATGTTAGCTGGCATGCGTGGACTCGGTGGGCCGAGGGACCTGTTTCCGCGTTGTATCTCTAAACCTAAAAAAAACTAAAAATACTGCTTCCTTAGAACCCCAGGAGGGTATCATACCATGTCGTCAAGAAAGCAACCTTGTGAACCTTTGCCTTTCTTTGTGTGCCTGCAAGTACCAAAACTCACATTGCACTCATGATTTGATGCAGTGTGTCTTGACCCAAATCCACAATGTGTGGAAGACCTGAGCAATTTGCATTACAGTGTTAATACAATAGGTACAGGACCACTGTCCCGTGTTAAACCCTCATCTGTGAATCTGTAGAATTCATTGCCACAGAGGCTGTGGAGGCCATGTGAATGGATATTTTTAAAGCAGAGATTGACAGATTCTTGATTAGTACGGATGTCAGGGGTTATGGTGAAAAGGCAGGAGAATGGGGTTGAGAGGGAAAGATAGATTAGCCATAATTGAATGGTGGAGTTTACTTGATGGGCCGAATATAACATGAACTCATGAACTCAGAGATAAATATGACAAAAACGTGCTTCAAAATGTGTAGAAAATATTAGATACCTCCAATAAACATGCATTGAGATTGCCAAAACACAATTGATGGTGATCATTAGCCTGATGCAAGGCACAGCTAAAAGGTATGCAAAGAAAAATCATGAATTCAACGTTCAGTCTGTGCGATTCACTATTTATTGTCTTAGTGCTTATTGAATGGGTTCAGTCTGATGGCAAAACTGACACAGCACAGATGACTGGAGGCAATCTGAGCTTTTGATGGGGTTCTATATTGTTGTTCAGTAAGGCAAGAACAAAGGTGCTTTATTGAAAGCAAATAACACTCAACCAAGCGAAGTGGCTGGTACAATTTTATTACCTGATGTTGTACTATTGGGTACTTGTGTACATGGCAATAATCTCGACTTGACTTGACATCGCGCCCAGGGTGATGGGGATGTGGAACGAGTAGCCAGAGGAAGAAGGGTCTCAACCCGAAACGTCACCCATTCCTTCTCTCCAGAGATGCCGCCTGTCCCGCTGAGTTACTCCAGCATTTGGTGTCTACCTTCGATCTAAACCAGCATCTGTACGTCGTTCCTACAAGAGTAGCCTGAGGAAGTAGATGAGGTGGGTGTATTACAACTTTTAAAACTCATCTGGACTGGTACGTGGAAAGGAAAGGTTAAGAGGCATATGGGGCAAATGTGAGCAGGTGGGACTAGCGTTGTTGGGTACCTTGCTCATCAAACACTGGTTGAAATAGAGTTTCCTCATTACCTACTTGCCAATTAAAAAGCTACAATAACTTTAGTTTGGAGATACACGCGGAAGCAGGCCCTTCAGCCCACCAAGTCCGTGCCGTCCAGCGATTCCAGTACACGAACGCTATCCTACACTTGGGACAATTTACAATTTTAACAAGCCAATTAACCTGCAAACCTGTACGTCTTTGGAGTGTGGGAGGAAACCGGAGCTCCCGGAGAAAACCCATGCAGGTCACAGAGAGAAAGTACAAACTCCGTACGGACAGTACCCGTAGTCAGGATCGAACCCGGGTCTCTGGCGCTGTAAGGCAGCTGCACCACTGTGGGTAAAAAGAGTAAGCTACGATACGATACGATACGATATGATTGTATTTTATTTATCCCAGGAGGTAAATTGGTCTGCCAACAGTCTTAAAACACAACAAGGTACATGAAACATGAAATTAAGGTGACGACTGGAAAGGGTTGGGGATGTGTAAAGGTTGGGGAGGTTGGGCGTCTACCCCACGACAGGAGGGGGAGGAGTTGTACAGTTTGATAGCCACAGGGAAGAAGGATCTCCAGTGGCGTTCTGTACTGCTCTGTGTGTGATTTGTTTGAATGTTTAAAGACTGCCAGTTCATCAGAGTGTTATCCCAAATGCTTGTTTTGCTGCTGAAAATGCTTGGAAGAAAGCTGAGATGCTTGACAGAGGGTATAGCAGCGAGGGCATTTCAATGCAGTCTGATCGTGCTTCTGTGCTGGAAGAGACTGCATAGGTCTTCAAAAAGGAAATGGCATGTCCAAGACTTCTCTTGTTCATGGAGCTGCTAAATGGCTTGAGGCAGGCTTATGCTGAGTTGAATGCCTTGAGGGATTGTGTTGCTGCGTAGAGATGATTTAAAGAGCCTGTAGATCCCATACCTCAACCCCGAATGTACTGAGGGCAAGAGAGGCCAGTAACCACGATGGCTAATTTGCATCCACTGGAAACCATCCAGAGAACTAAGGTTAGAATGGATGACTTTGGAACTGAAAGGGTCAACAGAGAACATAGCAGGTCCAGTGTCTGTCGGGAGCCAAAGAGAAAGTTTCTGGGGTTACGTCCGCACCTAGCTGGTACTAGAGAGGGACTATGCGCGGTCTGACACGGGCGCCCTGGGGAATCTCCAGGACCGTTGGGCACTGCGGGGGGTGGAATTTATCCTCGACAAGGATGGGGAAATAGTTATTTAATATTTAGATTTTAAGAATATTTGTTTTATATTTTTACCATGACGGTGGGTTTGTTTGTATTATTTTGTATTGTACATATAATATTTGTAAATAATTGATTTAAATTATTTTTGTTAAAAAAAACCTGCGAGCCGCAGGTTGATGCAATTGCTTAACGGGCAAGTCATATTAAAAATATCCGTGTGCATAACTGGGAGCAAGTTGATACTGCGATGCCAAATAAACCTAACGGCGCAGTCAAATTCTGTGGCAACGGCTGTAATTTATTGTATCGGCAGCCTGTTTTGGGGAAGTAACTATGTTGGGTCAAGTCCAAAAGACATAAAGTCTTTAAAAATGACACATGGCACATTTTCAAAAGACACTGTCAAGTGGAATTTACATCTGGGGGCAAGTGATCTTTACATAACGTTGCAGAAATCAGTTTAGTTTCTGAGACAAGAGTCATTGGAACAATGTCAGAAACAATGTGGTTTATGTATTGAAGACCCTGAATGAATTCTCAGGGGAAACGGACTTTGAATCTTAGAACCAAAATCTGGACAGCGTTTATGTTTATCCGTAAAATGATTTTCAGCTGGAGTTATAATACTTTGGCACTGTCAATTGGTCTCATCCAGTCCAGACCTCTGTTCTGCAGTTAGAAAATCATCCTCTTCCCTACATTATTCTAAGAGGCATGACAACAACAAAAGTTAAATACAAAGATAATTCTGAAAGTACCTTATCTAATTTTTAAAGAAGGAACATATGAAAGCTATTAGGAGCAGTTCCAAAATGCTATCATCATTTGTGATCTAACATTTGTTTGACTGTTTATGGCAGTTCTTGAAGATATTTAAGATTAACCACACTCATCAACCTTAAATAATTTATTTTCCATAGGATTATCATTCAGAATAAAGATTGAATGGGATGTGTAACATGCTGCATCCAGTTGCTGACAATTGGACAGTGAGTTCTACGCTGTTTAACGAAAGAAAGGAAAGTTAAGGGCGAGTACTTCTTAAAAAAATTTTGAAGGAAACAACAGCAGAGGAATTTTGTTTTGATCTTTTGAGAAAGATGTATTTTCCAATCAGCTGCAGTTAGGTGACATTACTGACATTCCGCTGTTTATGAGCACAGCAGTGCTTGACACAGTGGGGGCTATAGCTTAAAGTCAGCCTTAGAGTTGCTCCATGCTGAGCAAGCCCTTGTAACTAAGCCTAAATCGTTTGAGTTAGAAACATATCCACATATTCCTGGCTGCAAGAGGCACTCTGCTTGTGAAATTTAGTTCCTTTGACGTCGATGACACTAAAAGCTACCAAGTCAGTGCAAGCAACAAAGATGGATCTTTATGCCTGGGGATATTTCACCTTAGCTCATTCAATCAGGAGTACATTGACAGTGATAACTTGCATATATCAATCAGGTGGTTCCGCTTGTGATGCAGCCTGTTTCTCCAACAGTTTAGTTTAGTTTAGTTTAGAGATACAGCGCGGAAACAGATACGGACTACGGCCCAACGCGTCCACGCTGACCAGTGATCCCCGCACACTTATACTATCATACACACTTTGGGGACAATTTTACATTCATACCAAGCCAATTAACCAACAAACCTGTACGCCTTTGGAGTGTGGGAGGAAACTGAAGATCTTGGAGAAAACACACGCTGGTCACGGGGAGAACGTACAAACTCTGTACAGACAGCACCCGTGGTCAGGATCGAACCTGGGTCTCTGGTGCTGTGAGGCAGTAGCGCAACTACTGCACCACCGTGATACTGATGGGCACAAAGAGCTGGAGTAACTCAACGGGTCAGGCAGCATCTCTGGATCTTTTCTCCAGCGATGTTGCCTGACCCGCTGAGTTACTTTTGTGTCTATCTTTGGTGTAAACCAGCACCTGCAGTTCCTTCCTACACAGTTCTTACACGTTGTTTTGTCAGTCTTCGTTTGGTTTATTTAGTTTAGTTTAATTTATTGTCACGTAGAGTGAAACGCGTTTGTTGCGTGCTAACCGTCTATGTCTACAAAGCCCTCAATAGGCTTGCCCCCACCTACATTAAAAGTCTTCTCACCCACCACTCCACCTCCAGGTCCCTCAGATCGGCCGACTTGGGTTTGCTGAATGTCTAGGCATAAGCTCAGGGGCGACCGCGCCTTTGCGGTTGCAGCTCCTAGACTGTGGAACAGCATCCCCTTCCCATCAGAACTGCCCCCTCCATCGACTCCTTTAAGTCAAGACTAAAAACTTATCTATACTCCCAAGCCTTTCTTGACGTCCTCTGAGCGAGGGCTATATGTATATATGTATGTAGTTTGTTTGTTTATATTATTCTTATAACAAATGTAAAGCACTTTGGTCAATGAGAGTTGTTTTTTAAATGTGCTATATAAATAAATGTGACTTGACTTGACTTGACTAACCAGTCAGCGGAAAGACAATACATGATTACAATTGAGCCATTTAGTGTATAGATACATGATAAGGGAATAACGCTTAGTGCAAGGTAAAGCCAATAAAGTCCGATCAAAGATAGTTCGATGGTAGTTCAGGATGGCTCTCTAGTTGTGGTAGGATGATTCAGTTGCCTGAACACAATTCTCTGCTTCACTCATGTGTGTAAAACATTCCATGACACCATTCACAGATGGGTTGAGAGTTTATTGTACTGCTATCTGAGGTTTTTTTGTGTATCTACCGGCCGGCTGCAATCGCTCGCTAAAACAATGATTGTACTTCAAAGCAACACAATAACAAAACATTCTGAAATAGTTGTCAGAAAACTCCCAATGGAGCAGGATTTAGTTTGATTCTGTTTCTGTACCTTGCACTGGACCTCCTGTTAGAGAATGAGGATGAGAATTCCATTACTAGAGTGAAGCCACATGCAAACTGGAAGAACAGCACCTCATATTCTGCTTACTACTTGCTTGGTGCGGGAGAAAACCGAAGATCTCGGAGAAACCCCACGCGGTCACCGGGATAACGTACAAGTGTAGGAAGGAAGTGCCGATGCTGGTTTAAACCGAAGGTAGACACAAAATACGGCAGTAACTCGGTGGGACAGGCAGCATCTCCGGATAGAAGGAATGGGTGATATTTCGGGTCGAGACTCTTCTTCAGACCGAGTCAGGGGAGAGGGAGATACAGAGTTACTCCAGCATTTTGTGTCTATCGTCGGGAGGATGAACAAACTCCCTACAGATTGGCACCCGTAGTCAGGATCGAACCCGGGTCTCTGGCACTGTGGAATCGGCCTGTCCCACTTAGGCGCCTCTTTAGGCGAATGTCAGGGACTAGTTTTAATTGAATTCACCTACGACACCTGGCGACAACCTACGACAACATCTACATCAACACCTACGACAACCTATGACAGCAAAAATTTGCGCCACTATCGGCAAAAATGTTTCAACATGTTGAAAATTTTGCGGCAGTCGCCTGTAGTCGCCCAAAATATCGCCTAAGTGGGACAGGCCCATAAGGCAGCAATTCTACCGCTGTGCCGCTGTGCTGCAGGTAATAAGCAGAATATTATGTGGTTTCCCTCCTGTTTGCATGTGGCCTCACTCTGGAATTCTCATCCTCATTCTCTAACAGGAGGCCACCTTAGTAGTTAATGGAGTGACGTTTATATTAATGATCTGGACGAGGGAATTGAAAGCAACATCTCCAAGTTTGCGGATGACACTAAGCTGGGGGGCAGTGTTAGCTGTGAGGAGGATGCTAGGAGACTGCAAGGTGACTTGGATAGGCTGGGTGAGTGGGCAAATGTTTGGCAGATGCAGTATAATGTGGATAAATGTGAGGTTATCCACTTTGGTGGCAAAAACGGGAAGGCAGACTATTATCTAAATGGTGGCCGATTAGGAAATGGGGAGATGCAGCGAGACCTGGGTGTCATGGTACACCAGTCATTGAAAGTAGGCATGCAGGTGCAGCAGGCAGTGAAGAAAGCGAATGGTATGTTGGCCTTCATAGCAAGAGGATTTGAGTATAGGAGCAGGGAGGTTCTACTGCAGTTGTACAGGGTCTTGGTGAGACCACACCTGGAGTATTGCGTACAGTTTTGGTCTCCAAATCTGAGGAAGGACATTATAGCCATAGAGGGAGTGCAGAGAAGGTTCACCAGACTGATTCCTGGGATGTCAGGACTTTCATATGAAGAAAGACTGGATAGACTTGGCTTATACTCGCTAGAATTTAGGAGATTGAGAGGGGATCTTATAGAAACGTACAAAATTCTTATGGGGTTGAACAGGCTAGATGCAGGAAGATTGTTCCCGATGTTGGGGAAGTCCAGGACAAGGGGTCACAGCTTAAGGATAAGGGGGAAATCCTTTAAGACCGAGATGAGGAAAAACTTTTTCACACAGAGAGTGGTGAATCTCTGGAACTCTCTGCCACAGAGGGTAGTTGAGGCCAGTTAATTGGCTATATTTAAGAGGGAGTTAGATGTGGCCCTTGTGGCTAAAGGGATCAGGGGGTATGGAGAGAAGGCAGGTACAGGATACTGAGTTGGATAATCAGCCATGATCATATTGAATGGCGGTGCAGGCTCGAAGGGCCGAATGGCCTACTCCTGCACCTATTTTCTATGTATCTATGTATCTAGACCATGTACCTTGGAAGTTCTTCACAAGTGCAGCAACTGGTGTTTTTGCAGTTTTACTTGTGAACGATGGTAGAATGAACAGCACAAATCCGCAGTCTGGCAACTAGACCAAAAGCGCAAGACTGAAAATATTTTGGCGTGTTTAATATTGTATACAATTGAATTCCCAAAATTGAAAGAAAGATTTTAATTGAGAATGGCGATTTATTTCAATCACAATAAACAGAATGACCACGCCAGAACTACCTGCGATGTAACCAGATATTTTTTGAGATATTTTCCTGCCATCCTTGCTGATTGATGAACTCAATCATGGCTTTATTGATGTCATAGAATATTCCTTTAAGCCAGGCTATAATGAGACAAGGCATTTGGCTCTTACCTTCTTTGCAAGCTTTGCAAATTGAAACGTTGGTTCGGTCCATGTTTAATGCAAGACTGCAGTTTGTAAAAAGGACTTGAAACTTGCACTTGGAATGGCTGCCCAGAGGGTTGTTCAGCAGCTCATTGCCATTTAAATTGCCTGTTGCAACTCATTAAAGAAGTGGAAATTCGCTGAGGACTTTACTTGTCAGGAGTAATTGCTGCGTTACTTTGCTCTCCAAGAGCAGCAGGAAGAAGGGAATGGGTGGTCATTTGAAATTTCTTCACGCACAGAAGGAGGAATGAGGGGGTCGGGCATGAAGGTTGGGAGAGCAACAATCATGAGTCTGAGAGAGGTCCGCCTCAAAATTTCTCCTCCGCCATTAGCAATCTCACACCTTCTGCTCTTCTCTCTGGGCTTCGTTCCATCCATCTGCCTAAGAAAAATACACCCTCGCCTGTCCACCTATTCCTTGCCAGACTTTGTCCTGAAGATAGACACAAAATGCTGGAGTAGGTCTGCGGGACCGGCAGCATCTCTGGATAGAAGGAATGGGTGACATTTCGGGTTGAGGCCCACCTTCAGCTTTTTCCCGTCTCCTCGTTTCCAACCCCCCCCCCCCCCCCCCACACACACACACACACACAATCAGTCTGATAGTAAAGTCCCCTATCCATGTTCTCCAGACATGCTGCCTGACCTGCTGAGTTACTCCAGCACTTTGCATCCTTTTGAGTATTAAACTCTCTATCTAGTAATGAAGATATGTTGGATTCCGTCTCTGAAATTCATTCCACTGGCTTCACTGGGATGAATCTTAGGGTTGTAAGTCATGTGTTATGTGTCAATGGATATGATAACTGCATTTCCTGGGACCTCCAAGCGCAGGTACCATTGCATCAATGCAGTGGGGATGTCATTGACTGCGGTCCCACCACAAGCTCTTTACCGCAACACCAACTCCTTTGATCACCTTGACAACTAATCACGGTTGAAGCGGTCATATTTCACCTCCTGACCACATATTTGTGCCAACACTGAGACGCCCTTTTCTACTACCATGTGCTAAATGTTATTCCCTTATCATGTATCTGTACACTCTAAGTGGCTCAATTGTAATCATGTATTGTCCTTCTGCTGACTGGACAGCACGCAACAGAAGCTTTTCACTGTACCTCGGTACACGTGACAATAAACTAAACTGTAAAATGTAAACTAATCAACTGTCTTACAAGAACACAAGAAAATAGCAGCCCTCAAAACCGGGCCCCTAAAACCTGCCCCGTCATTCAATATAGAGTCATAATCATAGTCATAGAGTGATACAGTCTGGAAAAAGGCCCCAAGACCCAACTTGCCCACACAACTGTCCAACATATCTTAGCTACACTAGTCCCACCTGCCCGCATTTGGCCCATATCCCTCCAAACCTGTCCTATCCATGTACTGTTCCTTAAATGTTGGGATAGTCCCTGCCTCAACTACCTCCTCTGGCAGCATGTTCCATACACCCACCACCCTTTGTGTGAAAATGTTACCACTCAGATTCCGATTGCATCTTTTCCCCTTCACCTTAAACCTATGTCCTCTAGTCCTCGATTCACCTACTCTGGGCAAGAGACTAGAGACTCTGTGCATCAGTCCTCTTAACTATTGTTGGACATTTCTGCTAACCTTTTTGTCATTCGTCCACTAGAACGTCCAAATTGCTTTGTAGTTCATTCATTTGCAGTCTCAGATCATCTAGTAATACTTATCATAAGATAATTATTTCAACACATCCTGGCCAACCTTACTCAGTCTTTCCCCTGTAAACTTGAATTCACCTAAAACGTCACTATTTTTGTTCCAACATGCCCAATATTCTCTTTATCCTTCATGCCTCAGTGCATGGATCTATTCTTGGTTATGCAATGCCTTGATTTTAAGTTCCATCTCCCTTTTCACTAATCACTTTTCTCTCAGTCACGGTAGGAGGTTACTGGGGGGCAGATTAGCGAACACAACCTTTAGACTTTAGATTTGAGAGATACAACACGGAAACAAGCCCTTCGGCTCACCGAGTCCACGACGACCAGCAATCACTCTGCACATTAACACCATCCTACACACTCCGGACAATTTACAATTTTTTTATACCAAAGCCAATTAATCTACAATCCTGAACGTCTTTGGAGTGCGGGAGGAAACCAGAGCACCCGGAGAAAACCCATGTGGTCACAGGGAGAACGTACAAACTCTGTACAGACAGTGCCCATGGTCAGGATTGAACCCGGGTCTCTGGCGCTGTAAGGCAGCTACTTTACCACTGCACCACCGTGCATTGTACCTCCGCTTCATCTCAACCCCAGCTGGTATGAATTTTCTCTACGTTTTTCAAAACGTGAAAACAGTTTTGAAATCGTACCACAGCTCGATCAGTCAGCATAAGTTCACATCATGTAAATATTGCTCACATTTCAGCTGATAGAAGGGATATTTAATTAGCATCTTGGCTGTCTCTCTTCAATTTCATTTCAATAACAAATTTAACATGGTAAAATCACACTCTTTAAAAAAAAATATTAGAGTCATTCAGTCATACAGAATGGAAACAGGCCCTTCGGTCCAACCTGCCCACATCAACTAACATGTCCCCTCTATGCTTGTCCCACTTCCCTGCGTTTGGCCCATTAAACTATTTCATTTTCCAACCTAGTGTAACTTAACCATTCCAACAACACTTTAACTGAACTATATCAGAAATGGAGAATATAATACTTCTCTGACCCGGAATCTAATATAGCAAAAATAACGTATAAAATTGAAAAATTAAATTAAGGCCTTTGGTGAAATTTTCAACGCCGAGCACTCTATGTCATCTCTGCATTCTTCTAGTTTTCTGAATGATTATTAACGGATACGTAGAACTATAAATATACACTGTTCACAGGACTATGTTATGTGTATGATCAGTACTAATTTGGCAAATGTTTGTTTAAAAAACAGTCCTAAAAAGTTTGATCTTATCGGAATTTTCCAACATATTGGTTTAATAAAAGTTTTCAGCTACAGTTTACACAATAATTACTCAGAGAAGTGATAGAGTTACCATCCATGTTGCTTTCAGTTATTGCATTTGTCAGCAAGGACTTTGGTCTTGACAGTTTCAAGCAAAGATTTTTCTCCTCTTTTATACTGCACTTTACTGAAGACCTCAAATGTGTTCAAGATGAGAATTAAATGAGGCTTTTGCAGCAACGACAGAAAATTGCCTAACATCACAACGCCTTGCATTTTAGTTTAGTTTAGTTTAGTTTAGAGATGCAGCACAGAAACATGCCCTTCGGCCCACCGAGTCCGCGCCGACCAGCGATCCCGTACACTAATGCCGCCCTGCACACACTTGAGACGATTTACAATTTTTACGAAGCGAATTAACCTACAAACCTGTACATTTTTGGAATGTGGGAGGAAACCGGAGATCCCAGAGAAAATCCACCTTGGTCACGGGGAGAACGTACAAACTCGGTACAGACAGCACCTGTAGTCAGGATCGAACCCGGGTCTCTGGTGCTGTAAGGCAGCAACTGTACTGCTGCACCACAGTGTTGCCCTTTTTTTTGTTTTGGAGAATTTATATTGTGCATGTAAGAGTAAATTTTCCTTGCGTATCTGGAGGACTGTTCGCAAGTAAAATTTGACACAAGTCCACATAAGAAAAAATTAAGCCACCTGATCAAGGAATACCTGGAAAAAAAATATCGAGACAGAGAAGTTTAAGGAAGGAATTTCTAATCTGAGGGCGTTGCAGTTGAACGCATGGCTGCTGGTGATGGTGTAATTAAACCCAGAGATGTTCCAAGACAGTAAAACGGGTGGAGAGTACGTAACCTGGGGCTGTGGATGTTTACAGACACAGGAAAGAGTAAGACTGAAAAAGGATTTTCGGAGATCCAGGTAAGTTTCACATTAAAGACAGGCCCAAAATGTTGCATTAACGCAACGGGTCAGGCAGCATCTCTGGAGAAAAGGAATAGGTGATGTTTCAGGGTCAGAACCCATGAAGTTTCAAGTAACTCCTGCACTCCCTCCCCCACCCTGGTCGTCCTACTAGTCCCATTGTTCATATCCTTTTATCCCCTCTCATTAGCACATCTTCCCCAGTCAATAATGGACCATTATGGGGTCAACCCTTCCAGAGTTCATCTGTTGCCAGCCTGATTTGTACTGGATGTTTATCGTTACCAGTTTCGTCTCCAGTTCCCCCCACCCCCTCCCCACTCCCCACCTCTATGTTTCAGTCTAAAGAAAGGTTCCGACCCAAAACGTCACCTATTCCGTTTCTCCAGAGATGCTGCCTGACCCGCTGAGTAAATCCAGCATTTTGGACCTATCTTCGGTATAAAACGGCATCAGCAGTTCCTTTCTACATCATCATCATCATCATCATCATCATCATCATCATCATCATCATCATCATCATCATCATCATCATCATCATCATTGTAGATGGTTTATGCATGCAACCAATAATATAGCTACCTCAGTACTACTAACCACCCCTTAGTTATCAAGTATAAGAACTCTCTCTCTCACTTGCCCCCTCCCTGGTTCCAGCATGATGACAGACTGGGTGCAGTCAGTGTTGGAATGTGTTTAACCTGTGTTATCATTAAACGTTAAGTAAAGTTAAAAGTGAGTCAGACTTAACTTCTTTACATGGTGTCAGCAAGTTAAAACGTGCGCCTCCTGTTTATCGGGTTTTATTTCTTTGAAAGTGTTGCTTTATCGGAGTTTTGTACCTTTTGTCATGGCATCCTCGTGCCGCAAACCCTCGCCCCTAGTCTTTGATGCTGACATAGCTGAACGCTGGGCTACTTTTGAAATGGACTTCACACATTACATTAATATCGTTCATCGCAACGATCCCGACATTGTTAAAGCTTCTCTCCTACTGAACCTTGCCGGTCCCGATGCCATGAGGAGAGCACGAGCCTTCACCTATGATCCCGCGGTCCGGGATGCAAACGATCAGGTTCAAGTGCCTGCGGAGTCTACCAACGATCCGGTATGTCTATTGCGAAAGTTTGCCGAAATTTGCGACTTGCCCTCTAACCGCATTTTAGAGCGAGCCAAGTTTTTTACGAGAAAGCAGCAGCCTGATGAACCTGTTGAATGCTTTATTGCGGATCTGCAATATCTCGCCCAGAGGTGCCGATTTGAAAACATGACTGACCAGCTTACCAGGGACATTCTAGTGACAGGTATGCTGGATCAGAAATTGCGATCGGAACTATTGAGAAGGTCACTTTTAATTGTGTGCTGAAAAAGTCATCGCGGCCTCTCATGTTCTATGTCCTTGACTCTGATTGTGTGACTCTGTTGGGCAACCAGGCGTGCCAGGACCTGGGACTAGTGTCCTTCGACCGTACTGTCCGTGAAGTACAGGTGCTGATGGATCCGATATCTGAATACCCGCACCTGTTTGATAATGAGCTGGTCAAACTGCCTCTCGTCTATAAGATCGTCACCGACCCTAAAGTTGTGCCAGTGGTCCGTGCACCACATAGAGTATCCCTCGCTTTAAAGGACAAAGTGGAATCGATGCTGAAGAGCATGGTCACAACGGGGGTGCTGGAAGCAGTTAGCGAGCCAACCGAGTGGGTCTCCACCATGGTTGCAACCCTGAAAAAGGACAAGAACGAGATACGGGTGTGTATTAATCCCAAAGACCTGAACCTCGCGATCAGGCGACCACACTATCCCATGAGAACCGCAGAAGATGTTGCAGCTCAAGTCGGCCAGGCCATGGTATTCTCTGTCCTTGATGCAAAAAGTTCCTTCTGGCAAATACCACTCGATAAACGCTCCTCCGACCTGACAACGTTCTCCACTCCTTATGGCAGATTCAAGTTTCTACGGATGCCATTCGGAATTAACTCTGCCAGTGAGGTGTTTCAGCGATCCATGGAACAGCTGTTCGCTGGCATGCCGTGCGCCATCATCGTGGATGACGTCCTAGTCTACGGGGAAAATGCCGCCGAACATGACAAGAACCTCTGCCGAGTCCTGGCAGATCAACTTGAAACTGAACAAGAAAAAATGCCGATTCCGCGTCTCAGAAGTGCCGTACGTCGGGCACATCTTCACCTCTAAAGGACTGAAGCCCGACCCGCAAAAGACTATTGCAATCTCCGAGATGCCAGCCCCAACTGACGTCCTTAGTCTGCAACGATTCCTAGGCATGGTCAACTACCTCGGGAAGTTTATACCGAATCTCAGTGAGCTGAGCTCATCCCTGAGGCAGCTAACTAAAAAAGACACTGCCTGGTCCTGGTTCCCACAACACCAGCAGGCTTTCGAATGTCTGAAGTCTAAGCTGACCAGCACCCCGACACTCAAATTCTTCGACCTGCGCCGTCCCATTGTTGTTACCTGTGATGCCTCTCGTTTCGGACTGGGTGCTGCTTGCCTGCAGCTCTACGACGACGGCTCACTACTACCGGTCTCGTATGCCTCGTGGACAATGACCGACACGGAGCAACGGTATGCTCAGATTGAGAAGGAGCTCCTGGCTGTGGTGTTTGCGTGTTCAAAGTTCAAAGACTTTCTCTTCGGCTGCAGGTTCACAGTCGAAACCGACCACCAGCCGCTGGTGACCATTCTTAACAAACCCATACATGTTGCCCCTGCCAGACTACAGCGCATGATGCTCCAGCTCCAGCGTTTTGATTTTGAAATCATATACAAGAAGGGCACGGAGATGCATGTGGCTGATACACTTTCTTGTGCCCCACGGGCATCCTGTGACCGCCACCCTTACGAGCAGGAAGACCTATTGGTATTGAACGTCAACTTTGTCCCTACTAAGCAGCTGCAGTGCCTGGTCAACCACACCGCCGCTGACCCTGCTTTACAGCAGCTGGCAGCCATCATCAAGCGTGGGTGGCCCGACAAACGCACCAACTTGCCATCGGGTGCCCAACCGTTCTTCCTGGTCCGCGATGAGCTGGTGATCCAGGATGGGGTTATCGTCAAAGGCCACAAGGTCGTGGTCCCAGCCTCTCTGTACGATCTATACTACAACGCGGCCCACAGCGGTCATCCTGGGGTTGAGGCCACTGTTTCTCATGCCCAGGGACAGTTCTACTGGCCTGGCATGGCCAAATACATCAGGAACCGTGTGTCCGCTTGTGCCTCCTGCAACAACCTTACCCCACACCAGCAGGGCCAGCCTCTTTTGCAGCAGCCGGCGCCCACCATGCCCTGGACATCGCTGGCTGCCGACATATTCGAATGGCGGGGGAAGCAGTTTCTCGTCCTGGTGGACTCATACTCCAACTGGTTCGTGGTGGACCTCCTTCCTTCCGTCACCTCCGGGATGGTCATCGCCAAAATGCGTGAGCACTTTGCCGCCCACGGTGTCCCGGTCCGTCTGCAGACCGACAATGGCCGGCAATTTACAAGTGCCGAATTCAAAGCTTTCGCTGTGAGGTGGAACTTCCATCACTACACCAGCAGCCCTGAGTGCCCTCAGAGTAACGGCCTGGCCGAACGGGCCGTGCGGAGTGCTAAGGGCCTGATGGAGCAGTCCCGCCTGTCCAACTGCGATTTCTACCTGGGCTTACTAAACCTGCGTAACGTCTCACGGGACTCGACTATGGGTTCCCCTGCCCAGCGTCTGCTGTCAAGGGTGACAAGACCACCTATGCCAATCGCCCAGCAGTCCCTGTTACCCAAAGTGCTCAATCCTGCCACTGTCCAACAACGGATCGATCAGAAACATGAGGTTCAACGACGGTCCCACGACAGGTCCTGCCGCCCTCTTCTGCCTCTACTACCCGGGCAGGTCGTTCGGATGCGGACCTCCACCGGCTATTCCCGCCTCGCGACCGTGGTTGGTGTGGACGACTCTCCAAGATCTTACCTGGTGGATTACGAGGGAACTGTCTATCGACGGAGCCGTCAACACCTGTTGGCTGCGAACGAGCCGAAGCCTCTTCCTGCGGCTCCTTATGCTCCTCCGTTGCGGTTCCTACCAGCTGCTGCTGATCACCCTGCTGCTCCATGCATGCCCCAGTCCCCTCGCTTATTGCGGTCTCCTTCTCCGTTGCCGCCTGGTTTTGGCCGGGCAGCTTCACCTCCTGCACGTCCTCCCCCTCCTGTCTCTCCTACTCCGACTGCATCTCCTCCTCCCTTCACGTTCTTGCCTGCCTCCGCTACGCCTTCTCTTCTTTCCGATGGGGGGGGGGGGGGAAGGCGCTGTACGTACGCGTTCGGGTCGCAATGTTAAGCCGCCTGTCCGCTACGGTGACTTTGTGTAAACCCGCATGTTTATTGTAATGACACCACCCCAATCGGCTCCAATTGTATTTGATTTCTAAGGGGAAGGATGTAGATGGTTTATGCATGCAACCAATAATATAGCTACCTCAGTACCACTAACCACGCCTTAGTTATCAAGTATAAGAACTCTCTCTCTCGCTTGCCCCCACCCTGGTTCCAGCATGATGACAGACTGGGTGCAGTCAGTGCTGGAATGTGTTTAACCTGTGTTATCATTAAACGTTAAGTAAAGTTACAAGTGAGTCAGACTTAACTTCTTTACAATCATCATCATTGTTGAAAACATCAACCGGCACGGTGCCTTACAATGCTATGTACGACAGTGATCGCAACTCCTACTGAAGTGTGGATGGCTGTTGGCTCGCTAGGAGCTCACCCGCCCTTTGACTGCTCTCGTTTTTGGTCCTGCTGGGGGTCCACAGCCCCCTCCTCACCTGGCAAAACAGGTGGGGGAGACAATTTAGTCACCAACTATCCGACCATGGATACCCATGGCGGGTGGGGGGGGGGGGGGGACTCCCCCGACCTGACCTACACATAAGTTCCATATTAAATATTTTCCCCATTAGATCATTAATCTCTAGAATGTAAGATAAATCCTGATCACACAACAAAAAAAGACAAGCAAAGTTGGAATTTATAGGTAGTTGAATGATAATATGACAATCTGAGACTTGATGGAAGTGTATAAAATAATAATAATAATAATAATAATAATAATAATAATAATAATAATAATAATAATAATAATAATAATAATAATAACAAATAGGGTAGACAATCTGATCATTCCCCCCCCCCCCAGGTTGCAAATGTCAAACACTGGAGAACATGCTGTAAGGTGAAAGGGCAAAGATTAAAGGAAATACCTTTGCAGGGCAAGCAAAACGTGTGGGAAGGAATTGTAGATGCTGGTTTATACTGAATCTAGACACAAAATGCTAGAGCAGGCAGCATCTCTGGAGAACAGGAACAGGTGATGTTTCAGGTCAAAATCCTTCTTCAGACTGAACGATATAGAAGGCCAGAACAAATCAGGTCCGGGGATAGATGGATTTTCACACAGAGCGGTGGGTGCCTGAAACATGCTGTCAGGCAGAGAGAGTGGTGGCAGATAGGATAGTGGTGTTAAAGAGGTTTTCAGAGAAGCACGTTGATACGCAGAGGATGGTCAAGAGTCATGAGCCAAGAGTGTTCTATTGTCATATGTCCCAGATAGAAATCCTTACCTGCAGCAGCATAGCAGAATATGTACACATAGTACACTGTAAACAATATCATAAACGAGAAAAACAGTTCAGGGTATATACATATACACACAAATGCTGCAGTAACTCAGCGGGACAGGCAGCATCTCTGGAGAGCAGGAGTGGATGACTTTTCGGGTCGAGACCCTTCAGTCTGAAGGAGTCTGAAGAAGGGTCTCAACCTGAAACGTCACCCATTCCTTCTCTCCAGAGATGCTGCCTGTCCCGCTGAGTTACTCCAGCATTTTGTGTCCATCTTCGATTTAAACCAGCATCTGCAGTTCTTTTTTACATACATATATATATATATCTATATATATATATATATATATATATATATATATATATATACTGCACATGTGTGTGTGTGTGTGTGTGTGTGTGTGTGCGTGCGTGCGTGCGTGTGTGTGTGTGTGTGTGGGGGGGGTATGGATCACGTGCTGGCAGATGAGGTCAGTTTATCTTGGCTTCATGTTCGGCATGGACATTGTGGGTGAAGGGCCTGTAACAGGGCCTGTGCTCTACTTTTCAATGTACTATGTTAAGGTCAAATTTCTCTGAACGTGAACATGCAGTCCCATTTAAGCAGTAACCATTTTTATAGATAGGACTGTCGGAAGCACTGCAGTTTCAAATTTATTCTCCTGCTGCAGAGTGTCTTTGAGCGATTAGCTGGAGAATATTGTGGGAGGTGAAGTGAACAAAGAGCTTTATTCCATTAACATTTCGGATGCTTCATTAAAGACAGGGCTGGTGAATAGTTCAATTGGTTGACCTGATGAGATCTCTAAACATGGCAATTCACTTGCAGCCAGCCCTCTGGGCATTAAGTGCCGTACGGACATGCCTCATCTCTTCCAGCTAACATTCTTTCCCCTCTGTGCATGTGGACAGTGACCTGTGAAGCCAGACAGGCCCCACCACCATCCTTTGGAACATTTATCTCAAAACACGCTCAGGAAGCATTTAAAAATGTTGATCCATGTGGTGTTACGGCTCCTCTGTTTGTGGAGTAAATAGTTTTATTCATTTTCAAAATGTTAACAGATGGGATACAGTTCCTTTTCTTCTCAGGTGCTTCAGCATGGCTCTGCTGAACTAACAAACAAAATCAAGCTACACAGTTAATAAATGCACGGTGATATTTATTGGGTCAGAAGTCAATGTAGCAGGTGCAAAACTTAACAGCAGCCAATCTTTAATAATTGGCACCGGGACTCAAAAATTTGTTTCTTTATCCTGGGTATAGATTTGCTGTCATTTTTTAAAACAAATAAAATTGAAGAAAATAAATTTAATTAGCGTTTGACGGCACTGGGCCTGTGAGGGTGAGGCAGGGACCTCATTGAAACTTACCGAATCGTGAAAGGCTGGGATAGAGTGGATGTGGAGAGAATGTTTCCACTAGTGGGATAGTCTAGGGCCAGAGGTCGCAGCCTCAGATTAAACGGACATACCTTTAGAAAGGAGATGAGGAGGTATTTCTTTAGTCAGAGGGTGGTGAATCCTTTGAATTCATTGCCACAGACGGCTGTGGAGGCCGTCAATGGATATTTTTAAGGTAGAGATAGATAGATTCTTGATTAGTACGGGTGTCAGGGGTTATGGGGACTAGGTGTCAGGGGTTATGAGGATAAGGCAGGAGAATGGGGTTATGAGGGAGAGATAGATCAGCCATGATTGAATGGAGGAGTGGACTTGATGGGGCCCAATGGCCTAATTCTGCTCCTAAAACATATGAATATGAACTTATGCAACACTTTTGCATCATCTTCAAGGATAGAACTGTTTACAATTTGTATTAATATTTATCCTTCTTCTCATTGTTTATCGGGTCATGGGAGGCATTACTCTGAGATATTCGGGCGGCAAGGTGACGCAGCCGTGGAGTTTCTCCATTACAGCGCCAGAGACCCGGGTTCGATCCTGACTACCGGTACTGTCTGTACAGAATTTGTACTTTATCCTTGTGATCGCATGGGTTTTCACCGGGTGCTCTGGCTTCCTCCCACACTCCCAAGACGTACAGGTTTGTACGTTAATTGGCTTCGCTAAAGAGTGTAAATTGTCCCTAGGGTGTAGGATAATGGTAGTTTACTGGGATGGCTGGATGGCGCGGACCTGGTGGGCCGAAGGGCCTGTTTCTGTGCTGGTGTCTAAACCAAGCGGGGAGATGCTCAGAGGCTGTTTGCTAGAGCTGAATAGTCTGAGATAATGATGTAAATCTATTTTGATTAATCAAATCTGGTGCATAAAAACTCTTGGGTTTTCCTGACTTGCTTTATGATCAAAGAGCTTATGCCCCAGAAGAAGCTCCTCCTATCTGATCTATTGCTATCCTGAAGATATTTATAAAGTGACTTGTCAAGGATGGTGGAAGGCAGGTGGTGTTGTTAGATGAAGGTCAGCATGGGGATGGCTGCGGGATACTACTTTGGTACTAATGGAATCGAATAATAGAGGGATTAGCTGGGAAAGTGGGCTCTAGATGAAAAATAACTTTGGTCTCGCTGAATATGAGATCAAATTTGACACCATGCATGGTTCATAAGTTATAGGAGCAGAATTGGCCATTCAGTCCATCAGGTCTACTACGCTATTCAATCATGGCTGATCTATCTCTCCCTCCTAGCCACATTCTCCTGCCAATTCCCCATGACCCCTGACACCCTTATGAATCAAGAATCTGTCAATCTTAAAAACACCCAATGACTTGGCCTGAACAGTTATCTGTGGCAATGAATTCCACAGATTCACCACCCTCTGACTATAAAGAAATTCATCCTCACATCCTTTCTAAAGGAACGTTCTTCTACTCTGAGGCTATGACCTCTGGTTCTAGACTTCCCACTAGTGGAAACATCCTCTCCACATCCCCTCTATCCAGGCCTTTCATTATTTGCTAAGATTTAATGAGGTACCTCCTCATCCTTCTAAACTCCAGCGAGTACAGGCCCAGTGCCGGCAAACGCTCATCCTATGTTAACCCAATTATTCCCGGCATCGTTCTCGTAAACCTCCTCTGGACCCTCTCCAAAGCCAGCACATCTTTCCTCAGTTCTGGAGCCCACAATTGCTCACAATACTCCAAATAATGGTCTTGCTCCTGTTTGTTAAAACCTAACGTTATTATTATAGTGCATGTTAGCTTTTTGACTACATGATGTATAAATTGTACATGGTTACTTGTGAAATGGCCTCACCTATGTTATTGTCCTGCCATGGCATTATATCGACATATGTTAATAATCACAAGATTATTTACAGTATGATATATGGAATTACCTTATCACTAATGTATATGGACAGGTAAATTAAGGCAATTGTAAAAGATCAGCCTTTGGTTATGTGATTCAATAATCAATTCATCTCTTCTCGTTGACAAATATAAACTCTAATACAGTGTTATGAAATTGAATCCTTGCAGATTCAAGCCTGTTGTAAAATATATTTTGTGATACTGCAAACTTGTGCATTATGTTGGCTTTATTATCCAGGCACTGAAAATAGAGTTTTCCTGTAAATATGTCTCACAATCTCCTGGGGTTTACATTGACAACCACAGATAGGTTCATGCTATGATTAATTGTTAAAATGTCAGAATGTACATTTTTGATCATCCTCAGAGGATATGAAATGTTGGAGGGCAATAGTGTCAAAAGAGCTCTCTCTGCTTTTGAGTTGAAGATCAATTACTTTTTGTGCCTATCACAAATATCACCAAGGGGACTGAATGATATCCCACCCAATATTTGGGGAACACTGTTGTATTAAGACATGCAACAGTTGTGAATTGTTTACAATATAAATAAGTTTAGTTTAGTTTACAGATACAGCATGGAAACAGGCACTTCGGCCCAACGAGTCCGCTCCGTCCAGCGATCCCCGCACATTAACACTAACCTACACACTATATGGACACTTTTACATTTATACCAAGCCAAATAACCTACAAACCTGTACGTCTTTGGAGTGTGGGAGGAAACCGAACGTCTCAACGAAAATCCACGCAGGTCGCGGAGGGAACGTACAAACTCCATACAGACAAGCACCTGTACTCAGGGTCGAACTGGGGTCTCTAGCGCTGTAAGGCAGCAACTCTACCGCAGCGCCACCGTACCGCCCACGAATTGGGAGAATTAAGCAATAATCGATTCATGAAGATTTAATGTAAATGTTTTCAACGCTTTACATTGCTATGGTTCTGTCCCTTTTCATACCTCTGGTTTCCCTCTCCCCTGTCTCTTAGTCTGAAGAAGGGTCTCGACCTGAAACATCACCTATTCCTACTCTCCAGTGATGCTGCCTGACCTACTGAGTTACTCCGACAATTTGTGTCTTTCCATTACCATATTTGGTTCAAGGGTTAGACATTAACTTGCCGTCTAATACTCTAAATTATTTGCTTTTTTGTCGGTAAAAAGTAACAGGGTGACCCTTTGAACATTTACTCTCTCTTTGTTCAAGGCGTTAACAGTGAAATGCTCAAATTCATTGCTGAAGATCATAACTGATGGATACTATGGGGGAATAAATAATGAAAGTAAGGCAAGTATTAATAGAAATGTTATATATTCAGAACATAGTAATTCTTTATAGTGAGGAAAGGTTTGTATGTATTCAGTTAGAAATCAAAATTATTATTCTAAAATGAAGTTCACAAATAATGTCATGCTTTGTTTTGATAATTATACATAAAAATATATATTGTGTAATTATATTGTCTGGGACCAGCTCACCATTTATTTTCAAAAGGTTAGTATCCTTGATAGTGTCCTTGAAGTCGGTTAAAGGATTAGTTCAATCAGTCCGAAGAAGGATCCTGACCTGAAACGTCATTTGTCATGTTCTCCAGAGATGTTGCCTGACCCATCGAGTCAGATTCAGATTCAGATTCAGATTCAGATTCATATTCACATTTATTGTCACGTGCACCAATTAAGGTACAGTGATATTTGAGTTACCATGCAGCCTTACAATTAAAAGATCACAACACAATTAATTAGAACGATAGAACTTAACATAAACATCCACCACAGTGATCACTGTGATGGAAGGCAATAAAGTTCAGTCAATCTTCCTCCTTTTGTTTACCCATGTTTGGGGCCTTGACCCTCCGTAGTCACCGCAACGGATAGCCCGATGTACAAGCCCTTTAGTCGGGATGATCAAAGCTCCGACATCGTGACGAATAGAACACATTCTGCGGTTGGAGTGCCCGAACCGGCCACTTTCTTACCGGAGACCGCGGCTTCTCGATGTTATAGGCCGCAGGCAGGCCAGCGGTCGGAGGTCTACTCCGGCGATCCCCGGCAAGGGATCCCTGGCTCCGGGAAGGTAAAGTCCGCTCCACGCCCGCGGCTTAGAAGCTCTGCAGACCGTGGCTTCATGATGTTAAAGTTCAACAGGCCAGCGATCAGAGCCTTTCTTCTGGCTCCGCGATGGAAGTCCGCGCCGTGCCTGCTGCTGAAGCTCTGGGCTGGTCTCTGGGAAAGGCCACACCAATCCAAGTTGTTAGGCTGCGAGGGAGGGCAAAAATGCGACTAGGAGAAAAGCCGCATCTCCGCCGAGGTAAGTGACTAGCACTCCAGCACTTAGCGTCTTTTTTAGATTAAAGTAGTATTAGGCACTGCTGTCCTACAATCTAGAAAGCCAAAAATGTGGAACAATAACACTTTGACTGGCTTTGATTACCAATCAGTTATTTCCAAATTTAATTATAAATGTATCTGTGTTTTGCCCATCATAAGTATAGGGATAATTATACAAGAATGTAATTACATGTGCCAATTAAAAATTGGTGTGAGTATCTAAAATTCAGATGACTTAAATATTGCAACCATTTCAAGAGAAGCTAAGGGGGCTTCTTTAGGCTGATTGTAAAGGGGAGGGAAGAAGGGTGCAAGAGATGAGAGGCAGGACAAAGCGTTGTAGGTAATACGTGTATTCGAGCGGGGGGGGGGGTCTTTGACAGTCAGATTGATGGAACAATGGCCAGAGATAAAACCAGGTGGTGTTGGATGGACAGAATGAAGTGTTGCAAATTGTGAAGCCAGAGGAAGGAATGTAGGAGGGGGAGGTGGCGGGGAGAAATATATCCAAGTCTAGTGGGGGCACAGGGGAGGGGGGGGGAGGAGAAAGGGAGAAAATAGAGGGAAAAGGAGGGGGGAGGGGGATAGTTGAGGTCATCTAAAACTGGGGAGTTCAATGTTCAGCCTAAAATTGGAGAATTCAACGGATGAACAATTGCATATTGTCTGTAAATATTTGACCAAAATTTGTGTTTTTCCCCCTATAACTGTATGACGTTGGAGCATTCGAACAGGCTATTCAGTCCATTAATATTGCACGTGTGTGTCTCCATACAAACGATGTGGGTTAATACTAATCGTCTTCATGCATTTTCTGTTTTACAAAAATGTTATTATTTTGACGTATCCCTTTTGAAACTACTCATAAAAAGTGAGTCTCTATCTTTGGTGTAGAGTCTGTTCCAAATTATTTTCCACATGCAATATCTATTTATATTCATCGTCCGTGTTTCTTTGGTCAAAGCAGAGATTAAAAAAATATATATATTTCCCTTTCCTTCATAATACATCTGGTAGGTGTTTAACAGGAATGTTTCATTTTGAGGAGGGACCCTGATCTAACCAATTTACAGCCAAGACTTATGATTGTTTAATTAATCATTATCCAACGTGATCGTTAAATGGCTCCAGAAGAATGAACAGGAAGAAATGTTTAAAGCAATAACTGGAACAAGGTTGATCAGAGAGATAGACTCAAAATGATGGACTAACTCAGTGCGACAGGCAGCATCTCTGGAGAGATGGAATGGGTGACATTTCGAAACGTCACCTATTCCTTCTCTCCAGAGATGCTGCCTGTCCCGCTGAGTTATTCCAGCATTTCGTGCCTATCTTGGGTTTAAACCACCATCTGCAGTTCCTTCCTACACATGATGAGAGAGATAGCAGGCTAAATCTATGTAGGAAGGAACTGCAGATGCTGGTTTAAACTGAAGATTGACACAAAAAGCTGGAGTAACTCAGCCAGTCAGGCAGCATCTCTGGAGAAAAAGAATAGGTGAATTCGGGTTGTGACCCTTCTTCAGACTGTCTGAGTTACTCCAGCTTTTTGTGTCCATCCCAGGCTAAAACGACTATTTCACCTTTAAAGCCGTCCCAGAACTCCGGTCTTTCAGTTTAATGAATAATGCATTCACAATTGATACTTCTGGTTTTTTCATTTATCTTCATACTATCATTTATTTATAGATTTTGTTTATAACCAGTGACCTCTTGCTGGTTCTTGTTCCCATTCAGACACTGTCCAATTGAAGTAATTACAACTAAGTAGTGTCAGCATGAATTCAATACAGTGAAACGTTGAGGTGCCTGGTGTAGGTCACCCACTGCTGCCAGAGTTTCTAAAGCAGTTAAATTCACATCTGTCAAACCTTGATGTAACTGTGTGTAATTATTTTATATTTTCATAAATGTACCAAGTAATGAATTTTCTCATCAGCAGTTTGATCAATTCATATCCTGACTTTGCTCGGAACAGGAGAGGTTGCGACCGAATAAAGTTATTCTACGTGTAGATGTGAAGCCAGGGCGGAAATTAAAATTCTACTTCTTAATCATAGTTTTGTTTTTTAGTTTAGAGATACAGCGCGGAATTAGGCCCCTTCCACCCACCGAGTCCGCGCTGACCAGCGATCCCCATACACTAGCACTATCCTACACACTAGGGACAGTTTATAACCTTTACCGAAGCCAATAAACCTACAAACATGTACGTCTTTGGAGCGTGGGAGGAAACTGGAGCACGCGGGAAAAACCCACGCGGTCATGGGGAGAAGGTACAAAATCCGTATAGACAGCACCCGCAGTCGGGATCGAACCCGCGTCTCTGGCGCTGTAAGGCAGCAACTCTACCACTGCGCCACTGTGCCGCCACTATTACATTTTCCAAAGTAATATTATCATTTGCATTGTGTGAAAAAATACTTTGTCTAATATTTCCTCAGGGTCTACCACAGTTTACTTCTGATGTGCAGTTCTAAACATTATGTTGGTAAATACAATAGAGATTTTTAATACAGTAAACCTTGTGCAAAGATATTAAAACGAGTGAGTAACCAAACATTATGTAGCTGAGCTCGAGATGAACACTACAGTCTCTGGAGGAGTTAGACAAGGGCATAGTTTTGCATTATATCCTCTGGCAAAGCAGCGCAATGTCAGCACTGCTCTATAAAGTCAGCCATTGTTCATGGTGAGGTCCATTCCGCAGCTTTCTGACTCTGAGATACATGTTCTTTCAACTGAGCTGAAATGTCACCTTTTATTAAATGAAACTGAGTTTTACCTGATCTGTGGACATATAAAGCATCACACAGATTATTTGTGCTCTACTGCAAGGCAGAGATGTAAATATCAGGTGGCATATGTTGACATTTATGTCAAATAATATGACATAGGGAATGAATAGTGATATGATCAAAAATAAAATTCAATAATGCCTATACACTTAACATATATTTTACATTGAATCATGAAAGATTGTATTTATATTTTTCCCCATCCTATTTTCATCTGATAGACAATGGCCAAGAGTTATTTCAATACATTTTATTTCAGTCAGTTAAACAACAAAACAAGCATTGGCATTCTCTATGCTTAGGGCATCACAGTGGCGTAACTGGAGAGCTGTTGCCTCACAGTGGCACAAACCCGGGTTCAATCCACACCTGGAAAGCTGTTTGTGCGGAGTTTCCATGTTCACCCTGTGACCACGTGGGGTTTCCTCCGGGCGCTCCGGTTTCCTCCCGCATCCCGAAGACGTGCGGGTTTGTATATTAATTGGCCTCTGTAAAATTCTCCTGGTGTGCAGGGACTGCATGAGATAGTGGGATAACATAGAACTAGTGTAAACAGGTGATCGACGGTGGGCATGGACTCAGTGGGCTGAAGGGCAGGTTTCCACACTGTATGTCTAAACTAAACTAAATCAAGGAGGTGGAGAAGAAATGGAGAGACAATGTGAAAAAAATAAACGAGGTGGTATAAAACCAGACTTAACAGATGGAGACTCAGGAGGGGTTGCTGGTCTTTTCTGGTCAGACATTTTATGTTCCTAATCTCTATGTATGTTGGTTTTGATTTCATATTAGCAGTCAACCATCAATCCCCTTACTTTAGCCGCATCTAACAGCTGGAAATTTATGGACAGATGCAATCAGGCCAGTGTTGCTTGCAAATCCAATCTTTAGGAAGCTGAGGGCTTGCCCAGCTGAGGAAACCACCAAGAAATCCGTTGTCAAGTCGCTAAACCATACCCTCCAAATAGTTTAGCTTAGTTTAAAATTACAGCTTAGAAACAGGCCCTTTGGCCCACCGAATCCATGACGACCAGCAATCACTACTTCCATCCTATACGCCAGGGACAATTTACAGAAGCCAATCTACCTCCAAACCTGTACTTCTTTGGAGAGTGGGAGGAAACCAGAGCACCCGGAGAAATCCCACGCAGTTTCAGGGAGAATGTGCAAACTCCACACAGACAGCTCCCATAGTCAGGATCGAACCCGGGTCTCTGACGCTGTAAGGCAGCAACTGTACCGCTGCGCCACTTGCCGCCCATATAGCTGGTAGCCAAATCTCTGAAAGATGTTTGTTGTTGCGGGGGCATACAAAAAGAGTCTGAAGAAGGATCTCAACTCGAAACGTCACCCATTCCTTCTCTCCAGTCCAGAGATGCTGCCTGTCCTGCTGAATTACTCCAGCATTTTGTGTCTACAAAAGATTCCTATGTTATTAACAATAAATAAACTCAAAATAAAAAAATCCATGATACCAAAAAAACATTTTAAAACTATTTAAGAACATTCAAATAATCCGAGAACATTGGCATTTATCTTAATCTTTCACCACCATTTGCCGCCACTGATATCAAATCATGGAAGAGGAATTTCCCCATCTAAAGTGTGGGGAACTTGCATAACTTCACATTCCATCAACAGAGTGCAGTTATAGAACTGCTAGCAAACATCTGTCAGCAAGGCTGGACTTTCTGCATCTGTGTTCCCTTAGGCAGGAATCCCAAACTTGCCAGTTCTTGTGCTGGAAAGTGTTGGGAGTTCTTCGTTGAACTGCTGATGCCTCTCTTCAAAACCTGGCACAGAACTGCAACATTTACCCACCCTGCGCCCTCTCTTTCTCATTGTGTTGTTCACCGTTAGACGCATAACTACCTTCAACACGTGAAAGGACATTGAAGGTCTCTGTGCTAATCCAGGGGTTAAATGCTATAATTAATGAAATTGAAGAATCACTGGTTTAGTTTAGTTTAAGTTAGAGATACAGTGCGAAAACAGGACCTTCAGCCCACCGAGTCCGTACCAACCAGCGATCCCCGCACACTAACATCATCCTGCACACACTAGGGATAATTTTGTACATTCATACCAAGCCAACTAACCTACAAACTTGTACATCTTTGAAGTGTGGGAAGAAACCGAAGTTCTCGGAAAAAACCCACACAGGTCACGAGGAAAAGGTACAAACTCCGTACAGACAAGCACCCGTAGCCAGGATCATTACTGTAAGCACTTTAAAGCAGCAACTCTACCGCTGCATCACCGTGCTGCCCCTATTTGAATAGCCTGTTAAATTTAAAGTCACACTGGTGGATATAACTTGTACTGTATTGAACACTAATTCACATGTTGAAAGAATGAAATGCATATATGATCAAAATAGGGCCTTCTGGTTCCACAATATCAAATGATTTTAACAGAGCATGTCTTCACATGGTTTTTCACCTGCCGTGGTAAAAGCTAGCTTCTTTCAGCTTCGGACGATAGCTAAAATAAAACAATTCCTCCAGTTTGATGACCTCGAAAAGATCATCCACACATTCATCTCCTCCCGTCTAGATTACTGCAACTCCCTTTACACTGGCATCAGCCAATCTTCCCTGTCCCGCCTGCAACTGGTCCAAAATGCTGCAGCGAGACTCCTGATGGGCACCCGAAAAAGGGACCACATCACCCCGATCCTGGCCTCTCTCCACTGGCTCCCTGTGCGGTTCCGTATAAACTTCAAGATCCTCCTCCATGTCTACAAAGCCCTCAATGGGCTTGCCCCCACCTACATAAAAAAGTCTTCTCACCCACCACTCCACCTCCAGGCCCCTCAGATCGGCCGACTTGGGGTTGCTGAATATCCCACGGTCTAGCATAAGCTCAGGGGCGACCACGCCTTTGCGTTTGCAACCCCTAGACTGTGGAACAGCATCCCCCTTTCCCATCAGAACTGCCCCCTCCATCGACTCTTTTAAGTCAAGACTAAAAACTTATCTTATACTCCCAAGCCTTTCCTGACGTCCTCTGAGTGAGGGTTACATGTATATATGTATGTAGTTTGTTTTGTTTGTGCTATTCTTATAACAAATGTAAAACACTTTGGCCAACGAGAGTTGTTTTTTAAATGTGCTATATAAATAAATGTGACTTGACTTGACTTCACTTACTGCTATTTTACTTCGGAGTCACGTGAGTGACTACGTGAAGACCACGCCAGCACGCATGCGCGACATATCGTCTATCGCATTGCGCAAACGACAGGCTGGGGGGAGCGCTGCTCCACCAGTGGTTCAACCTGAAGGTAAGTTTTTAAACTTTTCCAGGTTGTGTTTTGCAAGAATCTCTGTAGCCTTACAGAGGTCCTGCTTTATTTCGGCGAAGTCGGCCGGGCCGCGGGAGATCCTTTATGGACCGCGAGGAACCCCAGTCGCTGACCACAGGGTCGGGGAAACCCGGTCACGACCTCGGGGAAACCCGCCCACGTATCGCGGGGAACCCGCTATGGAGGCCCCGATGCGGGTGAGGGCGGCGGTTGATTTCGCCTTTTTCGAGTCGCTGTCGGTGGAGCCAGCGGCTTCAGACTGGTGGCAACCCACTGGAGGGTAAGCCAATATTTTTTCCAGGGACCGCAGAGGCAGCTGTGAGAACCGCGGGGACATGGACCTCGCGGGGATTCCCTTCTACAGTGACTGCAGAGGGAACCCCGGCTGCAAGAACCACGGGGATACCAGGCTCGGTGCAAAACCCGACATGGAGTTCGCGGGAAACCCCTTCTACAAGGACTGCAGAGGGAATTCCGGCTGCGAGAACTATGGGGAAAAACCCGATATGGGCTTTGCGGGGAATCCCTTCTACAGGGGCCGCAGGGAACCGCTACCGAGACCGCAGACTGCGGGTAGTGGGCAGCGGTCGAATCGGCTTTTGCCAGATAACAAGACCTGCAGGTAAGTTCTTTACTCTGGGGTTGTATTTTGTTCCATTTCTGTGTTACAGGGAAGGAACTATGGACAAGTCGGTAACGAAATCCAAACGGGCTGCATCCAGACTGGCTGGACCACGGAAGTACGGGCAGTCAGCAGCGGCCGACTGCATCTGGATCGCAATCTATGCGGTCAGCAGTCTCCGTCCCGGCACCTGTACAGTCTGAATCAACACTACAGACTGGCGGAAAGACCAAGCAGAGGACGGACAGGCCATAGACTCGGACGAGTCGGGGCATGAAGAATCACTGCCGGCAGGCAGCGACCGAGATCGCATATCCCGCATGGGCGGTTGATGGAGCAGATGCTCCAATGTGACGTGCTCCAGGATATGGAGCCTAGTCACCATGGGCCTCCTAGGACGGCCATGGCAGCACCTCATTGAGGGCTGCATAATGCATCTCCCTCGGCAGAGGGGAGCATTAGGAGTCACTTCTGGGCTGACTCTGAAGACATGGGGTTGCCTGAAGATGCCACAAGTCTACTATGCACCCACCAGCAGACTCCGAAGCTGGTGAAAGCCGAAGGCCGTACGATCAGAACAGAGATCTTTTTTAGACCGCGGCCCAGAACGGCCTTCGTGGAAGATGTGCCAACCCCGCAAGAGTGTGGAAGGCATGTCAGGCAGCAGCTCCTGGTTCAGGGTTGCAAATTTCCTCCCACTCAAATGAGCCGGAGTGGTAGAGGGTGCTACTGAAGTACACATATGCCTGAAGCGACACCTGTTTCAGGGTTGCAATTCCTCCCACTCAATAAAACAGATGGATGCAGATGGTGCTTACCTAAGGCAGCTCCTGACTCAGGTTGCATAAGTCCTACCATTTGGATGTATGAAGGATGAAGCTGATTGAAGGATGATGCTGGTTGAGGCAGCTCCTTGGCAGGTTGCATAAGTCCTCCCATTTGGAGTATGAAGGAGAAGCTTCCGATTACGGATACTAGTTGGTAATATTTATACTTGGGGTTTACAGATCAGAGTAGTTTATACTGCACAGCATTCAAGCACCAGAGTTCTTGAAAACATGGTTGGCGTTGCCTTTTTAGGCAGAATCGCAATTGGGGCAATAAGGCCTGTTCATTGTTAACAGGTACAACTCGCTTGTGCAGTATAGACATTTCTGAATAGGGAACTTTGTGACTGTTAACTACCATGGGATCAGTTTCCATTCACAAGGCACCAGAGGTATTTCAAAATTTAGCTGGAATTGAGTTCTCATCCATCCAGTTAAATTTAAGTTAAATTTACGTTGATACCAACTGAAATGTCTGGGACACCGCCATGAGGCAAGAGATTGGAATCAATTCTCAAGTACCATTGTTACCAGACCTTTCCTATTCCCGGCTGAAACTATCAAAGTCACCATGATGGACGAATAGTATTCAGCATTGCTCCATTAACTTTTCATCAATTATCTTCAGTTAATTACAAACGGATGCTATTGCTCAAAGATGGAAAATTACTAATATCAGCTCTAAATTACGGAGACGGATGGGATTTGCATGAGTTACCAAATGTTCAGTTATATGGTATCAACTACTTACAGACAACAGGTGCATTCTGTGGATTAAGGGGTGCATGCTTAAGTCCAAGCTGATTCACTTTGGTGGAGGTATATGTTGATCACATGGGTATAATCAGTCAAAGTATCCGGTGATAAATTACCTAACCTCATCTAGCACTGGTATATCATCAATTGTCAATACGGAATTGATGTTGGATCGCTAAGTGTTTAATGACATAGTGGCTCGATGAAACGCTGAAGATCGAAATGTCTGCATCCAAGGCTCAATCACCAGTTGCAATATATATGGCATATCAATGGCGATGGATGTATTCTCGCTACACTGAGGAGGAATGTCTTCCTCCATTTTGCCTCATCAGACGCGACTTGCAAATTCAGCAAGCTCCCGCTTCAGGAATTTTCATAGTGCCTGCCTGGCTTCTACAGCCATGGTTCCCGCTGATGTGGGGAATGATGACAGAACCTTATATGGTTAATTCTGGACATAATATTTGCTGGTTTTACCATGACTCGGGGAACCATCCTTTGCAGGATATAACCTATGCTTTGATTACAGACTCTGCGAAGGCCATTCCTGCGGCTCAGGTTGTCAAACCGTACCTTGTACGTGCTCACTGCAGATGCAGGGATAGCACCAAACAGTAGTATCTCCTCATAAGGAGATGGGAGGTATTTGTTTTATGTTATATTACATTCAGCTCGGCACGGATGACTGATGGCTTGAAGGTCAGTTTTGTATGGGATTGACAATTATCAAGTTAAAGTGCTATTTACTGTGCCTAAAGTGCCTTCTCATCATGCTGGCTGCGGGGAACAGAATCCACTCTGTTGGGTCTCACCCTCTGGGATTCAGATAATGAAGGGTATCTTCAACTCTAAACCTCCCAGGCCTGGGTACGCAGAGATATAGGATGTTAACATTGTGCCACGTTGTTCGTCGGTGGGCTCCAGCTACATCCCTGTCCTTGGTAAAACTCGCCTACAAGTGGTTATGCCCATGGCACTGAGTTCAGCACAACGGGTCCAGACATGGCATTAGCAGTAACTGGACACGATGATAATATCTGCGGGCTAAATGACATTATGTTTATGACTTAGTCAAGCAGAATAGACCAGGGGCATCAGGTCTAACTAGATTGTTCATATATCTCATGGACCTTTGGTTGTGTGTAGTCACACATCCACACCAGAATGTAGGTCTCTAGAGCATTAAAGACTCTGAACTAGCAATATTGTTAGTTACATTAGCCTTGTAAGAAGGGATCACTACAGACCATCTCCAGGTGGTTTTAAAGGGGCTGGCTTATACAGGAGTGAACACTAATATTCAAGTCTCACTCCACCAGGGCTGCAACTACCACAGCAGCAAGATATGGACATTAGGGGGACCACATCCTAGGGACTGTAGGGTGGTCAAACTAACAATCTTTCCAATCATTTCCAACAACCCATTACCAGATTGGGGGTAGTTGCCAACTCTATGCTAGTTCTGTTTCATAGTTCCCTCTCGGTTGAGTGAGGTTACTATTATCATTGTTTGTTTATTAAAAGCATCAACATGTCTATATCTAAGTCATGTCTGAATGCATTATTAATGATCACTCATCAGTAGTCAACTGATGCAGTGTGTGAAGCATGGACTCGTTTCCACGGCATGAAATCACAGATCTTTAAAATCTTCACGTAGTCACTCATGTGACTCCGAAGTAAAATAGTAAGATTAAACGAGAACTTACCAATTTGAAGTTTGATCTTAATTTTATGAGGAGTTACGTCGAGGGATTACGTGCCCTCCACGCCCACCCTCTTGTAAAGATCAACTGGTATCCTAGTTCTTCTGATCTTACTATGTTTATTTCATTACTATTACTGTGATTCCACACCGTTGCTTTGTAGAATGTCGCGCATGCGTGCTGGTGGGGTCTTCACGTAATCCCTCGACGTAACTCCTCATAAAATAAAGATCAAACTTCAAACTGGTAAGTTCTCGTTTAATCTTACTATTTTGGACTACTACTGTTTAAAATGTGACAGTTAAATTCTCTTTTTTTTAAGAAATATTTCAGTTTCACAATCTCGATTCACATTTACTGCTTGATGCAATAAAACATGACAGGGTGTATTTTAACAACACCAGCTCTTATCCCCTTTGTACTTAATTCATAAACCATTATTCGACTCCACTGAAAAAGAATGGCTTTGAATCTTACATATATACATCAAAGCAATGTTTTACAAATGATGGTAATTTTAGTAAGACTATTACACTGTCTCAGAGAACTACCATAAGTTTATTTATAATTGATGACCTTTCCATTATATGATTAGTTTTTATTTATTTTCCTAATACGGTATGTTTTGATATTTGCCTTCTTGCTTCTGCTCAAAAAATGTTGTCCAGTAACCCAAAACCCTGGCTGAGAACAGCGGACTCAGTATTGGCTAAGAATTTTAAAAAGTGGAACGTTCGACATGAGTAAAGGGGCTGTCCCATTGCGGCGACCTAATTGGCGAGTTTAGAAGAGTTTAGGAGAGTTTGAAAAAATGTCATGTTGAAGACCTCCTTCGATTATGTAGAAGACCTCCTTCGACTATGTTGAAGACTAGCTTCGACTAGCTTCGGGAAAATTGGACACCGAATAGTGGAGAGTGTAGACGACCTCCTTCGACTTCCCTTCGACTATGTTGAAGACTGTCTACGACTACCTTTGACTACCTTTGACTACCCTCGATTACCTACGAATAACATGCCGACCTACTACGGCCTACTTCGACTAAACCTACGAGTAAAAAAAATATCGATTTTTTCCATGCCGATCTTTTTTACTCGTGGGCATTTTTCAGCATGTTGAAAAATACGCCGCGACCTAGCTGAGGCCTCGAGTACGCGGGGACTACTCTCGAGCATGAAGGAGAGTTACAAAGACCTCCTAGGACCTTGTGTCGACCATGCTGCGAGAACGAGTCAAGGGCAAACTCTTCTAAACTCGCCAATTAGGTCGCCGCAGTGGGACAGCCCCTTTAGTCTCACACTAATTTAGTCTTGGGGTGGCACGGTGGCACAGCGGTAGAGTTGCTGCCTTACAGCACCAGAGACCCCGGTTCGATCCTGACTACGGGTGCTGTCTGTACGGAGTTTGTACGTTCTCCCCGTGACCTGCGTGGGTTTTCACCGGGAGATCCGGTTTTGTCCCACACTCCAAAGACGTGCAGGTTTGTAGGTTAATTGGCTTGGTATAATTGTAAAAACTTGCCAATAGTGTGTGTAGGACAGTTTTAGTGTGCAGGGAATGCTGGTTGGCGCAGACTCGGGCAGAAGGGCCTGTTTCCTCGCTATATCTCTGAACTAAACTAAAGATGACCACTGTAAAGTCAGAGAGAGGAGGTTTTTGATTTCAACTTCAATCACAGAGCAGAACTAAATATTTAAAAGATTTGAAACATAAAGATGAAAGTTCATGTAAACATTGTGCAGCTGGGTGGCAGAGGGGTACATTTATTAGAGCTACCAATGGTCTGGTACGTTCATGATCAAATGTTTATCAAATCAAATCAAATTTATTTATAAAGCACATTTAAAAACAACCCTCGTTGACCAAAGTGCAGTGCAGACCAGAGCAGGTAGCTAAAATCACAAAAAGAAACAGACATACACAGGAATACACACAGCACATGGGTACAAATAATCAGCTCAAAGACACAAAACAAAGATCAGCCACATCAGGGGGATTCAAACGCTAGTGAATAAAAATAAGTTTTGAACCTGGACTTAAAAGAATCGATGAAGGGGGCAGATCTGATAGGGAGGGGGATGCTGTTCCACAGTCGAGGGGCCACAACAGCAAAGGTACGGTCACCCCTGAGCTTAGGTTTAGACCACGGGACAGCCAGGAGCCTCAAGTCAGCCGACCTGAGGGACCTGGAGGTAGGGTAAGGGGTGAGGAGGTCAATGATATAGGGGGGAGCAAGCCCGTTTAGGGCTCTATAGACAAACAGGAGAACCTTAAAATCAACTCTGAACCATACTGGCAGCCAGTGGAGAGAGGCCAGAATGGGGGTAATATGGTTCCTCTTCCAGGTATCCGTCAAGAGCCTGGCTGTGGCGTTCTGGACCAGTTGCAGGCGGGACAGGGACGACTCATTGATCCCCGTATACAGGGAGTTGCAGTAGTCCAAGCGAGAGGATATAAAAGCGTGGATGACTTTCTCCAGATCTTTGAATGAGAGGAACAGTTTTATTTTGGAAATGGTACGAAGATGGAAGAAACTGACTTTTACTACTGAATTGATTTGCTTGTCAAACTTAAAGGCAGAATCAAATATCACACCAAGGTTTTTGACATGGGGTTTGACAAGGGTGGATAAGTTACCAAGACTGCTGGTAATCACTTTGATGGAGTCAGGGGGACAAAATAGGATGACTTGTTCTCATTCAGCTGCAGAAAATTCTGTGCCATCCAACATTTTATGTCCTCAACGCAGTTCATGAGATTGATTAAATTTGACTGGTTGTTTGGTTTCAGGGGGAGATAAAGCTGTGTGTCATCAGCATAACAGTGGAATGAGATGTCGTGTTTTTAACTGAGGGGAAGCATGTACATAGAGAAAAGGCTGGGGCCTAGGATGGAACCTTGTAGGACCCCGTGGGAGGGACTCGCTGGGGAAGAGGAAAAGTTGCCTATGTTGACGGAGAAGCTTCTATTTTTGAGGTAGGATGTGAACCAGTTCAATGCAGCGCCATTTACACCAACCCCGAACTGGAGACGGTCAATTAAGATGTTGTGATCCACTGTATCGAACGCCGCACTGAGGTCAAGAAGAACCAGGATGGCAGAGTCACCGGAGTCGACAGAAAGGAGCAGGTCATTGTATACTTTTAACCAGGCAGACTCTGTGCTATGGTAAGCACTAAAGCCTGACTGGAATCTTTCCAAGATGTTATTTTGGTGGAGGTAGATGTCTAGTTTATGTAGGGTTTGCACTTTCTCCTTGCGAATCCATGGGTTTTCCTGGATGCTCCTATTTTCCTCCCATACCCCAAAGATAGGTGGACTGGTGGGTTAATTGCCAATTGTAAATAGTGCATAGATGAATGGGGTGGGAGGGGAGCTGTAGTTTATGGGAATATCAGGAGAATAAATGTGATAGGCTAGGTTTAGTTTATAAATGGGTAATTGGTGGTTGACACAGTTGGCCAAAGAGCCTCTTTCTTTACTATATCTCTCCATAACTTTGTGGCATATTCCTGCAGGATTTTATAATACTGCATTATGAGCAATATCTTTGAGCATATGTACCTGAAAGAGTTGAGGGCAAAATATCCGGCAACTTCAGTATTTTGGTGAAGGATGGATGTAAAACAAACCTCCTCTGACAACTCTGTGAATGTGAACTTGTTCGATGGGTGGCTGGTTGCTTCATTTTCAAGGGGAGTACAAAACAGATAGAGTGGGATCAGTAGTGAACTAATGCACCTTCTCTCAGATGCTCTCAATGCAGTAAAGAACC
This sequence comes from Malacoraja senta, assembly GCA_038087875.1. Classification (NCBI taxonomy): domain Eukaryota; kingdom Metazoa; phylum Chordata; class Chondrichthyes; order Rajiformes; family Rajidae; genus Malacoraja; species Malacoraja senta. The sequence goes on from CM075984.1 coordinate 44,126,767, forward strand.
GTATACCCTGAAGTGTCTGGTCATTCACAAACTGCGAGCCAGTCATTGATTTTCCACAGAGAGGGAAAAAGAAAGAAATGAGACTTTAAAACATGATCTTTTCTTAATCTCTGCAGGTTTTGTGTTTCTGTTCTTGCCGTGCAATTAATTTATTAAACTATAATTCATAACCGTAAAATCAATAATGCATTTTAACAAGCAGCTTCATGAACTTACATTGACATTATATGTAACAAGGACATCCAGACATTCTCCTTTGACTTTCATGCAATCAATTAGGTTTTTTTCTTCTTTTTTTTTTGCTGCATCTCTAACAGAAATGGTTGCATATCACTGGTTGGTACGTTGAGCCTCTGGTATGTGCTGATCAACTCAATATTTTTTAACAGCCAAATGAAAATCAATCACTCCAGTAATCTGCTTAGAACAGAGTATTTATAAAGAAAGCCCAGATAGAAAACTAATTTAATAAAGGCAAGTCATCTCTGTGATAGGTCAATGATCACAGAAAATATTTTTCATGGAAAATGTCATTCATCGCCTTTTTTTTTTTTTAAAAGACCTTTCAAATGCACAAATCTATTTTCATTACGGAAAACAAAGACTGGGGATGATAAATGAATTGATGAAAAATGGTTAGCAAAAAAGATAGGACAGAGCAAACTAATAAGGAGGTAAGATGAAAGAAGAGGCCCTTTAGAAAATGGAAAGATAAATATATATATGTATATATATCTCAAATACAAATGTCAAACAAAACGCAAAAACAAAAATCCAAACACCGACCATCAGATGATATAAAGACTAATCAAAAATTGAAATAGCGATGACAGGCAGTCTGTTGTGTGGCAACTTCATCGAGTTATTGTTAACACCAGACCAGTGTGAATCATGAATTTAAACAACTCACAGAAACTCATTTTGAACCAATTTCTTTTTAACCACCTTGAGGATAGACTTAAAATGGATCTGGACAAAGTCTCTCACTAAGTCAGGAGCGGAGCAGAATATTAAACAGCCTCTATTCTGTGAAAGCTCCCGATAGATAATGGAACATGAACTGTAAAACAGGTGGATAATTACCAGAGCATCAGCATTCATCAGAATCTTTATATTTTCAATTAGGCCAGGCATAATAATTTGAACCATTGCAAAGATATTTCTACCTAAAATGTAAGACCAAATTAATTAATTACATGATAGAAGAATCTACCATAAATGTTATGCATTAACAAAGCCCCCTAAAAACGTCAATGCACTGATAATGGATAACCTGGATCAACACAATGAACCATAATCCAATCATTCAGCCAAGTTAATTATCGTGCTCTCGAAATGCAGCTTTGAAGTCAGATCACAGGAACCTTGGGTCAGAAATTGTGTCAAAGTAACAGTGAGACTAATGGCAGTTTCCAGTCTTTATACTTACGCGATACAAAACCCTCAGGTTAAAGACATTCATGCAACTGAACACAAATATCCAAATGTTAACATCCAATGTCGTGCTTTGCAAATAATGCCAGTTTGGCGTCTGCCTCCAACACAAGGAACGGATACGGCATGGTGGTGCAGCGGCAGAGTTGCTGCCTTGCAGCGCCAAAGTCCCGGGTTCAATCCTGACTGCGGGTGCCATCTGTACATTCTCCATGTGACCAGCGTGGGTTTTCTAAGGATGCTCCGGTTTCCTTCCACACCACAGACGTACAGGTTTGTGGGATAACTGGCTTCGGTAAAATCGTAAATTGTCCCCATTGTGTGTAGGATAGGAGTGTGCGGTGATTGCAGGTCGGCGCGGAATCAGTGGGCTGAAGGGCCTGTTTCCACGCTGTATCTCTAAACGAAACTTACCTAAGCTGCAGATGCTGCCTTCCAAGAAGCAAGACTCAAAGGGCCAGAATAATTCAGCAGGTCAAGCAGCATCTCAGGAGAACATGGAACCTGGATAGGCAATGCCAAGGTTCTTTTAAAACAAACGTGTGCTTTCATCTTTATATTGACGATAGTATCACAATTTTATTTTAGTCTGCTTTCGTAAGTTTATAAATGATAGGAGCAGAATCAGGCCATTCGGCCCGTCAAGTCCACTCTGCCATTCAATCATGGCTGATCTATCTTCCCCTCTCAACCCCATTCTCCCCCATAGCCCCTGTCACCCGTTTCCGAATATTTTGTACCTATAAACATGTACGGGTGTGGATCAATGATCGGGAATGGCAAGGTTTCTGTCATAGGCTGCTGTCATTAGTTCACCGGCATCTCTGCAGCAATGTAACACCCCTGACCCTCTGGATAGTGAGATAATGCACAGTAAAATAGGTTTTAACTTCAAAATATTTGGAATCGTAAGTAATAAAGAAACAGGATGAAAATCAATTTGTCATGCACCATAAACTCAGAAGGATATTCCAGACCACTATGACTATCTTATGCAGGTCAAATACTTCAACATTTCATTTGGAGCAAATCCAGAGATATAAAGTATTGCCGTTTAGTTTAGTTTAGCTTAGTTTAGTTTAGAGATACAGCACAGAAACAGGCCCTTCGGCCCACATCAACGTTCCCCACACATTAATACAAGCCTAGGGACAATTTACACATACCAAGTATACAAACCCAAGCCAATTAACCCAAGAGAACACACAAACCCATAGTCGGGATCGAAGCCGGGTCTCTGGCGCTGCAAGCGCTGTGAGGCCACAACTCTACCAGTGCGCCACCATGCCGTTTCAATCATTGAATTGAAATAAAGTCCCACACCAGTGGAAGGACAATGTGGATTTCCTGAAGTGAACACTCTATACAGCAACACCTCATACCTTCAGTGCGAGAGGAATCAACTGTGAAGTTATTTCTCATACATGTTATCATCCTGGTGTCAGCTCAGATGTACTCAGACTCTCAGTAAAACCTTTAAACTGTAGTGAATTAAGATGTCAGTCCTCATTTATCAGCTGATAATGCAAGAGTCAGGCAAAGGGCACAGTGACCTTTTCTCAAAGCAGATGTAGTCAAGCAGTTTGAATAACTTGATCTCTCTCATCAAAAAAAATAATAATTCAAAGCCTTCTGGCATAGGGCACTGAAGATCCGCATTGTACCGAGAACATTCATCAGACTGAAAAGAGCAGGGCTGTATCTTGCTTCTCCACACACATTACCCAGAGAGTCCACCGGTCCTCTTTGCCCTCACACACCTGATCCCAAAGCAGAGAGCCAAATGTGTAGCCTTCTTCATGTTCAAGTCAGGCAGCAAGGTCTCGGCACCAACTTGGCCTCAGGCCATGTGGGCGTACCTCAGGAATGCCCCACTGGCTAAGACGGTACACTTGAGATCACTGCTATATGGCCCTCTATGGTGTATAAGTCAGAAGGTCACGTGATAGGAGTAGAATTAGGCCATTCAGCCCATCAAGCCTATTCTGCCATTCAATCATGACTGATCTATCTCTCCCTCCTAACCCCATTCTTCTGCCTTCTCCCCATAATCTCGGACACCTGTACTAATCAATCATTGGATGCTGAGAAATGTACGTATCCAATGCCTCGGGTATTCAGGAAAACGTCATAGTTGATAGATTCAAAGTCATATAGCATGGAACAGATTATTCGGCCCATCTCTTTCATGCTAACCAAGATGTCCCATCTGATCCAGTCCCACTTACCCACATTTGGCACATATCCCTCTCAACCTTACCTATCCATGTATCTGTCCAAATGTCTTCTAAATGTTGACATTGTACCCACCTCAACTACCCCCTCTGGCAGCTCATTTCACATACCCACTACGCACTGAGTGAAAACATTGTGCCTCAGGTTTCTATTACATCTTTTCCCCTCGCACCTTAAACCTATGCTCAATAGTTCTTCATTCCTCCACCCTGGTAAAAAGACTCTACACATTCACCTTATTTAATCCACAAATTAGTTTGTACATTCACATTTTAATGGATTAAAAAAATCACTGACATTTAGAAATATTAAGAAACTATTAAAATTGATGTAAATATTTTACAAAATTACACTTTAGTTGAGAGATACAGAGATACAGCGCAGAAACTTCGGCCCACCTAGTCCACGCCGACCAGGAACTTACACACTAGGGACAATTTTACCAAGCCAGTTGGTCTACAAACCCGAACAACTTTGGAGTGTGGGAGGAAACCAGAGCTCCCGGAGAAAACCCACGCAGGTCACAGGGAGAACGTACAAACTCTGTACAGACAGCACCTGTGGTCAGGATTGGACCTGGGTCTCTGGCGCTGTAAAGGCAACAACTCTGCTGGTGTGCCACCGTACCACCCTTTATTCAAAAGATTTCAAAATAATAAAGATAATTAAAAGGACATAAACATACATTTACACAATTATGAACATCAAACTAAAATAAAGTAATTTTAATATCAGTCAGACTGTCTCTGATCTTACACCATGGCTAACCTGCTGCATACTGTAGAAACAGAGGTGATTTACCTGCAAGAGTTGGCCTCACCAATGGAATCCATGTGGAATCCAGGGTGGACACATCTGTGACTCACTAAATCCCCAAATTCTGCATTTGGCAGCATAAATGTTAAAATTCAAGTCTCACTGAAGTTTAAACAGCTACATCTGATCCACGCCAGTGAGATTTGCTCCAGTTTTGCCAAAAGGCTACAGTGACAGCTACATATTCTTATCTTAATTGGTTTGTTCCAATTAGCAGAGTGGAGTTGGGTCCTTGAGCCTTGATTAAACTAGTTCAACGAGTTGCTGAACATCCCCTAATGGCCGGCAATGTGGACATGTATTAGAGGGCCGTGACTGTGGGAGCCTTGGGAAGAAAAATTGTAAGTAATAGAACCTTTGGGAGAGGTTTGTGAAGGGGCTGATGGGAGAGCCGATCATTTTAGTTTAGTTTAGTTTAGAGATACAGCTTAGAAACAGGCCCTGCGGCCCACCGGGTCCGTGCCAACCAGCGATCCCCACACATTAACGCTATCCTATACACACTAGTGACAATTTACAATTTTACCAAAGCCAATTAACCTACAAACAACATGTCTTTGGAGTGTGGGAGGAAACTGGAGCAGCCGGAGAAAACCCATGGGAGAACGTACAAATTCCATACAGACAGCACCCGTAGTCAGGATCGAACCGGCGTCTCTGGCGCTGTGAGGCAGCAACTCTACTGCTGCGCCACCATGTATGTAGGGAGTGTCAATGGATTACCGTGGATTAGGTCTTTCTTGATCCTTGTGTGGGGACTTTGTGGGAGGAAGCAATCACATCTCTCATAGGAAGCTGTAAGAACTACTAATGCATCTGTAGTCTGTCTTGCTTGCTGCTGGTGCATTTACAATAGACGTCCTTAAGAATGTTGGATGCCCAAATATACAGGTTCAAGGGCCTCACCGAATTTGCAATAGAATCAATACCAGCGGAAACTGGTCCAGCAGATGCACTTGGAAATTTGCTATGGTTTTGCCTATTGTATGGCCTCACATTGAACACAACCCGTAACAAAATTTAATCCAGTGAAATAATGTTGAATCTTGTCACCACAAATATAAAGATTAAAATGACTCCAGACAAAATTAGGCATGAACACAAATGAGGAATTGCGTTTTATATTTGCTGCAATTGAACACATTTCAAATTTATAATGCTTTAACCTCAAGGTTTAGACGGAGACATCTTGTGGTTTCAGATTTGTTTCCATTTTGCATTCCTGTCATCTTGCTGACTTCTCTCTTTAAGTTTGTGAATGATTTTTAAATTTTTGCTTTTGGCTCCCAGCTTACTGGGAGTTGGCCTCGGGTTGCTCAGAGATATTTATTTAAGGCCTTTACACCTCATGGAGAGGCACTTTCATCCTTCACATTGAACAAAGACTAAGCTCAGAGTACAGTGATGAAAAACAGCACTGATTATGCCGTACCCAATCTCTGTGAAATACTAGGCCTTTGTTTTAAGTTTTGGCACATGTTGGTGTCCCTTTAAGAAATATTTTTTGCCCTGAGATTTAGCAGAAATGTCAACAGGTTAGGATTGATGCTTTTTTCCTAAATGAAATATGACCACACTTAAAATGTGTGCTTTTAATCAAAGGCATGGTGATGTACCAACAGTGTGCCACATTGATAGACGCATTCTGTGGTAAAGCATGTACACAATTCTGTCTTGCCAATCAAGCTGAATAATTTTCTGTCAAGAGTCAAGAATGTTTTATTTGCAGCAGCACAACAGAATATGTAAACATAGTACTCTGCAAACAATATCATTAATGAAAAGCTCAGTATATATATATATATATATATATATATATCTACACACACACACATATATGTATATATATATATACACACATATATATATCTATGTAAAATATAATATACACACACACATATAGTTACATACACACACACACATATATATATACATGCAAATTTGATTTGCCATACAGTTATAACAAAAATAAAGCAACAAGACACACAACTACATAAAATTTGACATAAACGTCCACCACAGCGGCTCCTCCACATTCCCCACTGTGATGGAAGGCAATAAAGTCTTATCTTCTTTCCTCCTTTCCTCGTGCAGTCGGGGGAGTCGAACCATTCGCAGCCGGTGATCGAGCTCCCACGTCAGGACGGTCTGAGCTCCCACGTCAGGACGGTCTGAGCTCCCACGTCTGGACGGTCTGAGCTCCCACGTCTGGACGGTCGGGACGGTCTGAGCTCCCACGTCTGGACGGTCAGGACGGTCTGAGCTCCCACGTCTGGACGGTCTGAGCTCCCACGTCTGGACGGTCGGGACGGTCTGAGCTCCCACGTCGGGGCGGTCGGGACGGTCTGAGCTCCCGCATCGAGGCGGTCGAACTCCTGCGGCTTGGAGTTCCAGAAATCGGTACCTCGCCAGGGACAGCAAGACATACATACATAGTATATATGTGTACACAGATAATATAGAAACCAACCTGTTCCCCAATCGAACAATGTGAATCTATCCTGTTTATTTAATCTTTCTATTTTACCAAGATCTAGAAAACAAGTAATCAAAAGGTCAAAATACACAGATGCCTTGAACTATGTTGTAGCTATTCCAGTTGGAGGTGATCAGAGTGATTGCTCTGAGGTTTGGAAAGCTGGAAGAACAATTATTCTGAATTATCTGTTTTTATTCAATGACAGGGCTTTTAAAAAATATTTTCTGTTGTTGTCATGCCCTGGGGTTGTCTGGCTGACATGACCAGAGTCCAGGAGAGCAGTTGGGTTTGGTGTAAGGTGCAATAAGGGAGTGGATGAGTCATATTGGCATTTGGATGGATATTTGATTGTACTAGGAGAGACTTAATCTCACCAGATCACAACTCATTGCCACCACTCACCCGCTACTTCTCCCAAGTCTTGGTAAATACATGATGAAAATAGACTGAACGTTTAAATTAAAGCAAACAGCCTCATTGGAAGGAACTACAGATGATATTTAAACCGAAGATAGACACAAAAAGCTGGAGTAACTCCGCGGGTCAGACAGCATCTCTGGAGAAAAGAAACAGGTAACGTTTCAGGTCAAGACCATTCTTGACCCCAAGCATCTCCCATTCCCTTTCTCAAGAGATGCTGTCTGACCCGCTGAGTTACTCCAGTTGTTTGTGTCTAGCCTCATTAGATGATTCATTTGGTCAACCTATATAATGCAGGTCGATTAGTCAGCCCTGATCTGCCTCCTTTAAAACTGGAACTGGTCAGCTTTGTACTGGTTGGAAATGCAGAACTGCTGGAAGAACTCAGCCAGTTAGGCAGCATCTGTGGAAATTCAAAGCAGCTGGTATTTCAGTTTTTCTGGGCATTTTCTTCCAACATTAGTGCTTTGCTTCAGATTTTGTTTTACATTCGAGCATTTTCAGACCATTTTGTTTTCCGTTTTTGTATTGATTCATACAAATTATTGGATTGTAACCTTTGACGTAACCAACGTTCACACATTAAAAGGTTAGAATTAAAGCTAAAGTTCAACTTATTCTTCCCCCATTTGACCAACCATAATTACCCAATCCCCAGCCAAAACAAATAAAACTAAACGTGAATTCAACCTACGGTTAATTATTAAGTCAAGAAGTGTACCAGAGTCTGAAAGGGGATCCTGACCTGAAACATCGTCTATCGATTCCCGTTGACGAATGCTGCCTGGCTTGCTGAGCGTTTTCTCCCTCATCCCAAAGTGGTGTTTTCTCCCTCATCCCTTAGTGTTTTACTCAAGTGTTCCAGTTTGTTAAGGAAACAGATTCATGGTTGAGGAGGTCTTAGAACTGTTTCTTCTAGTGGCCATTGACGGCCTTCCTAGTCTTGGATACAGACAAGTAGTAACTGAGACTAATATAAAGATTTAATTTCGTTTAGAGTATAGTTTAGAGTTTAGTTTAGTGTTACAGCAGGAAACAGGCCCTTCAGCCCTCCTACTTTATGCTGACCATTGATCGCCCTTCACACTGGTTCCATTATATCACACTTTCTCATCCACTCCTTACACATTATGGGCAATTTAGAGAGGCCAATTAACCTACAAACCTGCACCACTTTGGGATGAGGGAGAAAACTAGAGCACCCAGAGGAAACCCATGTGGTCTCAGGGAAAATGTGCAAACTCCACACGGAAAGCACCCAAGGTTAGGATCGAACCGAGGTCTCTGATGCTGTGATTCGGCAGCTCTACCAGTCGTGCCACTTGGTTGCCCTTTAAATTGATATCTTTGGATTGATGGATGTAACTTGTGAATTAGGTGACACATAATTGACACATTTTAAAGTTTTGGATCACATCGTTTATAATTTAGTTTAGTTTAGAGATACAGCGCAGAAACAGGCCCTTCGGCCCACGGAGTCCGCACCAACCAGCGATCCCCGCACTAGCGACAATTTACACATACACCAAGCCAATTAACCTACAAACCTGTACGTCTTTGAGTGTCGGAGGAAACCGAAGATCTCGGGGAAAACCCACGCGGTCACGGGAAGAACGTACAGGTTTGTAGGTTAATCTGTCTAGACAGCACCCATAGTCGGGATCGAGCCTGCGTCTCCGGCGCTGCAGGTGCTGTAAGGCAACAAATCTACCGCTGCGCCACCGTGCTGCCCCTATTTTTGAATAGCCTGTATAGTTTACAGTTCCATTGGTGGAAGTAATTTGTACTGTATTTAACACTAATTCACATGTTAATGGTTGGAAAGAGGGAGGTTCTGTCCACCCACCGACAGTGTGCATTGAACCATTTATTAATTTTTTATTAAGTTATTAGCAGCAGCGTGAACATTTATTGCCCATCTCTAAATGCTTGTGAATGCTGTGACCAGCTACCGTCCTGACCTGTTAGGGTCCCTATAGAGAGAGTGCTCCACAGCCCAAAGTGCTCCACAGCCCAAGAGCTGGATTGGAGATGTATACAGGAGATTTAGAATCAGGGAAGAAGGGCAAAGTGAATATTTCAATCAATTTTCTAGTTAATTAATTTGAGAGAAATCAAAGATGGTAGAGCTGCAGACTCACAGAGTCACAGACCGGGGTTCATTCCTGACTCTGGGTGCAGTCTGTGTGAAGTGTGCATGTTCTCCCCGTGACTGCATGGGTTTCCTTCGTGTGCTCCGTTTTCCTCCCACAGCCCCAAAACGTGCAGGTTTGTAGGTCAATTGTCCTCTGTAAATTGCCCCCTACTGTGTAGGGAGTGGATGTAGAAAGCGGGATAACATAGAACTAGTGTGAACGGGCCATCGATGGTCTATGTTGACTCAATGGGCCACAAGGCCGGCTTCCATGTTGCACTTTTCAATTCAATTTTGTAATCTATTTGGTAATGGACAAGAGGATTAGTGCCTTCCCCATGATTTTTTTTGAGCTGTAGCTACATGGTGGCGCAGCGGTAGAGTTGCTGCCTTACAGCTCCAGAGACCCAGGTTCGTTCCTGACTACGGGTGCTGCCTGTGAGGAATCTGTACGTTCTCCCCGTGACCTGTGTGGGTTTTTCTCTGGGATTTGCAGGTTTCCTCCCACACTGCAAAGACGTACAGGATTGTAGTTTAATTGGCTTTGTAACATTGTAAATTGTCCCTAGTGTGAAGGATTGTGCAAGTGGATGGTGTAAGTGTGCGGGGATCGCTGGTCGGCGTGGACTCGGTGGGCCGAAGGGCCTGTTTCCGCTCAGTATGTCTAATCTTAACGAAACTACGAGAACATCTCCCAATTAAATGCATAATGCCTCTTTTAATTCAATAGCAGGCGTATCAGAAGAAAGTAAATTTGACGCTGCAGTTTTTGCTTTTGACTGATGGTGGTTAACAGCTGGAAACCAAGTGAACCCGGTTTCTTACAGTGCAGTAGCAGCAGGGGATTATTACATCATTAAAAACTAATTATATCATTAATTAGTTCAGTGTTGCTTCGAATGAACCTACTTTGTTGCATGAAGAATCCCCTGGTGCATCTGAGAAATAGCGGTTCACTGCATCAATGAAGACTAAAGTAAGGCTTTGAATAATAAGAAACCTCCACCCTCCCACAGGACCACATCCAGTGCAAATACACCTGAGGTCATTTCAGAAAACCCACCCCACTTTGCATTATTTAATTTTAGTTTCATGCACGACCCCGTAATAATTTCAACTGTAGCCCACAAAGCTAACCTGCCTGAAGGTGTAAGTAAGATAATGCATCGCAAAGTTAAATCCAATTAATATGAATAAATTAATTTATTTACCACACCTCCTTGGCTACAAAAAAGGAGTAAGATTAAATATTTTCAAATTTAGTCCTGACACGCTGAGTTACCCCAGCAGTTTGTGTCCTTTTTTTCTAAACTAGCATCTGCAGTTCCTTTTTTCCACTGAATCTGTTGTGTCTAGTTTAGTCTAGTTCAAAGATACAGCATGGAAACAGGCCTTTCAGCCCACCAGGGCCATGCCAACCATCGATCACCCATTCACACTACATCAGTTATTCTACTTTCTCATCCACTATCTACATCTTTGGTGCTGTGTTGGTTTTCAATGTCCGAACAATATTTATGGGGCAGCACAGTGGCACAGCGGTAGAGTTGCTGCCTTACAGTGTCAGAGACCCAGGTTCGATCCCTTCTACGGGTGCTGTCTGCAAGGAGTTTGTACATTCTCTCTGCGACTGAGTGGGTTTTCTCCAGGTGTTCCAGTTTCCTTCCACATTCCAAAGACTTACAGGTTTGTAGGTTAATTGTAAATTGTCCCTAGTGTGTAGGATTGTGCTGGTGTTCAGGGTGATCGCTGGTTGGCGTGGACTTGGTGGGCCAAAGGGCCTGTTTCCACACTTTATCTCTAAAGTCTAAAGTCATATCACATTCTGAAAGTCAGTGACAGTTAGATACATATGGGAATCCAGCGGACAAATGTGAAATAACTAATTTGCTAAAATTACGTCATATCGTGCTTAATTATTATAGAACATAGAAAATTGCAGCACAGGAACTGCCCCTTTCGCCCACAATGTCTGTGCTGAAGATGATGCCAAGACAAACTCTCATTTGCCTGCACATAATCCATATCCCTCCATATCACTGTCCAAAAGTATCTTAAAGGCCACTATTGTATCTAAGCACCGTCATTAAATCTAATTATTTTGAGGAAAATATTAATATGTTTCTACAAAAATGGACACAACGGGGTCAGGCAGCTTCTCTGGAGAACATGGACAGGTGATGTTTGGGATCGGGACTCTTCCAAAAAGAGAGTAGCAGGAACCACAGAGGGGGGGGGGGGCAGTGAGAGAGGGTTGTGAGAACTCCTGTCACAGAGAAACTCATTCAAAGTAGGCATACCGTGTTGGTGTACAAAGTATATTCACCTTGTTGGAACTCCTTCAAAGTAGGCTTATATATATATGCTACATATATATATCTATATAATTAAAAGTCTCATCTTGACCACTTCCTGTCTGTGCTGTATATTGATTTTAGAAAAAACGCTACCATATATCGCTATGATTTTTGGCCATCTTACTCACAGTTCTCCACTGCTGAGCAGGCCCTGAGTATTTTTCCCATCGATGAAAAATAAAAAACTTATGAGTGTTTAAAAAACCTTGAGATCCTCTCGTCTGTCAATCACCACGATGAAGGTAATGCCCCTTCTGGGGGGGGGGGCAGGGCTATAAAATCCCGGATGCCTGAACATGACTCATCACTCTGCAAGATCATGAGAGAGAGGCCACGACTCTCATTCTAGGCTGCGAATCAACTGTGAATCTGCAATGTACTTGCAATAAATGATTTGTTAGCCCATAATGAAAATGAAATGAGTTGTTTGGTCTGCCCTGTGCTTGAAACTGCAATGGAAATTAAGTGAAAATGCATTGAGCTGTTAGGCTTGGCCTGCCTTGTGCTTGAAACCGCAATGGCAATGGAAATGAAGTGAAAATGCAATGAGCTGTTTGGCTTGGCCTGCCGTGTGCTTGAAACTGCAACGGCAATGGAAATGAAGTGAAAATGCAATCAGCTGTTTGGCTCGGCCTGCCCTGTGCTTGAAACTGTAATGGCAGTGGAAATGAAGTGAAAATGCAATGAGCTGTTCGGCTTGGCCTGCCCTGTGCTTGAAACTGCAATGGAAATGAAATGAAAATGCAATGAGCTGTTGGGCTTGGCCTGCCCTGAGCTTGAAACTGTAATGGCAATGGAAATAAAGTGAATATGCAAAGAGCTGTTTTGCTTGGACAGCCCTGTCCTTGAAATTGTAATGGCAATGGAAATGAAATGAAAATGCACGAGCTGTTTGGCTTGGCCTGCCCCTTGCTTGAAACTGCAATGATAATGGAAGTGAGAATGCAATCAGCTGTTTGGCTTAGCCTGCTCTGTGCTTGAAACTGCAATGGGAATGAAATGAAAATGCAATGAGCTGTTTGGCCTGCCCTGCGCTTGAAACTGCAATGGCAAAGGAAATTAGGTGAACATGCAATGAACTGTTTGGTTTGGCCTGCCCTGTGCTTGAAAGTGCAATGGCAATGGAAATGAAGTGAAAATGCAATGAGCTGTTTGGCTTGGTCTGTCTTGTGCTTGAAACTGCAATGGCAAAGGAAATTAGGTGAAAATGCAATGAACTGTTTGGTTTGGCCTGCCCTGTGCTTGAAAGTGCAATGGCAATGGAAATGAAGTGAAAATGCAATGAGCTGTTTGCCCTGGCCTGCCCTGTGCTTGAAACTGCAATGGCAATGGAAAAGAAGTGAAAATGCAATGATCTGTTTGGCTTGGTCTGTCTTGTGCTTGAAACTGCAATGACAATGGAAATGAAGTGAAAATGCAATCAGCTGTTTGGCTTGGCCATCCCTGTGCTTGAAACTGCAATGACATAGAAACATAGAAACATAGAAAATAGGTTCAGGAGTAGGCCATTCGGCCCTTCGAGCCTGCACCGCCATTTGATATGATCATGGCTGATCATCCAACTCAGTATCCCATCCCTGCCTTCTCTCCATACCCCCTGATCCCTTTAGCCACAAGGGCCACATCTAACTCCCTCTTAAATATAGCCAATGAACTGGCCTCAACTACCTTCTGTGGCAGAGAATTCCACAGATTCACCACTCTCTGTGTAAAAAATGATTTCCTCATCTCGGTCCTAAAAGTCTTCCCTCTCATCCTTAAACTGTGACCCCCTAGTTCTGGACTTCCCCAACATCGGGAATAATCTTCCTGCATCTAGCCTGTCCAACCCCTTAAGAATTTTGTAAGTTTCTATGAGATCCCCCCTCAGTCTTCTGAATTCCAACGTGACAATGGAAATGAAGTGAAAATGCAATCAGCTGTTTGGCTTGGCCTGCCCTGTGCTTGAAACTGCAATGGCAATGGAAATGAAATGAAAATGCAATGAACTGTTTGGCTTGACCAGCCCTGTGCTTGAAACTGCAATGGCAATAGAAATGAAGTGAAAAAGCAATGAGCTGTTTGGCTTGGCCTGCCCTGTGCTTGAAACTGCAATGGCAATGGAAATGAAGTGAGCTGTTTGGCTTTGTCTGCCCTGTGCTTGAAACTGCAACAGCAATGGAAATGAAGTGAAAATGCAATGAGCTGTTTGGCTTGGCCTGCCCTGTGCTTGAAACTGCAATGGCAATGGAAGTGAAATGAAAATGCAATTAGCTATATATATTTATATATATTCATCATCATTGAAAACATTAGCAACACAGTGGTTTTGGTTTACGACGGGAATGGTGACGGACACACCACACATCTCTGTCCTCTGGCTTGAAAGGCCGAATGGCCTATTCCTGCACCTATTTTCTATGTATATATATATATATATATGTGTGTGTGTGTGAGTGTGTGTATATATGTGTGTGTATATGTGTGTGTGTGTGTATATAAATACATAGAAAATAGGTGCAGGAATAGGCCATTCGGCCTTTCAAGCCAGCACAACCATTCAATATGATCATGGCTGATCATCCTAAATCAATATCCCGTTCCTGCTTTCTCCCCATATCCCTTGATTCCGTTAGCCCTAAGAGCAATATCTAACTCTCTCTTGAAAACATCCAGTGAGTTGGCCTCCATTGCCTTCTGTGGCAGACAATTCCACAGATTCACAACTCTCTGGGTGAATTTGTTTTCCACATTTCAGTCCTAAATGGCCTTATTCTTAAACATACATGTGTCTTACACATATAGCTCCCTACTATCCCTCCCCTCAACAACATGTGTACAGACATTCACCTCGTAGCATTAAAGACATACATTTGACCATATTTAAAGCATATACTCACCCCTATTACCAAACAGTGGCAAATCTTGGACTAGCTTACACTGTTTCAATGCAGAGTCTCTGGGTGAACTCCCCCAAGCAGCTTCACTCAAGAATCTCACAGCTGTCAGAGAGGAAGCTTTCATCCCTTCAATCAGTGCTGAATGGAAGCCTAGGTCCCAGTGTGGAAAGCCCATGAGAGAAACCATTGGTAGGTCAGACAATGGTGCGAGCCATTCAAACTCCCTCATAGGCACATGGAGATGACTGTACACTTGAAAAAGCACACATGGAACACATCAAAGGGAACCTTATATTTCAAAGTACTTTCCCAAAGGAAATCCATTCTCTTTTGGATGAGGTATGGCCCAAATCACCTATTCCATTGCACTGCAATTTCTTTCCCCTTTTCAGCCAAAGTGAATACATACAGTTATAATCAGAGTTGCTGTCCTACCCTGGAGACTAATACTTAATTTTCTAATTGTTTAACTCTTCTTTGGAAAAAAAATATTTGCAGAATTACTTGTTGAAGCAATGCACTGATGAGCTTTTTTTTGCAAAACTCAGCTTATCCTCTTACTAGTGGGTTGCTTTTAAACAAACTTTGTTTTAATACCCCGTGGATCAATAAATAAAGCTGTTGGATAATATCTGTGAATTTTAGGACATTTTTCAACAGAAATCTGCTCACTGGTACAATTATTTGGTGCTGCCTGTTTCAGCTAAGCACAATACCTAAAGAGGAGAAGTTTATTGATTTCACTTACAATAGTCTTAAATATTAGCTTGTTTATGTATACAGGATCCATTTTTAAAAGACAGATAATCAGCTTAATTTTGTAGAACAGTACCAGAATAATAGATCATTTTTACCTGTTTTCCTGTGTTCTTAACACTGTTGCCACGTGTACCGAAGTACAGTGAAAACCTTTTTTTGGTGTGTGCTCTCCAGTCAAAGGAAAGACTGTACATGTTTGTACTCAAGCCGTCAACAGTGTACGGATACAGGATACAGGACATAGTGTTTAGTGCAAGATAAAGTCCTGTAAATTCCGATTTTGTTGAGCATATGCATGAGATATATCCCATTGTCTCATTATCCCATTTTATCCCATGATTTCATCCGACTGAATATGTAAAGAATTAGCATGGGAGAGACAGATGAGTTATCCAGCACAAAAATGGGGTCTTCAGAACACATCCATATCAATCTTTTTGCCCATCTATGCTAATCCTATCTACTTGCGTTAGGTCCGTATCCTTCGATGCTTTTCCTTCCCAAACGCCTGTACAAATACTTCGAAATGTTTAGTTTAGTTTAGTTTAGTTTAGTTTAGTTTAGTTTAGTTTAGAGATGCAGTGTGGAAACAGGCCCTTCGACCCACCTAGTCCACACTGACCAGCAATCCGTGCACATTAACACTATCCTACACTAGGGACATTTTTTACATTTACACCAAGCCAATTAACCTACAAACCTGTACGTTTTTGGAGTGTGGGAGGAAACCGAAGTTCTCTGAGAAATCCCACGCAGGTCACAGGGAGAACATACAAACTCTGTACAGACAAGCACCCATATCCAGGATCGAACCCGGGTCTCTGGCGCTGTAAGCGCTATAAGGCAGCAACACTACTGCTGCGCCACCATGCCACTAATGTAGTGAATGTATCTGATTCCACAAGCGCCTACAAGAGGAGATGGAATCAAATATATTTATTTTAGATGGAGCATCTTGGGTTAGTCTGGACGAGTTGGACTGAAGGGCTTGCTTCTGTGCTGTACGACTCTATGACTCTAAGATCTCACCCAACCAGCTGCCGTCTTTGAGATCCATAAAATATGGAAAGCTGTGTAAAAAATCTCCTCGGATATCCTTTGGAATTCCTTTCTCCCACCATAAATCTATGGCCTTTTGATTTTAATACCCTACGACAGCAGAAATGATTCTGACAGTCTACTCTATCAATGTCTCTTATCATTTTGTACACTTGCACACTTCTATCAGGTCACCCCTTAGCCTCCTTCATTGCAGTGGAAACGAGAGCAGTCTATCCAATCTCTCCCCATAACTAAAGTCCTCCAATCCAGGCAACATCCCAGTAAATCGTATCTGTAATCACTCCAATGCAACCCCATCTTTCCTACAGTGTAGTGAGCAGAACTGCATATAATATGCCAAGTACAGTCAAATAAAGTGCTTTGCAAATTTGCAACACAATGTCCAAATTTTTACATTCTATGTCCAGACCTATGAAAGCGATTTTTCCATGTGACTTTTTCTCCACCTTATCCATTTTTTTGTTCCCACCTTCAGGAAGCCATGGATTTCGACCTATAAGTAATTCTGTTCATCAACATTCTGAGCGCCGTACCATTTACTGTGTATGTCTTACCCTATATAGACTCAAAAAGCTGGAGTAACTCAGCGGGTCAGACAGCATCTCTGGAGAAAAGGATCTGGCGACGTTTCAGGTCGAGACGCTTCTTCAGACTGGGTTCTTACATGACCTTTGAATAGTAAAGGGCCTGTCCCACTTAGGCGATTTTTTGGGCGACAGTGGCGACAATCTTTGTTGACGTAGGTTGTCGTATGTGCTGTCGTAGGTTGTCGCCAGGTGTCGTAGGTGAATTCCATTAAAATTAGTCACTGGCAGTCACCTAAAGCGTCGCCTAAGTGGGACAGGCCCTTAAATGTATGAACATCAGATGAGAAAAGGGTTGGGTTCTGCTCAGGTGTCTTACATTTAAATGGCTCAGGAGCATCTTTGTTTATCTGTGGCACACATTAAGAAATAAGTTTTGAAGGGAATAATGGTAGATGCCAATGTTTTTCCAGAGCTCTGCTTCTGGTGATGTTTTGGGTCAGAACCTATCTTCAGACTGAAGGGTACGTCTTACTTCATTAATTCCTCAAAGTGCATCACCTCGTACTTGTTGGGATTAATTTGCAATCTGCCGACTCTGGCCAAATTTCCATCTCATCTACAGTATATGTTTGTGTCATATTTGTGTAAACATGCCAACCTTATCTCCTACATTCGAATCCAAGCTGTTAATATCATAAATAAAGCGCCTAGAAAGATTTCTTCCAGTAGAACTGGAGGCACATACTTCTAATCAGAGAACATCCTTCCACTATCACTCTCTACCTCCTGAATCTATGTACATTAACCTTCTGGACATGTTTATCCAGTGTTTGACCTTATCATATACTGTAGTAAAGTTTATAGTTTTTTAATAACATCTTAGCATCGAGAAGGTTAAAAAGATTGGAGATTTATGGCCCAAATTCGGGCAAATGGCACTAGTTTAGATGGGGCATCTTGGGTTGGCATGGATGAGTTGGGCCAAAGGGCTTGTTTTTGTGATGTATGACTGTGAGATAGATCTCACTCACCCTGTTGCTGTCTTTGAGATCTACAAGATATGGAAAGCTGAGTATAATTCCCTCCAGCAACGTGTATTGGTCGAATTTGGAAATAGTTTTCACAGTAATGAAATGTATAAGTGGAGTCAAGGGATGGGATTTTCCAATAGAAATTCTGTTTTTATGCTTATTTTGTATTTTTTTGGTAATAATTATCAACATGTTTCAACAAAAAAAATGTGTTTACAATTGTACACGTAAATTTATGATAAATGTGGGCCTTTTTTTAGTAAATTAATATATGGGAGTAGGTGTGCAGTTAAAATTATCCACGTTGCTTCCACTGCCTGGGAAGAAGTCAAGAACTAACGTGCTGATTTTAAGCTCTTTTGTAAAGGTTTGGTAAGACATCCACCGTAGTCTACCGGGTCCTATAGTTTACAAATGGCACTATCAAGATCGTGCAGCAATTTTACCTTCACAGCCTGGGTAATACCTAGTGCAGCAGATGGAGGAGAGGATCGATACTGAACTACTATCTACATCTTTGATGACCATTGGACTATCCTTGATTGGACTTTGCTGGCTTTACCTTGCACTAAACGTTATTCCATTATCAGGTATCTATACACTGTTAATGGATCGATTGTAATCATGTATTGTCTTTCTGCTGACTGGTTAGCATGCAACAAAAGCTTTTCACTGTAGCTTGGTGCACTTGACAATAAACTAAACTGAAACAGAAAGTGCTCTGGGCTCACCTCCCACATCCTCCGTGATGGTCTGGATAGGGTTGCCAATTTTCTCACTCCCAAATAAGGGAGTGGTGTGGGTATAGTGCAGGCCTGGGATGAAGTGAACCGTGTTAGCCTTTCCGTGGGAGGAAGTGACGAGGGAGGGACTTGTGAGGGATCTTGCAGGAGGCGAGATGGACATCGAACGGCAACAGATCTGATGGGCCGGTTGATAACATCTCAGAGCTGCTACCTGCTGTGACAATTGGTCATGTGTTCGCTCCTGCGGGGGCTGGCACTCAGGAGATTTAAGGGGCGTCGGTGTTCAGGGAATTGGTGAGCGCTCCGACCGAACAGTGGCGGTGGTGGGAGTGGGGTTGGGAGTGGGGTTGGGAGTGGGGTTGGGAGTGGGGTTGGGAGTGGGGTTGGGAGTGGGGTTGGGAGTGGGGTTGGGAGTGGGGTTGGGAGTGGGGTTGGGAGTGGGGTTGGGAGTGGGGTTGGGAGTGGGGTTGGGAGTGGGGTTGGGAGTGGGGTTGGGAGTGGGGTTGGGAGTGGGGGTTGGGAGTGGGGTTGGGAGTGGGAGTGGGAGTGGGGTTGGGAGTGGGGGTGGGTGGTTGAGAGACGCCAAAGAGATTTCATAATTAAAACGTGGAAATTAAAGACACTCCCAGAGGCAGAGGACTGAAGAGGAGAGAGGGGGGGGGGGAACTAACCTGGAGAATGAAAACCTACAAGTGCCTGGCGGTCCAACACTGAACACTCTGGTGATGGTGGGTTAGGTGTATTAAATGCATTTTTTACTCAAGATATTTTCGATTTACGATGGGTTTATCGGAACGTAACCCCATCATAAGTTGAGGAGCACCTGATAGTAGCAGTCAAATATGGGACAAGGGCGGTGTTGAATGGGACAAACCAATTTTGCCCAATATACGGGATGTCCCGGCTAATACGGGACAGGTGGCAACCCTAGGTCTGGGGATCTGACGTCGGCTGCAGGAGGTGCCATGAAGCAGGGAAGAGCAGCGGTGGCTGCGGGAGGTGATGGACGGTGCGTTCGTGGGCCGATGTGTCCATGGAGTGGGCCTCTGGAGGCCTTGCAGCAGCCAGGGGATCGCATGGATTGGGCGCCACTAGAGACCCCACATATGTCGGGCAAATGCACAGATTGGACACGGCCTGTAGTGGCATGGAGCGGCAGAGCAGCGGTGACCCAATGTTGTCGCCAGGACAACGGGCCTTTAAAGCCTCTACATTTCTAAGATCTTTGAAACTTGAAGAATACAAAATGCTGGAAATGTAGCAAGTCTTGTGTACTGCCTCAGTGTTATATACAGTACTATCCTTGCACTCTTGCACCTAGCTATGATTGTGCTTATGTATAGTAAGATTTTATTGAATTGTAGGCAAAATAGAATTTAACTCTACTGAGGCAGATGTGACAATAGAGTATCGTTGAACCATTAGGTTAGATTTAGGGTTATTATTGTCACGTGTACCGAGGTACAGTGAAAAGCTTTGTTTTGCACGCTATCCAGATGGATCAGAGAATACTTTATATAAATACACTCAAGTCAAACTCAAATACAATAGATAGAACAAAGGGGAAGATACAGAGTGCAACATTTGTTCGCATTCGTTCCATAGACCATGTCTAATGTCAGCAATTTGATAGAGGTGAATCGGACAGTACCTTAACTCATGGAAGGGATGTTCAGAAGCTTGATACCACAGGGGAAGAAGCTGTTCCTGGATCAGGTGTTGCACGATTTCAAGCTTCCGTTCCTTCTGCCGGATGGGAGATGAAGGAATGACCAGGGTGGGACAAGTCTTTGATTATGTTGGCAGTGTGATTATGTTGCCAGTTTGATTTTGTCCAAGGCAGTGTGAAGTGTAGATGGCATTAATGGTGGGTAGTCCGGTCTGTGTGATGGTTACATCTACAACTCTCTGCAATTACTTGCGGTCTTGGGCAGAGCTGTTCCCAAACCAATCTGTGATGCAAATTGACAGTATGCTTTCTATGGTGCATCTGTGGAAGTTTGGAAGAGGCTTTGGAGAGATTAAATCATTAAACGATTTTGTGGGAACTATGCCTTTACAGCAAGTGAAAGGCCAGGAGAAAGACCGTGTGTGAATACGTTACTTCACCATCCCGTGAAGCGAGGAAGAGCAGGACTACCCCAAAGTATTCCCAAATGGAAGAAAAGGACTACCGTGCTATCGTTTCACACACCAATGATCAGATCTTTAATGATCCTAGTAGTTGTCCCTGTTTTCTGTTCTGATTTCTGGAGCACCCCATGTGTTTCTAACCCATATTATCTCAGCTTGCTCAAAACCAGCTTGATATCACGTTTTATACGTGAAAAATCAAGTTGATTGCACCAAAGAAGAGCCAAGCCTTGTTGTAGACACAAGGAGCTGGAAGGGGAGAGAGTAGAGAGAGGAGAGAGGAGAGAGGAGGGAGGAGAGAGGAGAGAGGAGAGAGGAGAGAGGAGAGAGGAGAGAGGAGAGAGGAGAGAGGAGAGAGGAGAGAGGGGAGAGGGGAGAGGGGAGAGAGGAGAGGGAGAGAGGAAAGAGGAGAGGGGGGGAGGAGAGAGGGGAGAGGGGCAAGGGGAGAGGAGAGGGGAGGGGAGAGGGGCAATGGGAGAGAGGAGAGGAGAGAGGAGAGAGGAGAGAGGAGAGGGAGAGAGGAGAGGGAGAGAGGAAAGAGGAGAGGGGGAGGAGAGAGGAGAGAGGGGCAAGGGGAGAGGAGAGGGGAGGGGAGAGAGGGGAGAGGGGCGAGAGGCGAGAGGAGAGAGGAGAGAGGAGAGAGGGGAGAGGGGAGAGGGTAGAGGGGAGAGGGAGAGGGGGAGGAGAGAGGAGAGAGGAGAGAGGAGGGGGAGGAGAGGAGGGGAGGAGAAGTGAGAGGGGGAGAGGGGGGGAGGGGAGGAGAAGGGAGAGGGGGAGAGGGGGAGAGGGGGGGAGGGGAAAATTGGTGCGCATCCAAGTGGGGCATAATAAGCCACACCTCATCATGTCTGGCATGAAATTGTACAAAGACATGTTTTAAAATATTAAAAACCTAGGAGGAATCTTCCCCACGTAAAATAACAATGATAATGTTCTAGATATGAAGGAGATCTTGGCACTTTGGTGAATTAATAACTCATATCCCGTGACAATATTTAATCTGTGTGATGTGCATTGATATCTAATCTCAGCCAACATCTTAAAATGGAATTAAGGAGGTATCGCGCAACAGGAAATTCATACATTACTTGACAATTTCTCACTTCAAACCTGTGAAAGCACAGTGAAATGTTACCACTGCGCTGATAAAAACAGCGAAGAAAATGCGAAACATGCCCCCAAAACTACACAATTGGGAGTTTATTCTGACATGGATGAATGAAAATCAGGTCTATATTCACTTTCAATTATCCCATGAAGGTCAGGCTTTGTAGCACTGATGAATAAGGATTGATTTCAGGTGGCTGAGTTTGCATTAAACATCAACCATGATCTAATATCACAAACCATTGGTCTCCAGAGGAACAAACACATTTTTGCTAAATTTAGACCTTCAGTAAAATATGTTCGTAGCCAGAACTTGGCTCAGTTACTTAACAAAATATACTGCAGAATTGCAGCTCTGCTTAAATTAGTTGGAGCACTGTATGTGTTTGTTGTGAACAGTTTCACAGTCAGAAGTGACTTTGATGTGCCCAGTGCGTGGACTAAAATAGCAATGAAAGTAAAGGCTTGGAACTACCAAGAGTAAGGTAATGAGAATAGAATAATGAGAATAATAGGGGGCACGGTGGCGCAGCTGTAGAGTTGTGGCCTTACAGCGCTTGCAGCGCCGGAGACCCGGGATCGATCCCGACTACGGGTATGGAGTTTGTACATTCTCCCCATGACCTGCGTGGGTTTTCTCCGAGATCTTCGGTTACCTCCCACACTCCAAAGACATACAGGTTTGTCATCTAATTGGCTTGGTATCAATATAAAATTGTCCCTAGTGTGTGTAGGATGGTGATAATGTGCAGGGATTGCTGGTCGGCACAGTCTTGGTGGGCCGAAGGGCCTGTTTCCATGCTCTATCTCTTAAATAAACTAAACTATAGGCAGAGGTTGAGTAGACTGGGACTATTCATTGCAGCGCAGGAGGATGAGGGGTGATCTTATGGAGGTGTATAAAATCATGAGAGGAATAGATCATGACTCACCATCATGGGGTTGGCCGGCCTCGGAGCGTGGGGAGCGGTGGTGGCTTGTTGCTGCTCACTCCGGAGCTCGGAGGCTCCAGCTGCAGACCCGTGGACTGTGACGTCGGGAGATCGCGGGTCCGGGTGAGAGACCGCTTTCCGGAGCTCCCGCAACGCAACTTCTCCAGCCCGAGTCGCGGGGTTGGAACGACCCGGAGCGGGGCTGTAAATCGCCCAGCACGGCTTTAACGGCCGCGTGACATTCCAGCGCCCGCCGGGGGCTATAACTTGTGACTTTTGGGCCCGGAGAGAGGCTGTACATCGCCCGGCGTGGCCTCAACGGCCGTGGGACTTAACATTGCCCACCTGGGGCTTCAACATCGGGAGAAAAATGGTGCAGGGGAGAGAAAAGACTTTGACTTCCATCACAGTGCGGTCAAGGAAAGAGCGTTCACGTCGCGGCCCTGTTTTCACCAATCTTTCCACCACCACGCGCAAGAAGCACAAGGGCAAAACAGACACCATTGTATGCAGATGCTGAGAAGTGTGTTCAGCTCTGGCTGAACAACTTCGAATCTTGTGTGTGGACTCGATAAGAAGAAGATCACAGTGAGGAGGAGATTCACTGTGATGGATGTTTTTCTGTAAATTGAATTGTTTGTGTGTCTTGTAGGAATTGTTTTGTTTGTATGGCTGTGGAAACGGAGTTTCGTTTGAGCCTCTCTGAGGTTCAAATGACAAGTAATAAAATTTAAATCAGAGTTTCTTGCCCAGACTAGGTGAATCGAGAACCAGAGGACAGAGGCATTTAACATTACCGGTCGGTTTTCCTTTGTTCTGAAAACCTGTGCTTATGTGTTTTTTCCCCAATGAGCCAATGAAAATGCCCGGTCAGCAAAGGAGACTACCTACGGCTTCCTCGACTACCTACAATGACATGGCGACCCCATGACCACTGCACCTACAGTTACAAAAGTATCGATTTTCTCCATGGCGACCAATTTTTGGTTGCAGAAAATTTTTCAACAAGTTGAATAATTTGCGGCGACCATACTGAGGCTGCGACTAGTTCCCAGAATGCGGGAACTCCTCGCGACCATGAAGGAGACTCACCAGAGACCACCAGCGAACATGTGGCGATCATGAGGCGGGCGCAGAGTCTCCTGCACTCACCTAAAAAATCACCTAAGTGGGACAGGCCCTTAAAGATGTAGAGGTTTGTAGGTTAATTGACTTTGGTAAAAAAATAGTAAATTGTTCCTCGTGTGTAGGATGTTGCTAGTGTACGGGGATCGCTTGTCGGTGCAGACTTGGTGGGCTGAGGGGCTTGTTTCCACGCTGTATCGCCAAACTAAACTAAACTAAAAAAAACTAAACTGACAGCAGGCACCTCTAAGTAATGTCCCCATAAAGGTTTTCAAATGCAGTTTCAGATTGAGTAAACCAACATTGGAGAACCTTTCCAGTTGAACATCTCCAGTGTTATTTACCTTCATTGATATAATTTAATTAAATTGAGTGCTGCCTCGTATGGACAAAGTACAAATCCCCATGAAATGCTGGATCAGGTGGAAATCAACAACATTTATCAATGAAAAGAACAAGGAATGGCTAGGAGTTTGGCTGATGTTTTTCATTGCTACGACAATACAAACATTGTGGTAGAGGTCTGGAGGTTGGCTCACAAAGTTGGGGCGGCACAGTGGCAAAGCTGGTAGAACTGCTGCCTCACAGTG
Organism: Malacoraja senta; assembly: GCA_038087875.1. Classification (NCBI taxonomy): domain Eukaryota; kingdom Metazoa; phylum Chordata; class Chondrichthyes; order Rajiformes; family Rajidae; genus Malacoraja; species Malacoraja senta. The sequence continues at coordinate 44,151,533 of CM075984.1, forward strand.
CCAGAGACCCGAGTTCGATCCTGACCTCGGGTGCTGTCTGTGCAGAGTTTGTTTGTCTCACCTGTGACCGTGTAGGATGTCCCCAGGTGGTCTGGTTCCCTCCAACATTCCAAAGACGTGTGGGGTTGTAGGTTAATTGGCTTCTGTAAATTGTCCATAGTGTGTAGGATGCGAAAGTATGCAACATTTTGATAGTTGAGGGACATAAACATAGAACATAGAAAAGTACAGCACAGGAACATGCCTGTCTGTCCACAATGTCTGTGCCTTAAAGTCAAAGACAATTTTATAAAGTCAAAGTCAACTTACATAATGCCAAACTAATCTTCTCTATCTGCAGTGTGTTCCATGTACCCAACACCCTCAGTGTGAAAAACTTACCCTCACATCTCCTTTACACTTTGCCCCTCTAACCTTAAAGCTATGCCCTCCCATCTTTGACATTTCAGGCCTACAAATGGCTCTAACAGTCTACACTCTCTATGCCTCTCATAATTGTATATACTTCTATCGGGTCTCCACACAAGCTCAAGAAAGAAACGATCCAGTTTGTCCAACATCTACTTGTCGCTAATATACCAGGGAAGAAGTTAAAGATATAGAAGGTTGGATGAAAATTGCTAAAGGACTATCTTTAATCAAGCTTTATCCTGCACTAAGCATGTATATTGTGGACGGCTCAATTGTAATCATGTATAGTCTTTCCACTGACTGGTTAGTGGGCAACAAAAAGCTTTTCGGTACATGCGAGAGTAAACTAAACTAAACTAAACCTTAAGGAGTTTTAGCAATGCTTACCTCAAAAAAAAGTGCAGACCAAAAAGTGAAGGATGACATTATTGTAGAAGCAATTGGCCACACTAACCTATTACATTTCTTGGAGGTGGTGATTGAATTAGTGACCCAAATATTTGAAGTAGTTCTAATATGCTTGTGATGTTACAATGCAAGATATAAGGTTTCACATCTAAGGTTTTAAAATAACATGAAAATAACTAAAATGAATAGAAAATTGGCTTAAAAATATGAAACTAAAGATAGCAAGGAATACCATTTATTATACAGGTTTCTAGTCAACAATCATTCATTGGAACCATACCCACTCTCTTCTTTAACTCCAGCTATCATTTATATTTGTGCAGTTTTATCCAAACCTGAAATATAAGAGTGGCAAGGTGGCACGGCAGTAGAGTTACTGCCATTCAGCGCCAGAGACCTGGGATTTGATCCTGACTATGGGTTGCTGTCAGTATGGAGTTTGCACGTTCTCCCTGTGAACTCGTGGCTTTTCTCCAGGTGCTCCAGTTTCCTCCCACATCCCAAAGACAATAGACAATAGACAATAGGTGCAGGAGTGGGCCATTCGTCCCTTGAAGGGAGCACTGCTATTCATCTAGCTCTCTCTTGAAAGTATCCAGAGAACCAGCCTCCACCGCCCTCTGAGGCAGAGAATTCCACAGACTCACCACTCTCTATGCAGGTGTGCACAAGACGTGCAGGTTTATGGGTTAATTGGCTTCTGTAAATTGTCCCTAGTGTGTAGGATAGAACTAGTGTACGGGTGATCGCTGGTCGGTGCGGACTCGATGGGCCGAAGGGCCTGTTACTGCACTTTGTGACTATACTAAACTAAACTAATAAGCGTTTGAATTTACAGTCCACTATTAAATAAAATTATTCCCAATAATTAAAGAAAATAACAAGCGCATGATAAATACTACCTCTTGCACTGTAATGAACATAGTGGGTAGGTAGATTTATAAACTGTAAAGTTTAATGTATTTTTCCTGTATCCACCCAGAATGGAAGTGTTTCCTTTCTACGGTGGAGGTAATCCTAGTCAACCTTTACCCCTGATGACAGCATCACTCCAGTACTCTCTCAGCACCAGAGGCCAAAGAGTTAGAAGGCTGTGTTCCTACATATTTTTTCCTGAAGGGGTTCATTCAAAGAGTTCTGTCATGATCAGCTCTGATTATATAGTTCATTTTTGGCCCGGAGCGATGTTACCACCCTCTGTTGACTTCGCTCTGAAAATGATCTGAGAACATCCGCAAGACTACATCATTTTTCCGTTCATTTTTCCTGATTATACATTAGCAGGTCCTGCAGAAATATCCCAACTAAAATCACAAACAATTTATGCAGGGCGGGAGAAAACATGCCAGGATATGATGGAGGAAAGCAATCACTTTCAACGGGTTCTAAGTGCTTAATGCCGGATGGGTATTTAGATGTGTTGTGTGACACACACATAATTAATGCATTCAGATAGACCCAGCATATGAAGATTAATAGAATTGCAGGAAATAAGACATTGTGGAATGCTTAGTAAAATCACCCTCCTGATTCAACATCCTCTTTAATGCCATGCAAATTTGTCAAATCAAGATTTGCAGATAAAAATAACCTTTCGTTTTGCATTCTGTTCCTTTTAATAATGGATGTTTAATAAATATGACGCCTTCCAATCTCAAGGCTTAAACTTTCCTTCCTGTGGGAAAGAAATATTGTCTTTAAATATATTTGTGGTATCTCAGCTTTCAGAATTACTTTTTTGAGTTTAGTTTATCGTCACCTGTACCGAGATACAGTGAAAAGATCTTTGCTGCATGCTATCCAGTCAGCGAAAAGACTATACATGTTTACGCTCAATCCGGCCATGATGTACAGATACAGGATAAAGGGAATAACATTTAGAACAAGATATCGTCCAGTAAAGTCAGAATAAAGTTAGTTTGGTCTTCAATGAGGTAGATGGTAGGTCAGGACTGTTCTCTAGGTGGTGAGAGGATGGTTCAGTTGCCTGATAACAGCTGGGGAAAAAACTTGATCATTGCAACATGCTTTGAATGTATTTTTTTCAAACAAAATCAGTGATCTAATATTGATAGGATGGTCTCAATTGCATTGTTTACTTGTGACAAAAGGGTGGTAAGACTGAGTGAGCAAGGCAGATGTTTCCACTATTTAAAAAAAAAAATCTAGTATTGATAATACAGATTTCCTTCTTCTGATTATTATAAATTAGGAAAGCCATAGATAGGGTAGATATCCAGATAGGGTAGATTTCCCAGGATGGAAAAATCAAACACTGAAGGGCGTAGATTTAAGGTGAGAAGGGCAAAGTTTAAAGGAGAAGTGTCAGCAGATTATTTTTACACAGAGGGTGGGGAGTGATTGGAATGCATTGCCAGAGGTGGTGGTTGAGGCAGAAACAATATTGGCATTTGGGAGACTTTTGGATATGTATATGGATATGCAGGGAATGGAGGGGTATGGATTATGAGCAGGCAGGGTAAGAGTTGGTCTTGGCATCATGTTTGGCACAGATGTTGTGGGCCATTAGGCCTGCTTTTTTGCTGTATTGTTCTGTGCTCTACGTTCTATTATGATTATGATACTATTACCAACATGATCCCACATTTCATTAATGTGCAATTAGTTTAAACAAGCATATTCTTCTCAAGTGCTGTATCAGATCACGATCTTAAAAGTCTGAAATTAAGTCTTGATATTTTCAAGAGAGAGTTGGATACAGCTCTTGGGGCTAACGGAATCAGGGGATATGGGGAGAAAGCAGGATCGGGGTACAAATTTTGGATGATCAGCCATGATCCTATTGAATGGCGGTGCTGGTTCGAAGGGTTGCATGGCCTACTCCTGCACCTATTTTCTACGTTTCTATGTTTCTATGATGAGACTGGAATTAGTTAACATTGCAGAAATAGTTTTTGGTATATGAGAGTAAAATTGTCCTTTTTTCCCTACATTATCAAAAAAGGATTTTCCACTATAGAGATCTCTCAGAAGCCAGTTGAGTGCTGTGATATCAGACTACTTTTCATGGCTTAACAAACAGTAAATTACTGTAACTGATGGCAAGTCACACCTTCCTGTAAGAAGGCATGTTAGATTTTGCTCTGTCTTATGTCAGCTGATCACAACCTAGTTGCCCCAGTATCATGGAAATGATATCATACAGGGTGTCTTCCAGTTATTGCCATCCAATAACCTGAGGTAAGATAGCGTGAAAAATTAAAAGCAAGTATTAGGTTGAACTATTTTTGTGGCCATGTTTGTGGCTGGCCCTGATTAGTCCTGGTCTTTTCTAAGACCAGCCTCCAGCTCTTCTCCTCTCCCCCACCCTCCCCCGCCCCCTACTTTCAGTCTGAAGAAGGGACCCAACCCGCAACGTCACCCATCTTTTTTCTCCAGAGATGCTGCCTGACCCGCTGAGATACTCCAGCACTGCGTCTATCTTGACTATAATGCCCTTGTGGTGGAATAGGAGAGCAACAATGCATGGACTCACTTGTGAATTGTGCCTTTGTAATGTGCACTCCAATACGACGTTGTAGCTCAGGAAAGAATCTACAATTAATCTCCCTGCATAGCTCATGCAGTATGTCACTGCCCCTGGGAATTTGATAATCTGAGTGAAATACTCAAAGTAGTTTTACAGTTATTGAGTTTTACTGGTGTCTGTTTTATTGGGTGCAGTCTGCTGAAGAGAGGCACTATTGGCAGCAGATGTGTGGGACTCCCACATGTAAGAGTCAATTTGTTCAGATTTTAGAAAATCTTGGCTGACACTGCCACAAGCTTTGAAGGTCTCGACATAAAACTAAACATTCGAAGTCAGATTTTTTTTTAACGTGAAGGGAATATCAGATGTCCTGATTTGAAACAAAGACAAAGGACATGAAATGGCTCCTAGAGGTCTGTGAGAATTTGGCACATCATGATATGGGCACTGAAAGGTTGAAGCACAGAAGTGGTAACACAGTAGAAGTGGCAAATGCTTGCCCACACAGTACCAGAGTAAAAGAGTGTTTGCATTGTGTAGAAAGGAACTGCAGATGCTGGTATGTACCGAAGATAGACACAAAGTGCTGGAGCAACTCAGCGGGTCAGGCAGCATCTCTGGAGAAAAAAGGATGGTTGAGGTTTCGGGTCGTGACCCTTCTTCAGACTATCTCCAGTGTTTGCTTTGAAGGTCGTACGTAGTCGCATGAATGCATGCATGCAGTGCGTATGTGAAATGATACACAAACATGCATTCAGTCAGGTAACGAAACAAAGATATATCCATGTGTAAATGTGCACATGCATGCACATCTTAATAGATGCATTAAAAATAAAAAATCTGGTACAAAATTAGAAGAAGAAGACCTTTATGGACTTCGCCCTGAACATACAACATACACAACACTCTGCTGGGAAATTCAAGTCAAAGAAATGGAGCTCCAGAACACATAAAGATGCACCAGGTATCAATTTGTAATCTGTATCACACTGAGTAATCTGAGCTCCTTAGTTGTTGTTCACTAAGTGATTGACTAATTATCCATAATTGATACTCTTTGTATCTCGATTCAACTAGAATTACAATTTCTGGGATGTTTCAGGTATTGCTTGAGATTGTTAATCATACATAAACTTTTATTTAATATTTTTTGGATTTTTTTCAAAATGTCATTAACCTCTGAGTTCTTGGGATATTGAACATATCAGAAGAGAGAAAGAGAGAAAGGAAAGAAAAGAGAAAGAGAGAGAGAGAGAGAGAGAGAGAGAGAGAGAGAGAGAGAGAGAGAGAGAGAGAGAGAGAGAGAGAGAGAGAGAGAGAGAGAGAGAGAGAGAGAGAGAGAGAGAGAGAGAGAGAGAGAGAGAGAGAGAGAGGAGAGAGAGAGACAGAGAGAGAGAGAGACAGACAGAGAGAGAGAGAGAGAGAGAGAGAGAATAAATACTCCAAATGTGGCCTAAATAAACGTTTATAGAGCTGCAAGATGACTTTCTTTTACTCTTATAGTCAATGCCCTGACTGATGAAGCATAGCATGCACCTTCTTTATCACTCTATCTACTTGTGCTGTTACTTTCAAGGAGCTATGGACTTGATCTCCAAATAGATAAGATAGTTGATAGACAGATAGATGGACAGGCAAGCAGACAGACAGCCACACACACAATGTTACAGTACTGCAGGAGTAACCATGCACCAGATGAAATGCTAAACTGGGAGCATGCCTGCCTTCTCAGATTGTTTGCCTAGTGTTGTGACCAATACACTTTGCTCACTCAAGATAACCAAAGGCAGATTATCTCAGCACTGATCTCACTGCTTTTTGAGGAGCCTTAAATTGACTGCTACTCTTCCTTCCATTACAACTGTTATTGGTTGAAAGTAGTTTGTGATGTCCTCAGGTCACAAATGGGCTACAATAATGCGTGTTCTGCCTGTCTCCGTTTGACCCCTGCTTCCCTGTGACCTTTCTGACAATACAAAGTGCCATCCGAGATGGGGAACCTTTTCCCAGACCACTCAGCTCACCTATTAAAAAAAGAAACAGGCAGTTCATTTGACTTTATGTGTTCCTTTTTATTCCTTTGGAATTCATCACCTCCCTAAAATTTCTTCTCATCTTTTAGGTCACGAACCTCCAGCCAGGAAGTCAGGGACTGGAGTACGCTGTAAATCTGATAATATTAAATTTAATGCTTGCTCGACACCTGCTGTTAGGAACCCAAAAACCCTAACAGCTCATCTGATATTTTATTAGCCAGAGTTCCATTGGTTAAAAATAATCGCATCGAACAAATTTCCTCCGCAGACTGTGCCTAATAAAGCAAACTACAGTTAAAAAATAAATGTGCCAGGGGCATAGTTTAAAGCCAATAAATCATCTGTTGTTTAAAGTCTTACCTTTTCATAGTGTTGCCTTGTGAGTAAAGCAGTAGGAGGCACATAATTGCAAAAACAGCTCCATCCAATCTGGCCTCCATGCTGAAACTCATTACATTCATATCCAGGAATGAAAATGCATTGATGAAAGAGTCCTTAAAACGGCTTTATTACTCGCCTTACACAACGGTGACATTTTAACTTTTACGGCTGCTCTCGCACCTCAACAACTAGTGACCACTTAAATTGAAATCTTACTTGACAAATGTGTTATCAAAGACGAGGCATAAAGCATTACTTAACGCTAAGTGAGCTGCATGATCCATTCAAACAGCCTCTCAGTCTACGTATGTCTGTTGTGTGATCTTTTAAAAAGGGAGAGGTAAATGTCCAATTCATTGGTGCTTTCCATGACTTTAGATGTCACCAAATACTTTACAGCCAATGTAGTCTTTTGAAGAGTTGTGATGACATGAAATTCGGCAAGTAATTTTGTTTGCTCGGGTTGAAAACTCGCTCATGCACATAAATGAGTTAGATATGAATGAGAGTTAGATTTAGCTCTTCGGGCTAAAGGAATATGGGGAAAATGCAGGAATGGGGTACTGATTTTGGATGATCAGCCATGATCATATTGAATGGCGGTGTTGGCTCAATGGGCCGAGTGGCCTACATCTGCACCTATTTTCTACGTTTTTACATTTCTATGTTTCTAAATATTAATAAAGCCTTGTTATACGAAATAATGCTGGCTTATTTCTTTATTTCAACCAACACACACACACACACACACACACACACACACACACACACACACACACACACACACACACACACACACACACACACACACACACACACACACACACACACACACACACACACACACACACACACACACACACACACACACACACACACACACACACACACACACACACACACACACACACACACACACACACACACACACACACACACACACACACACACACACACACACACACACACAAAAAAAATTAATGCCTGCACTGTTTTTTCGCCAATAGTTATTGGTTTTCCAGGATCTAGTTAATTAAATTACTTTTGTTTTCATTTCAGTCACTAAAACAAGTGGTATTGTAACTATGTACTTTTCAGTATTGATGTACACATTTTGGTTGTTACTTGTAGACTTACATGTATGCGATTTTATATTAAAATGCAGCTTAGATCAGTTTGCTCCATTAACTCGCAGGCACTGTTTAAGCGCACATTTTGATTACTTTCCATTCTACCATAGAGATATAAAGTCTATAATAGACTGTATTTATATTTCTATGATTCTACAGACCTTGGCTGGGAACCTGGGGCTCACCAAAATTGTTCCCAATTGGGCCCCGCACCTCCTAAGGCCGGCCCTCTTCACGGATTGACATGAGTGATCAGCAAAACCTTTATTCTTTTGTGTTTCATGAGTCTTCAGCCGCCAGGGGTGTTTTCCCTTATTGATCTTGACTTTGATTTTATTCAGGACCTTTAATGCCACACTCGATCAAGTGCTGTGAAAGGCATGCATTCTCATTACAATTCTGGAATTTGGTTCTACTGTCTATAAATGGATCAAGCTGCAATCAAATAAAAACAGAAAATGCTGGAAATACTCAGCAGGTCAGGCCATATCTGTGATTATAATAGAGTTAGCAACGAACATCAACCTGAAACTGCAACTGAAACACAAACAGAAACTGTGTTTATTTTTCCAGATGCAGCCTGACCTGCTGTGTATTTCCAGCAATTCTGTTTTTTTAAATTTCAGATTTCTACCATCTGTAGTTTTTTTTAAATTTGATTTTCAGAGCTGTAATGAAGCCTGGAGCCAGTGTACTGAAAGAACCCAAAAACAAATATTAATGAGTATGATCTGCTTAATATGTGCTTTTCATAAAATTGTGAACAACTTATTTTATCTCTTATATGAATGAGATGAATGAAATACTTTATTGTCATTATAACATGTAAACATGTACAATGAAATTAAAAATGCCAACCAGTCAGTGCATCATTCACACATTATCTAAAAGCTAACGATACATAAAAGAGAAATATCTAAAATTAACAACTAAAATAAATAACATGAAAAAAACAAGCATAAACACACAACCATACATTCTTCTGTCGATTTCACAGTCCCTTTGGTGTGTAGCACACCTGCGCTCATTTGGTGGCTACATTAAGTGTAGTTATTGCTGTGGGATAAAAACTGTTTTTGAGTCTGTTTGTCCTTGTCCTCGTTGATCTGTACCGTCTGCCTGACGGCAACAGTTCAAACAGGGAGTGTCCGGGGTGGGAAATGTCCTTTATATTGTTCTGGGATTTCTTGAGACAGTGGGAACTGTGTAAGTCCTCCAAGGTGAGGAGAGGGCAGCCAATAATCTTCTGGGCGTTGTCAATTGCCCTCTGGAGCGCTTTCCTCTTAGCCGCTGTGCAGCTGGTGTACCACACGCATACACAATATGTTAGGATGCTCTCTATGGAGCACCGATAAAAGGATAGCAGCAGTCTCTGGGTGATGTTGTTCTTCCTGAGCACCCTCAGGAAGTACAGTCTCTGCTGGACCTTTTTCAGCAGCGCAGAGGTGTTCACGCTCCAAGTCAGGTCCTCCTCAATGTGGATTCCCAGGAAGCGGAAATCCGCCACCCTCTCCACACAGTCCCCTCTGATGATTAATGGTGTAATGTTCGTTTTCTTCTTTCTGTAGTCTATTATGAGCTCCTTGGTCTTTGAGGTGTTGAGGAGCAGGTTATTTTCTCCACACCACACTGTCAGCTGCTCCACCTCATCCCTGTAGGCGTACTCATCCCCCCCAGAGATGAGCCCCACCACCGTGGTGTCATCCGCAAATTTGACAATGGTGTTACTGTGGTGGGCGGGGTTGCAGTCATATGTGTAGATGGTGTAAAGCAGGGGGCTCAGCACGCAGCCCTGTGGAGAGACGGTACTGAGGTTGAGGGCCGTGGATGTGTGATGGCCCCACTCTGACTCTCTGACTGCGACCCGACAGGAAGCTATTTATCCACATGCAGGTGGAGTGTGGAAGTCCCAGGTCCCCCAGTTTGTCCACCAGTTTGTGGGGAAGGATGGTGTTAAAAGCAGAGCTGTAGTCCACAAAGAGCATCCGCACGTAGCTCCCCCGCTGCTCCAGGTGGGACAGTGCAGCATGGAGGGCTGTGGCTACAGCGTCCTCTGTGGATCTGTTCACTCTATACGCAAACTGGTGGGGGTCAAAGCTTCGGGGCAGGAGTGATGTGATGTGACCCCGGACCAGTTTTTCAAAGCACTTCATCACCACTGGTGTGAGTGCGACTGGCCGGTAGTCGTTGAGGCTGGAAATGTTGGTTTTTTGGGGCAAGGGGACTATGGTGGAGGACTTCAGACAGGGTGGGACAGTGGACTGGGCCAGAGACTGGTTGAAAATCCTCGTAAAGACTCCAGCCAGCTGGTCTGCGCAGTCCTTCAGCACGCGTCCAGTGACGCCGTCGGGTCCAGCAGCCTTCCTCGGATTGATGGCCCGCAGCGTGCGCCTCACCTCCTGCTCCTCTATTTTGAGGGATAAGCTGCTGTGGACCATGTGGTGTGATATGGCTGTCTCTGGTGGCTCCACTTCAAAGCGAGCAAAGAAGAGGTTCAGCTCCTCTGCCAACGAGGTGTCACCTTCAGCAGCTCCAAGGTTGGTCTTGTAGTTGGTGAGATACTGGATCCCCTGCCACACCTGCCTGCTGTTGTTACTGTCCAGGTGGTCCTCTATCCACCTCCTGTAGTCTGATTTGGCCTCTCTTATGATTCAGAGAAGACACATGAATATTTTGGACAAGTACATGGACAACCTTTTGTCTACCTTCGATTTTCCAGCATCTGCAGTTCCTTCTTAAATACATGGACAAGAAAGGTTCAAATGGATATGGGCTAAACATGGGATAATGGAACTAGGTTAGATAAAGTAGTACTCATACAATGTGAAAACAGGCCCTTCGGCCCAACTTGCCCATGCTAGCCACCTACACTTGTCCCACCAGCCTACGTTTGGCCCCTATCCCACTAAACCTCTCCTATCCACGTACCTGTTGAATTGTTTCTTAAATTTTGCAATAATAACTGCCTCAATTACATCCTCCAGTAACTTGTTCCAAACACCCACCAGCCTTTGAGTAAAAAAAAGTCACCCCTCAAGTTCCTATTAAACTTTTCCCCCCTCACCTTAAACCCATGTCCTCTGTTTTTTGATACCCCTACTCTGGGCAGGAGACTCTGTTTGGTGACCCGATCTATTCCTCTAACCATGTACCTGGCTAAATGTTTCTTATACATTGCGATGGATGGGGCATTTTGGTCGGCATGGACGAGTTGGGCCAAATGGCCTGTTTCCGTTCTGTATGATTCTATGACTGTAACGCTATGCAGTGCGGTACTTCTTGTGAAATTCAGAATTTTGAGGATTAATCTCGATGCTCATTGTTTTTCATTGTCGCAGGGAGCTGTGCTTACCTTTGGAAAGAACAGCTTTGATATTGAGATGCATGAAATGAAACTGAACTCCAAAAAATCGTCTGGCTCTCCCTGTGACCATTGGAAAGCTTCATTTTATGTCATGTTGGTACTAAACAGAGCTATAAGAAAATATAAGTTTGGACAAGTCTTGATTTTCTTCAAAGAACGTTTCCTAATATAACATTATTTAAAAGCATGCATGCTTTCACAGATCTTTCAGGCATGTCAAAATATCTATGTTTGACATAGCCAATTCCTTTTGAAATGAAACTATTCTTTCGTGCGTACAAGTTCGGTCTATTGATCATGAACAAAATTCACTGGCATGAGGCTAACATAGTTTTAATTGGGAGAAAAATGATGAGCTGTCAAAATAAGAACTCCTTTTTAAAAAATAATATCACAGGTTACAATGCACCGTACACATAAGTACAATATATATATGTTTTTTACGAACAGAAATATGCCATTTAAAAATCCATCAAATTCGGTAGCTTACAAAAATTAATCTGATCCAGAACCAAAGTCTTTCAGAAAGTGCCTTCCAGATTTTCACTACTGTTTGTATGGAAACTGGTATTTTTTGCACTGTCTTGTAGCGCTTATGTGTAATATACGTGTAATGTAGGTGTTGTGTGTTGGCTGAGTTGTGATCTCTATCATGCTGCGGCAAGCAAGATTTTCATTGTACCTGTACCTCACCGTACGTGCGCATATGACAATAAACTTGACTTACTTCTACATCCATGCGCAGCTTCCCGTTAATGTCCTATTCCCCACTCCCCCATCTACCATCTTTTTACTATGTATATGTCTGTAAAACACACACTTGCATTCCTCTTTGGACTGATAACTAATCAGTTTTCTCATGCTCTCTTTGTCTCGTATTTTGTCTCGTCCCCTCAAATTCTCTTGTCGTCAGCCCACCTCCCACTTACAGTTGAACACAATTTTGCCAGTCAAATACATTGGTTACAATTGACTGTGGGCAGAATCCACTCTCACTCCATTGAAAGTAGCCTTCCTCCAAATACTGATTTTAACTTTGTATTGTTCCTTGTCCTTTTCTGCTGCTAATGATGTTAAGGTTTATGGGACTAATGCACTACAAAGTCTGAGGACCATATAGACTGAGCACTATGTATCTTCCCCATTGCTCTTTCTATTGTACAAGAGTTTGAAATGATTGTATGTACCTAATCTATTTGGATAGCATGCAAGACAAAACCTTTCACCGTATCTCAGTACAGTACCTCAGTGACGATAGTAAACCTAAACCTAAACTCTGAACATCCCCCTTACCTGAACTAAATGCTCTTGTAGTCAAATTATTATTAAAACAAAAAATATATACCACCACAGTCATTCCTTCACCTTCCTGTTCCTGTCAGGCACAAGATACAGAAGCTTGAAAGCAAGTACCACCAGACTCAGGAGCTGCATCCTCCCCCTCTGTTATCAGAACGATTCTTCTTTAAGCTAAGGTTCAGTCACAATTTTCCAATCTACCTCATTGTAGACATTGGACTTTTCTCTGGAAGAGTTGCTCTCCAATGTTGAGAAACTATATTCTGCACTCTGGCATTTTCTTGTTATAACAAATATTAATAAACATAAACATGCGTGTGTTGTCTGTGCATTATGTGTGGGAGGGAAGGAGAGAAGAGAGAGGAGAGAAGTAGAGAAAGAAGGGAGGGATGGAGGGAAGGAGGGAAAGAAGGGAGGGAGGGAAGGAGAGAAGGAAAAAGAGAGAGGAATGAGGGAGAGAAGGGAGGGAGGGAAGAAGGGAAGGGAGGGAGGGAAGGGAAGGAGAGAAGGGAGGCAGAGGGCCGGCGGCGGGAGCGGATGCCGGGGTCCGGGCGGACGGGTGTGAGCTGAGGCCGAGGTTTGTAAATGCTGCTCCAACCCCCGGCCAGGAATTCCCTGTATTGTTCACCGCGTCACCGAGATAGGGGTGGAGCCGGGGCTGTGTATGTGAAGCACGGCGACTGGAGGGGCGGGAGCGCTGCCCCGGGACCGTAAGGGAACGACTCACCTCCCCCTTCTCCATTCCCCGTCTACCCCTTTCTTCCCCCCCCCCCACCCCCACCCCTCTACACTCTCTCCACCCATCTCTCCCCCCTCCACCTGGGGTAGATCTACCCTAGCCGAGAGTAGATTACTCTAACGCGGGGCCCCCTTAAGCGCGGGGCCCAATTGGGAGCAATTGGTCCAAGTGGCTTAAGGCCGGCCCTGTCCGTAAACATTACTGTCTGAACTCCTCAGAGTTTTATCCTCGGCTCAAATCCACCATCAATAACCCATCCTTAATTGTACGGTCAAAAGTGGAAATAATTGCTCGTAATCGCAGACTTGCACTTCCACCAACCCTGATACTGAAACCGTCCATCCTACAGTCAATACAAATTTGTAGGACTGAGAAATTTGAGATAACAAACATGGAGTCTATTTTGGGACACATAAGAAACTGCAGATGCTGGAGTCTTGGACAGAGCTAGCAGCATATCAAAGTCGAGAGGCACGCTGGCCACTCCCTCTTCACCCCTCTCCCATTGGGCAAAAGGTATAGCAGTGTGAAAACGCACAGCTCCAGATTCTAGGGCAGTTTCTTCACAGCTGTTATCAGGCAACTGAACCATCCTACCACAATTAGAGAGCAGTCCTGAGCTACTATCCACCTCGTTGGAGAACCTTGGACTATCTATGCTGGCTTTATCTTGCACTAAACATTATTCACATAATTCCCCTTACCATGTATCTGTACACTGCGAATGGCTCGATTGTAATCAAGTATTGTCTTTCCACTGACTGGTTAAGGGCCTGTCCCACTTGGCTGTCATTCGCGCGCCATTTATGCGACCTGCTAGCGTGTGGGTAGCGCGTGGCTAGCGAGTTGGTAGCGTGGGACGGGCACATGGAGTGGTGTGGAGGAGTGTGGAGTGGCGTGGAGGAGTGTGGACTTTGTCCTGAACGAAATCTTCGCGCACCACCGGCCTGTCGCGTAACTGACGGCCAAGGTGGGACAGGCCCAAGACCCTGGTGGGGCGCAACGTCTCACCTCCAACAGCAGCAGAAGCAGGCAAACGATCGCCGAGCTCGGCCTGGGGCTCACACCCATTGCGGATCCGGATCCGCCCCCACTCCTACTCCCAGAGCGGGGCCAAGACGATTGGAGATAGACACAAAATGCAGGAGTAACTCAGCGGGACCGGCAGCATCTCTGGAGAGAAGCAATGGGTGACGTTTCAGGTCGAGACCCTTCTTCACACTGAAGAAGAGTCTTGACCCGAAACATCATCCATTCCTTCTCACCAGAGATGCTGCCAATCCCGCTGAGTTACTACTGCACTTTGTGTCCATCTTCAAATGACGTCACGTGCTCCAGACGGCTGTGCGGACGCATGATGACGCGGGCGACCGTCGCGCATCAGTCACTACCGGCCTGTCGCGTAAATGACGGCCCAAGTGGGACAGGCCCTTTAGCACGCAACAAAAGCTTATCACTGTACCTCAGTACGCATGACAATAAACTAAACTAAATAAACTAAACACAAGGTGCTGGAGGAACTCAGCCGGTCAGGCATGATCTGGGGAGAGAATGGACAAGCAATGTTTTGGCTTGGGTCCCTAGAAGGGTCCCGATCCAAAACATTGCCTGCCCATTCATTTCCCAGCTGCTGCCTGAACCACCGAGTTCCTCCAGCACTTTGTGTTTTGGTAAGGTCCTATCTACTAAATCACTTCTCAGGAAAGCCTATTACACTCTGCCTCAAGATAGAAATAAATCCTACACTAAACAAACATAACAAACATACAGATAAGCTGAATACTATCATAAACATGGCTTATAATTCTCCTACATTGAGGAATTCAGGCACATTTATTTTTATGGACACTGTGCTAAAAGCTCACATTTTGTATTTGACCACAGAATAGATCTGTGCCTTAGTATTTTTTTTGTACTGAATATACTGATGTAAATTAATTTCGAGCTGCAGTTCCTTATAGCCAGCAGACCAAAAGCAAATCATTACCTATTGATTCTAGGACAATTAATTAAACCTTTACAGAAAGTAAGTAAAGTAACAAAAGGCACTAAACAGCAGCCACTTATTGGGATCATCCTCTGCTCTGGCATCTCATGGATCTACCAGGCACAAACAATCAAAAGGGTCTGTCTATCAGCACAGCTCCTTGCAGGAACTAATCAAGTGAGGTTATCTATCAACACAACCAATTGAACAGTCAATTGAATATACTCCTGAGACAAAGTGCTGAAAAACGGCAAGGTTTGTGTCAGGAGATTGTCAGAAAATCAGGCAAAGTAGTGTTGTGAGAAGGAAGTGAGAGTATATTTTATAAGTTTTAACAATGCAATCAATGAAGCAAATTAAAATCACTTGCTGTTGGCAAAGATGTTATTGCCTCCTTGCTTTCAACTGACTTACTACAAGATTTACAAGTTAAATATATGGTACATCATCTTATAGTTCACAAAAATATTCTAAATTGTATGACTGTGTTCCATAATTTTTCCTTTGGTGCGAATCTACCTTCTGCTATAAACCTTGGGTCAGAAGAAAATCATATTAGGTTTGCAACTATTTATGTGCTTTGAAATCCCTTGGATAAAACCAGGCAACCATAAAATGGTCCAGAGGATACACTAGTCGGTGAACAAACCTAATGTATAGTGTATATGGTTTGCACTTGCTCATTCCCACCTATCAACCTGGCACAGTGGTAGAGCTGCTGCCTCACAACACCCAGTTCATTCCTGGCCTCGGTTATGCTTGTGTGGAATTTGCACGATCTCCCTGTGACCACGTGGGAGCTCCGGTTTCCTTCCACATCCCAAAGAAATGCCAGGTTGTAGGTTAATTGGTCTCTGGCAAATTGCCCCTAGTGTGTAGGGCGTGGATGAGAAAGTAGGATGATAACATAGAACAAGTGTGAACAGGAGATCGGTGGTCGTTGTGGACCTGGTGGGCCAAAGGGACTGTTTCTGTGCTGTATCTTGCAATCTTCAACCCGAAGCATCCAAATTTGTTTGTAATGATTTCCATAGACATCTTGTAGATCAGTGGTCTTTCTGGAGATAGACACAAACAAGCTGGAGTAACTCAGCGGGACAGGCAGCAACTCTGCAGAGAAGGAATGGGTGACGTTTCGTGTTGAGACCCTTCTTCTTGACCCAAAACGTCACCCATTCCTTCTCTCCTGTCCCGCTGAGTTACTCCAGCTTTTTGTGTCTATCTTCGGTTTAAACCAGCATCTGCAGTTCCTTCCTACACAGTAGTCATTCTGGGTGAACACCTATGGATTGTAATTTCCTATTCAGAGACGAAGACGAGCAGTTTCTGGGAATCTGCCCTATACTCTCTGCCGCCGGTATCGCCAATGAGTCCACTGATGGTACACAAATACCACTGACCCGTGCAACCAGAAGCACTTCACATCTGACCCCTCAAACATACACTAGCTATAGCTGGCACTTATGGGATATCCAACCTTCTTTGAAAAAGTTTGTCTTGCATTGCATTAATGATTTAAATTCATTTATCACACACAAATATGATTTGATTTTACAAATCATTATTGACGGCACAGTGGCATGGCGTTAGAGTTGCTGCCTTAGGGCCAGAGACCCGTGTGCAATCCTGACCTCAGATGCTGTCTGTACATAGTTTGTACGTTCTTCCTGTGACCACATGGGTTTTTTCCAGGTGCTTCGGTTTCCTCCCACACTCTAAAGATGTTCAGGTTTGTAGGTTAATTGGCTTTGGTAACATTGAAAATTGTCTTTACGTGTGTAGGAGAGAATTAGTGTATGAGGTGATCACTAGTTGGTATGGATTCAGTGGGCTGAAAATGGCCTGTTTCCATGCTGTATCTCTAAAGTCTAAAGTCTATTACTTTAATCATTCTATATATATCTGTCTCTGACCATTAGAGACATGGATAGAGTGGATGTGGAGAGGATGTTTCCACTAGTGGGAGAGTCTAGGACTAGAGGTCATAGCCTTAGAATTAAAGGACGTTCTTTTAGGAAGGTGATGAGGTGTAATTTCTTTCGTCAGAGGGTAGGGAATCTGTGGAATTCTTTGCCACAGAAGGCTCCAGAGGCCGTCAGTGGATATTTTTAAGGCAGATAGGTATTATTACAGGTGTCAGGGGTTATGGGGAGAAGGCAGGAGAATGGGGTTAGGAGGGAGTGATAGATCAGCCTTGATTGAATGGCGGAGTAGACGTGATGGGCTGAATGGCCTAATTCTTCTCCTATTCCTTAAGACCTTATGACCTCAAAAGGAAGGAAGGAGTTGGGAATAATGCAGTAAATGAACAAGGGCAGAGGGGCATGAAAGTTCTGTGATCGTTTGTTGTGGAACGAGGTGTAAATTGGAATCCAAATGGAGCTGCCAAAGCTATAGGTCATCAGGTGACCTTGCGATTAGGAAAGCACCTATTTCCTCCTTAACCAAGAGGCTTGTAGCATTTTACATTACACAGGACATAAAAGACAGTAGACTTGCTGATGATAATACTATTGGGGAAATGGCTCGATTGTAATCATGTATTGTCTTTCCGCTGACTGGTTAGCACGCAACAAAAGCTTTTCACTGTACCTCGGTACACGTGACAATAAACTAAATTAATTGAACAGAACAACATTCGATTCTTTCTTGTTAGAGATGGTAATTACTTACCACACCAATAGCGTACATACTGTCTGCCACTTCATGGACCCCATAGCAGAAGCGTCCACGTCGCGGGGCTGGAAACTGGAAGTATCCTGAGCTAATTCTGCTACCACCTTCATCTATTGCGACAAGTGATGGCTTCCATTGATTGTCGCCGGAAGCTTGCGTCCTTTTCAGAATGGACGATGACAGCGAGGTCAACATTTGTAACAAGATGATCACAAAAAGAAGAAGAACCACTTCAAGCAAGTCCAATTCTTGTCCATTCAACACATCCAGAAGATCTAAATGTTTGGATTAAATATTGATCAGGGTGCTAGGGTGAATCGCTGTTCCCATGTAGCACAGTGTTAAAGACCTCTCATGAAAAAGAGACATCTCCTGCAGTGCATCTTTTTTTCAATATCTCAGTTGGCTGGCAGCCAAGATTTGATGCTCCAGTCTCTTCACTGCGATTTGAAATCACAATCTTCTGACTCTTGAGGTAAGCGTGCTACCACTGAGCCACAGCAGATGACAAAATTATACCTTACATCTGCAACAGCATCATATCCGTGGCCTATCAAACTGTTATTATAATAACTTTCTGCGTATTTGCTTTCAGGTTCAGTGTGCGGAGATGTTTCCATTTTCAGACCTGTCTTTTTCCTTCTCTTAACCTGTAATTTGTTTGAGTGTTTCATTTCACATTGTTTTCTCCCAGGAATGAAGCTTTTCATTGATTGTGTTGCATGCTTTCCAAAAAAAATGGCGTTTGATTTATTTTTCATGGTTAAGAAAATACCAATGGCTCGTTGTTTGGCATGACTGCTCTACAAAAAGTATATCGTGCTTGTCCATTAGTTTTCAAATTTTGAGACTGTCATCACTTTAGACTTTAAAGATACAGCATGGAAACAGGCCCTTTGGCCCACTGAGTCCGCGCCGACCAGCGATCCCTGCATGCTATCACTATCCTACACACTCGGGATAATTTTCTATTTTTACCAAAGCCAATTAACCTACAAACCTGTACATCTTTGAAGTGTGGACGGAAACCGGGGCATCCAGAGAAAATCCACGCGGTCACAGAGGGAATATACAAACTCCGTACAACCAGCACCCGTAATCAGGATTGAACTCGGGTCTCTGGCACTGTAAGGCAGCAACTTTACCGCTGTGCCACCGTGCCGCCCCAAGTTTTAATTTATTAAATAAAGTGATCGTGAGACTTTATAACCATGAGACAAACTGCCCTTTGGTATTGTGCTAAATAATGCAATGATGCCAATTTGTTTATATTTAAACTCTAATATCATCCTCCTCAGATAGCATTGTGTTCATTATCAAAATAGAGTGAAAATTTTCTTTACAAAACGCAGCTTCTATCCAGAGATTCATTTAATTAAATGATGGGTTAAAAAAATAAGGCATTGTGATTTAAGTCATCTTTTCAATATTTTGTGAAGGACAAATTCATACAATTTCTTTAATGTATTCTAACTGACAGAATGAAAAGTCAAATGTATTTACTTCTATTCTACACCCATGAATTGTATGCACTAAAAAGGCAAAATCTAAAATTTACTGATAAGTATTACAGATATAAGGAAATTTTACATTTAACTATCTCCTTTCTTAGTGTCCATTGTTCCTGACATAAAAAAAAGTATATGGCAGTGTTTATATTACATTTGCTTGCAGCTCCTCTTGTTAAAACACTTGTCCGCCATTGTCACTTTTCTCATCACCGATTCTCCTTGACCTGGTGAATCTTTCTGAATTGTTATTTTCATATAATTTTGTGGAATTCTGCTACAGCAATTAACATGGTATCACCTTGCACTGAAGAATCTCATACTCGGGGGAAATATAATTTCAGCCAAGCACAAAACTCCAATAATCTTTCCATGGTGATCATTTCCCTCCATATTTAAGATTGAGCGGCAGTGTTTAATAGTTTATTAATTCCAAAATGTCAAACAATGCAAAGGACAGGTGTGTGGATAGAAAGGGTTTAGAGGGCAACGGGTCCAATGCAGAAGAATAGGACTAGCCCAGAAAGCCAACTTGGTTGGCATGGACAAGTTGAGCTATTGGGCATGTTTCTGTGTTGTGTGGCACTATGGCTCCATGACATTCATGGGAGTAACCAACTTGTAACTGTTCAAAGACATGCTGATATTGTATTGAGAACTGAAAAACGATATTCTTGATTTTTTTGGGGGGTTTGCAATAATTGAAGATCAGATGCACACGAATCTAAGATGTTAACAGCACAGATCATAGTTGCCCATTTTGATTCCTTGGGCATTAATTATAGTAATATGATGTTGATACTATGTACAGCATATTTATACAGAGAATGGTAGGTGCTAGGAATGTGCTCCGGGGCAATGGTAAAATCAGATATCTGAGTAATGTTTAAGAGGCATTTAGTTAGACATGTGACCAGGCAGGGAATAGAGGAATAGACACAAAGTGCTGGAGTAACTCAGCTAGTCAAGCAGCATCTCTGGAGAAAAAGAATAGGTGATGTTTCGGGTCGGGACCCTCTTCGGACTCAAAGGATGGGTGACGTTTTGGGTTGTGACCCTTCTTTAGACCTACAGGTATCTGACGCAGCCTGACCCGTTGAATTACTCCAGCACTTTGTGTCTATCTTTGGTATAAACCAGCAAATGCATTTCCTTATTTCTACTTAGGGAATAGAGGGATACAGACTATGTGCAGGGAAATGGTTTAGATTGGCACCTGGTTGGCACAGACATGATGGGCCAAAAGGCACATTTCTGTGCTATACTGTTCACAAGTTCACAAGTTAAAGGAGTAGAATTAGGCCATTTGGCCCATCGAGTCTACTCCGCCATTCAATCATGGATGATCTCTGCCTCCTATTCCTATTTTCCTGCCTTCTCCCCATAACCCTTGACACCCGTTCTAATCAAGAAAGACCTGTTCTATGTTCTTATCTTTCAACTTTTTAAAAATTATTATTTTAAAGGCACTATGTCAATGAAAGTAATAAGGAATTCCTTCTCCCCAGAGATGCAGCCTGTCCCACTGAGTTACTCCAGCATTTTGTGTCTACCTTAAAGTAATAAGGGATCTTATTGTTAAAGATGATAATTGAAAGTGAAACCCATTAGCTAGTAGCAGTAAAGGAAATGAGCTCCAAAGCCAAAATGGGGTTTTCATTGAAGACAAATTAAAAGATCTTTCGAACAGTTAAAATCATTAAATATAAGTTCACATAATTTCTATACATTTATCACCACATCCTTCCTTTACTCAAGTATCTTTAGTTTTAAATCACTTAAAATAGATTATCATATACATTATAATTGTTAGCTGGGGAATGGCAGGTAAATGTATTGGGAACATGGCTAATCTCTCATATAAATTAAAGTTGTGAAGTGGATAGGTGATGTTTAAAAGTGCTCCGTTTTTATGTATTAATTAAGCTCTCATCGTGTTCTCCGAGTTTGCTTTGAACTTATAGCAAGTTCCTAGTCCTTGGCTGACCATCTCCTTAGACAGTCCCCTTAGAGGGTCAAACATGACTTTGGTAAACTGCATCCTTACACTGAAAGATCTGGATGAACATTTTGGGAATTATGTAATTGATAGCGAAGGCTGTGATGGCAAAGAGCTATTCAGTTGCTTTAATTGTGTGTGAACATCCCAAAGTACTTCACAGGCGATGAATTCCTTTTGATTTTCTCCAAAATAACAAAAATAGGCAAACTACTTATCAATTGGGTCCCACAGATAGCAGGTAAGATATAACTTATTACTGAGTTCTATCAGTAGTGATAGAACTACAATCACCAGTTCTATCAAGTATTGTTCTTGCAAACTTGTATTCCGCTTGGGTCACTTACAACATAATGGTATGAACATTGAACTCTCAAATTTTAGGTCGCTTCTGGCAACCCTCTTCACCCCCCACCCCCACCCCCCTGCTGTAAATTGACCCTAATGTAGGAAGTGGATGAGAAAGTGTATATGCCATTACCAACAACCCTAGTGTGCAGGGAATGGATGAGAAAGTTGGATAACATAGAACCACTGTGAACTGGTGATTGATGGTCAGCATCGGCTCAGTGGGCCAAAGGGCCTGTTTCCGTGCTGTATCTTTCAATCTTCCACCATCAGCTTCTATTTACATTGTAGGTGAGATAATACTGCAAGAAACCAGCTTTTCTGAAAGCCAGGGAAATGGCCTTGACTTCTTGACCCTATGAACTGCATTGGTGATGAAAATACCAGGCACTGCAAGCCTGTTAGTTCCTCTGCACCCTCGGCTTTCATATCCCACCCATGTCTTCAGTCTGACAGTTTTCAGCTCACTCAACCTAAGCTGCAACTCTTTCATTTGACACTGTTAAAATAAATTTGAGACGCAAACATGTGTGCAATGTTCCCTTTGCCTGAAGCATCCAGGGGTACCGTCGTTGCACTGGGCAAATGCCTGTGGCTTGTCAATAAATCTATCCTTGCACCCGTCTACGGGTGTTGTTTTGGGTGTTACAATATACGTGTCAAATGCAACTCCCGTCTCAAACAAAGAACATGGCATTTTTCAGCTTCTTAGGAGGTCTCACTGCTGGAAGGTGCCGGGAAACGATCAATTTCTGCAGCCATTGATGAAGACCCATTCAGTTTGTAGAAATAAAACATGTGGCGTACTAGTGACATACCAATCTGAAGACGAGTCCTGTCTCAAACTGTTGCCTCTCAATAAGCGAGTTCGGTATCTCGATAAGTGCAAAGAATCATGGGATTTGTCAAAGGTCATTCGGGATTTTTTTTAAACGAACGCAGCGCTGTGTAAACTGTGAGTACATTTTCGATCTGTGTTTTCGTCTTCTTCGAATCTTATATTGGTTATAGCGGACCCAAATTACGACGATATGACAATTGATGATTTTCTGCGATGGAAGGTCGAATCATAGAAGCATTTTTTGGCGGACAGGGGGTTGAAAAAGACGGGACGAAAAGACGAACTCGCTGCTCTTGCTTACGCTGCATCGTACATGAAGAAACCCGTGCTACCGACTGCCGGTGAAGGAAAACGTCGTCATGCTGATCAATGCAAGGAACTTGATATGTGGAGAAAAAATTATTCCCGATCACATGAGCGAACTGAAAGATGTGTGGCTTGGAGAATCGAAATGACTAAACTGCAGGCCTCCTACATCCATCATCGAGCTGTCAAATCATCTTGCCAGTTATGATGAGGCTAACCAGCCAGCTGCTTCACTGAAGTCTCGCCTGCTTAGCGACTACAAAGAAGGCAAGGCCTATAGCTATTTTGATGCTAGATGGCTGAAAGAACCCCCCCCCCCCCGCCCCCCCACCTCCAAAACAAAAACAATAAAAAATGGTTGTTATTCATCGTCACGATCTCGCTCACTCGCTGAAGCATGAAGCAATAAAATCACTAAAATAATCTTAGTTTTGTACAAATGAACCATAAATACACCTGGTTAATAGTTTTGAAAGCAGTATTTTCTTACCTCGAAGAAGCAAAACTGGGAAATACGTATGAAACGCAGGTCCATACACACACAGTAGCTCAGCTAGTGAGAATGCTTATCCCGAATGACCCATGACCCGGGCATGCACAATTGCAATACCGAACTCACTTATTCCCATCACAGATGCTCCTAACCCGTTGAGTTCTTCCAGCACTTTGTGTTTTGACATATTAGCATGGCGTTCTCCAGTCTTCTTCTTCTTGCGTATGGCGTGCACAGTTAAAGATATAGGTCAACCTGTTCTATTTGATCTTGTTTGTGCACGTCAGGTTGATTGCATTAGTCGAAACAGGGTGGATCTTGTGAAGGTTACAATCTCCCATCCTGGCGCTCTACAGTGTCAGGCTGCATATTAATAGAAAATAGTAGCTGATTTCCATCAGCCTCCATAAGTAGACATGTCATAGAGTCATAGAAAGTCATAGAGTGATACGGTGTAGAAACAGGCCCTTCGGCCCAACTTGCCCACACCGGACAACATGTCCTAGCTTCACTAGTCCCACGTGCCCACATTTGGTCCATATCCCTTCAAACCTGTCCTATCCATGCACCTGTCTAACTGTTTCTTAAATGTTGGGATAGTCTCTGCCCACGCTTTGATACAATTCAAGGTGGTTCACAGAGCTCATATGTCAAAAGATAAGTTAGCTCATTTTTATGGTCAAATAAATCGTACCAGTGACAGATGTAATTCTCAAGTGGCCTCGTTGACTCGTATGTTTTGGTCCTGCCCACTTTTGGAAAAATATCGGAAAGAAATTTTTGATACTATCTCTGTAGTTTTAGGCATTGATTTACAACCTCATCCTATTACTGCAATTTTTGGGCTACCAATGTTAGATTCTATTCATCTGTCCTGTTCCGCCCATCGGCTGATTGCTTTTACCACATTAATTGCCAGAAGATCTATTTTATTTAAATGGAAAGACTCTAATCCTCCGACCACACTCCATTGGTACTCTGAAACGATATCATGTTTAAATTTAGAAAAAATGAGGAGTGACATTGTTGAACCCTTGGTTAAATTTGATAGGACTTGGGGAAGATTTATTCAACATTTTCACACAACATAAATTGTCCCCTCTCCAACTGTTATAATAATTATTTTACCTTTATACGTTGGAACGGACTAGATGACAAACAGGGACTTAAATTGTTGAAATTCTTTGCAGCCCAGATTCTGTTTATCTTTTTATCTTTTTGTTTTATACATATGTTCTCTTTTAAACACTTAACTATATTTACGTCGAGGTCTATATTCAAGGTGTATTTTGACACTGGACTCATATTTAGGTTATACCTGCCATTAATGTAATCCTGATCCCTATGTATCAATATCATTGTTATGTTTATCATTATTTTTGTTGTTGTCTTGTTTTTGCTTTTGAAAAAAATGAATAAAAAGATTTTAAAAGAAAGAAAAAAAGTCTCTGCCTCAACTAACTCATCTGGCAGCTTGTTCCATACATCCACCACCTTTTGTGTGAAAATGTTACCCCTCAGATTCCTATTAAATCTTTTCTCTTTCACCATAAACCTATGTCCTCTGGTCGTCAATTAACCTACACTGGGCAAAAGGCTTTGTGCATCTATCCGATCTATTCCGCACATGATTTTATACACCCCTATAAGATCACCCCACATCCTCCTGCGCTCCAAGCGAGATCATGTTACTAGTGAGACCACACCTGGAGTATTGTGTGCAGTTTTGGTCCCCTAATTTGAGGAAGGACATTCTTGCTATTGAGGCAAGAAACATGTTCCCGATGTTGGGGGAGTTCCAGAACCAGGGGCCACAGTTTAAGAATAAGGGATAAGCTATTTAGAACAGAGACGAGGAAACACTTTTTCTCACAGAGAGTTGTGAGTCTGTGGAATTCTCTGCCTCAGAGGGCGTTGGAGGCGGGTTCTCTGGATGCTTTCAAGGGAGAGCTAGATAGGGCTCTAAAAGATAGCGGAGTCAGGGGATATGGGGAGAAGACAGGAACGGGGTACTGATCGGGGATGATCAGCCATGGTCACACGAATGGCGGTACTGGCTTGATGGGCCGAATGGCCTACTCCTGCACCTATTGTCTATTGTCTACTCAGCAACTATGACCTAATGTAAACTTTGGTTCAGTTTTACTGCATACTTTGGTTTTCCACTATTGCACTCTGGTTACTGAGTATTATTGATTATTAATTTATTGTATTATTGATTACTATATATTTGTGAATTAATGGACCCATAAAGCTGCAGCAAGTAAAAATGTCATTGTTCCATTGCTGGGAAACATAACAATTAAACACTTTTGACTTTTCTCAAAAAATAGATTTGCAAAAACAATTTTCAAGCAATGCAATAAAGTAGTTCTTGGCAACATAATTTGACAATATTTGACGCAGAGCCAGATAAAACACCTTAGGTGTTTTGTTCAAGATGCTTATCCAAGATGCTGCTCAAACTGTGGAGCATATTGGGCAAAAGAGCTCACCCCCTCCATGACACACTGGTCAACCTGAGGAGTACCTTCAGGAAAAGACTGGTTCCTCCAAGATGCAGCACAGAACGTCACAGGAGATCCTTCTTCCCTGTGGTTATCAAACTGTACAATTCCTCCCCCTACTGTCGTTGGGTAGACGCCCAACCTCCCCTTCATCCCCTACCTCCCCAAACTTTGCACATCCCTAATCCTTTCCACTCGTCACTTTAATTTAATGTATCTTGTGTTTTATGACTGTTGGCAGATCAATTTCCCTCCTGGGATAAATAAAGTTCTATCGTATCGTATCGTAAGTGCTTTCAACGTGATGGTTTGTCAGAAAGACAGGTTTGTGCAGAAGTGCTGATCAAGGCTGACACATTACACTCCTGCGGACTAGTGGGTGTTCATGAAACTGTAGAACAATAGAAATTAATGTCTTTGAGAAGAACAAGGAAGACAAATGGGTGAAGAAAGACAAATAAGCAAGCTGTAAATGTGGTCTATCGCTGACCAGTTTTAGTGAGCAATAATGGCATGAATTCAGTCTGTGTAATTTATCCTCTTCCTCTTGGAATGTGAAGCACTAGCTGAATGCAACAGAGATGGAAGCAATTCAATCCAACCTCATCTATTGCATTCGCTGCTCTAGATGCCAGCTGATCTACATCGGTGAGACCAAGCGGAGGCTTGGCGATCGTTTCGCCGAACACCTCCGGTCGGTCCGCAATAACCAACCTGAACTCCCGGTGGCTCAGCACTTCAACTCCCCCTCCCATTCTGTATCTGACCTCTCTGTCCTGGGTCTCCTCCATGGCCACAGCGAGCAACACCGTAAATTGGAGGAAATGCACCTCATATTCCGCTTGGGCAGTCTACATCCTGGGGGCTTGAACATTGAATTCTCCCAATTCTGCTAGCCCTTGCTGTCCCCTCCCCTTCATCAGCCCTCTGGTTGTCTCCTCCCCTCCCCCAGCCCTCGGGCTCCTCCTCCGCCTTTTTCCTTTTTTCCTTTCTTCTCCCCACCCCCTATCAGTCTGAAGAAGGGTTTCGGCCCGAAACGTTGCCTATTTCCTTCGCTCCATAGATGTTGCTGCACCTGCTGAGTTTCTCCAGCAATTTTGTGTACCTTGGAAGCAATTCAATCCTGAGATATTCACCTTGACACAAGGCTAAATTGTTTTAATAAACATGCAGTATTAATACATCAACAAAGATTGGAACAGAATTCAGACCTCGCAATAGTGAAGAGGCAACCAGCAACTGTTGCTTTTAAGATAGCTGTCACAAGGGTTAGGCATAGCTCATCCTGATCTTTGCCAGTCCTCTGATTCCAAATGTGTTTGCTCAATTAATCATGAGGGCAGACAATATATACAGTAGCTTTCCTCTGCTCAATTGCTGCAATCAACCAAATAAAATTGTGAGCTCTGTTAATGACACAAATACACCTTGCACAAATACAAATGGAAATAGCTCAAAAATGCAATTGCAAGACAATGCTGATTTGATACCAGTATTGGAACACAATGGTTCAGCTGATTGTATGGAATCATAGGTCCATACCTCCTCCAACAGCTCGTTCCATTCACCCACCACCCTTACCCCTTGGGTTCCAATTAAATCTTCCCACCCCCTCACCTTAAACCTATGTCCTCTGATTCTCGTATGTGTTAAATATCCAGAGGATCAAATGTTCATCAGTGGTAACGAGCTGTTACCTGCACTTGTAAAGGATCTGTTCAGCATTTGCTACTTAGAGTTAATTCTTTTCGCACTGAAGAGCAGCTAGTGGATGGAAAGGGTGCAGAGGATCCATCAACTCACTGATGACCATTTAATGTCGATCGTCTTTGTCTCGACAGATGCTGGCTGATCCACTGAGTTCCTCCAGCAATGCATTTTCTCGCTTTAGTTTCCAGCATCTGCGGTCTCTTGTGCCTCATGGATAACCAAGATTTATGTGGATTCTCCAGTGGAGTGAAGATCATTTATGAACCAAGTGCATGAAGACCGAGGAAAGTGAGGTCCAAGAATGGACGAGAGCTTATGAAGGGCAAAGGAGGACAGCAGCTGCTTGAAGGAGAACTTCAAAGAACTTGTCTACCATGACTTTGTTCTTGATACAACTGTATCCCACAGTAGGCTGTCTATTCAAGTTGCTCGATCGCTCCAGACTGAATCGAGGATGAAAAGGCAAATTACCAGTTGAAAAACAGTAAGGCCTCTTTTATTGAAGTTCTAAAATTTGGCAGAGAGGAACTTTGGATAAACCTTCCCTCATTGCTCTCTGCATTTGGGAAGAGGAAGACTTGCTGGGGAATCATGGAAAATCCGCAATTGTGGCTTTCTTCATGAAGAGAGACAAATTCAACAGTAGTTGCATCTGTGGACCATGCCTGCTATTGACTGATTGACTGGAAGATAAGGGACACAGGCCTTTCGGCCCACGGAGTCCACACCGACCATTGATCACCTGTTCAAACTAGTTCTATGTTATCCCACTTTCACATCCACTCCATAAACATGGGGCAATTTACAGAGGCTAATTAATCTACAAAATGGCACGTCTTTGGGATGTGAGCACTGGAAGGAAACCCACGCACTCAGAGGGAGAACATGCAAACTCCACATAGTAATCATCAGGTTCCTCCAAGTGATTAATGTTATGAATCCATTGGTTACCTCATCACTGTTTAGCTCAGGGACTGTTGTAAAGGTGTGATACTTGTTTTACCAAAATGTCAGCCATCTGGCCAATTTAAAATATAACTTGCTTAATAGTTTGAAGGCCAAATATTTTTGATGTGCTCAACCAAAAATTCTCAAAATCCAGTTGGTATAGTGAGGTACTGGAATTTGATTACCCTTATAAAGCAAGATGAAATGCAAATCGCTTTTAATGAGAAGAATGTATATTTTTGACTGACGGATAGACACAGGCCCTCTGGTTCCTTGAGTCCACACCGACTAGTGATCACGTTTTCACACTAGTTCTATGTTGTACTACTTTTACATTAAACCCCTGCACACTAGGGATAATTTATCGAGGCTGATTTAACCTACAAACCTGTACGTCTTTGGAATATGGGATGAATCTGGAGCTCGATCAGAATCCGATCAGGATTCAGGAGGAATGGTGCGGTACGGTGGCGCAGCGATAGAGTTGCTGCCTTACAGTGCTTGCAGCGCCGGAGACCTGGGTTCGATACCGACTATGTCTGTAGGGAGTTTGTACGTTCTCCCCGTGACCTCATGGGTTTTCTCCGAGATCTTCGGCTTCCTCCCACACTCCAAAGACGTCCAGATATGTAGGCTAATTGGCTTGGTGTAAATGTAGAATTGTCCCCTAGTTTGTGTAGGGTAGTTTTAATGTGTGGCGATCGGTGGTCGGCTCGGACGGTGGGCCGAAGGGTCTGTTTCCGCGCTGTATCTCTAAACTAAACTAAAAACGAAACACTCAGAGAAAACCCACGTGGTCACAGGGAGAACGGGCAAACTTCACACAGACAGCACCTGAAGTCAGGATTGAACCCGATTCTCTAGTATGGTGAGGCAGCAACTCAAACAGCTGCACCACTGTTCCACCGTACAGTATTATTATTATTATTATTATTATTATTATTATTATTATTATTATTATTATCTTACCAGTAGTTAAGTAATATTTGCTCAATACGTCCAAAAGTCATCTTAAATGAAAGCAGAATTGATGGGATAACATTTGCACAGTGAGCAATATCTACAGTATTTACTGTGTTAAAGGTTTATATTCAATAGCAACAGGAAATGGGTTTTGCAAGGTTAGGAACAGTAACATTCTATCCTGGGAAATAGTCAAATAAAACCAATAGGCTAAGAGTTCAATTGCATTGAAGTTCCGAAGGAACAGAGTGTGGTTTTAGATATTGCACAGACAGCCTCCCACATGGCAGTGCTGAACAGAAAACTCGGGTCTGCTACTTTTTAACAGGGGACCTGTTTATTTTAACACGGGGAAAACTATTCGCTCAGATCACATGGCATTTGCTGAAATGCACATAACATAATCACAGGAGAGAAACTCTTACTTCAAGAACTGGGTTGATCTTAATGGTAGAATTTTACTGCTTCTGTGAGACTTTAAACATAAAATAATAACACGTTTTTGCTATATAAAATAATACTTCAAAACAAAACTCCATAACAAGCTAAGTCTTGCACACTCTTTATAATAATCATTTTAATACTTTTAAGTTCCTTGATTCTTCAATACCTTTGCTCCAGTTTCCTCCTGTTATGATTTGTACGTTGAACACAATGAGAGGATGGTTAGGTCAAGGGGAACCTTCCTTTTTCTGCCATTTAACAAGATAAGTTCATAATTTCATGTGATAGGAGAAGAATTAGACCATTCGGCCCATCAAGTCTACTCCGCCATTCAATCGTGGCTGAAGTATCTTTCTCCCTCAACCCCATTCTCCTGCCTTTTCCCCATAATCCCTGACACCCGTATTAATCAAGAAATTGTTTGACCATTAAGACCTCAGACTTGGCACAAGACTCATGGTCCATCAATCAGTGGTGCTTTCCCTGCTTTCCTCTGTGCTTGATAGAATGTAAAACATAACAGTACAGCACAGCGTCAGGCCTTTCCGACCATAATGCCTTTGCCATAACGCCAAAACCAACTTTTGTTTAGTTTAGAGATACACGGCCTTCTGCCCACTGTGTCCGCACTGACGCGGTCTCCATACACGAGCACTATTCGACACACTAGGGACAATTTACAACCTTTACTGTAGCTAAATTAACCTACAAACCAGTACATCTTTAGAATGTGGAAAGAAACCAGAACACCCAGGGAAATCCCATGCGGTTGTGGGGAGAATATAGAAACTCCATACGGACAGCACCCGTAGTCAGGATCGAACCTGGGTCGCTGGTGGTGCACGGCAGCAACTCTACCACTGTGCCACTGTGCTGCCACCCTTATCTGCCTGCACATGATCCATATTTCTCCATTCCCCAGCATGTCCATGTGAAACGTATTTGAAGCTGCAGCATTATCACCAAGCAATGGGGATGTATCTTTCCTGGAGCAGACTTCTGAAACATCCAAGCTTTGTCACAGCAAGAGATTACCAGGCAGAAACACAAGAAGTCCTAGGTGTGCATAAAGTCTCCTTTGTGTAAAATAGATTCACCATCCCAACTGACTCTTAGGAATTAGTGGCCCACTTCAGGAGAGCAGTAAGCTGCCAAGTCTGAGATTCTTATTTTTAAGCACCTCTTTTCACAATTGAGTAAAGCCTGTACTGGTATATTGAAAGTGGTGGTGAATTCATCACTGATGACTACCGATGTCAAGAGATGGTTTCTAAGGTTAAGGTTTTCCAGGATTAGACCATCCCTGATTCCTTTTACCAATCTTTATTGTCGGAGAGAGGGTTGGTAAAGTGAATGTAAATGGCAGAACAACAACAGCAAAGTGAATGATGGCCTATTCTTCCTGTGACTTCTTTGTAACTAATAATGCACAACAGAGACCACACAAATAAATATATGCTCATTCATTGCACTAATGTTTGCGAAAATTTCCATGACTAATTATACTTCTGCCTTTCTCTTTATTGCAGAGTGAATTTAGTTTGTGTTTAGTTTATTGTCATATCTATTGAGGTACAATGAAAAGCTTTTGGTGCATGCTAACCAGTCAGCGGAAAGCTCTACAACTGAATAAATCGGACAATAATGTGAATTCATGGAGTTTTTCTTACAATTTGTTTAGTTTAGAGATACAGTGCAGAAACAGGCCCTTCGGCCCACCGAGTCCACACCAACCAGCGATCCCCACACATTAACACTGCCCCACACACACTCGGGACAATTTACATTTATACCAAGCCAATTAACAACAAACCTGTACGTCTTTGGAGTGGAGTAATACAAGATAAATTCCAGTAAAGTCCGATCAAAGATAGTCTGAGGTTCCCCAATGAGGTAGATAGTAGTCCAGCACTGCTCTCTAGTTGTGGGAGGATGGCTCAGTTCCCTGATAACAGTTGTGAAGAAACGGACCCTGAATCTGGAGGTGGGCGTTTTCACACTTCTATACCTTTTACCCGATGGGAGAGGGAGAGGGGAGAAGAGGGAGTGACCAGTGAGGACAATTCAAGGCATTTTCTTCTATTCAGAGGTGCTCCAATGTGCCCTTGATTATGAACGATGCAGTATAAAGGTTTTTTTGTTCAACTATAAATCTCTGATAGACCAGGATTACCGTTGATTAATGTGGTATTAGTCTGTCACTCCATAAATGCTGAGCAATGTAAAGCCTTTCAAAGTAATTATATAAATGGTTAATGTACATAGTTTTGGTATGACGCTCCAAGATGGGATTTTAGCTACAACCTATAATGTATATGTTTTTTAAAAATTCTCCACATTTCAGTGGGTTCATAAACAGAATTAATGAGAACAATTTTTGGGAGAACATCCGTGCTGAAATAGTGTTAAAGAAAATTACTAATATTTATCAGTTTGTCAATATTCATCAAATGACAGAGCAAAGAAGAAAAATTGATGTTTAATTAATAAGAATATCTCAAGAATTAAGTTACTGATTTCTCCTGAAATAATCTTCAAGAAGCTATTGTAAGACATTAGCATTGAGTATCGTGTAATTGAAAGCTTTGGAATGACATTCATTTCACATTGGATGCATCTATGTAATCAAAAGTTTGAATTGATTTAAATCCACTTGTAACTGGTTGTTCATTAACCTTACACGAGTACAAGATCAGTCTGGAGAATCCCGACCCAAAACTTCACCTATCCATGTTCTTCTGAGATGTTGTCTGACCCACTGAGTTCCTGCAGCACTTTGTGCTGGACCCCCAGATGTCGTTGTATTTCCCCTTTTCCCAACTTGACACCATTCAGATAGTAATCTGCCTTCCTGTTTTTGCTACCAAAGTGGATAACCTCACATTTATCCACATTAAACTGCATCTGCCATGCATCTGCCCACTCACCAAACCTGTCCAAGTCACCCTGCATCCTCACAGCATCCTCCTCACAGTTCACACTGCCACCCAGCTTTGTGTCATCTGTAAATTTACTAATGTTACTTTTAATCCCTTCATCTAAATCATTAATGTATATTGTAAATAGCTGGGGTCCCAGCACCGAGCCTTGCGGTACCCCACTAGTCACTGCCTGCCATTCTGAAAGGGACCAGTTAATCCCTACTATTTGATTCCTGTCTGCCAACCAATTTTCTATCCATGTCAGCACTCTACCCCCAATACCATGTGCTCTAATTTAGCCCACTAATCTCCTATGTGGACCTTATTAAATGCTTTCTGAAAGTCCATGTACACTACATCCATTGGCTCACCCGTGTCCATTTTCCTAATCACATCCTCAAAAAATTCCAGAAGATTAGTCAAGCATGATTTCCCCTTCGTAAATCCATGCTGACTCGGACTGATCCTGTTACTGCTATCAAAGATTCAAGATTCAATTTAATTGTCACATGTACCAATTAAGGTACAGTGAAATTTGAGTTTCCATACAGCCATACTAAGTAAAAATGCAAAAATACACACAGCACATAAAATAAAGTTTAACATAAACATCCACCACAGTGGAATCAACATTCCTCACTGTGATGGTAGGCAAAAAGACTGAGGAAGAGTCCCACCCTGAAAAAATCACTTCTCCATGTTCTCCAGAGATGCTGCCTGACTTGCTAAGTAACTCCAGCACTTTGTGTCTTTTTCATTCTCTCTGTCCAACTTTAGAGAGACTGTTTCAGATAGACTGTTTCACACTCCAAAGACAGATTTTTAGGTTAATTGGCTTGGCATAAATGTAAAATTGTCCCTAGTGCAGGATAGTGTTAATGTGCAGGGATCGCTGGTCGGTATGGATTCGGTGGGCCGAAGGGCCTGTTTCTGCACTGTATCTTTAAACTAAACTAATTTAAAGAAAAACTCCATGAATTCACATTATTGTCCGATTTATTCAGTTGTAGAGTTTTCAGAAAAACTTTATTCATTCAAGGTTAAACTTCAATCTTCCTAATTACAATAAAGCAATACAGAGTTGGTTAACTTTTCCTTTGTTTTCCTTATAAGGTATTATGCAACTTGTCCTTGATTATGGTGCTGGCCTTGCCAATCTTCCTAAGTATTACATTACGGAGTTGATTCATCCTGTGATTTTCATTCTACCAAATGGGACTAGTGTGGATGACGTATCTTGGTCTGCATGGATGAGTTGGGCAAAGGGGCATGTTTCCACGCTGTCTGACTCTGACACCAAAGGAAGCAGGTAGTCTCTGCTTAATGCCTACTTGTGAGGTTGAGAGCTGAGTTCAATAAATGAAACACTAACGTCTCTGAGGTATAATATATTAGGACTGCAACACCTGGATTTGTCATCTAGTTGATTTTTCTCCAGCTGAGCCAAATATTTTTAAAATTGCTACCAGGTGTCTTTGGAAAGTTTTAATCAGCAATATATATTTTTTAATATTGTACTATGGATGCAATGATTGCAATATTATATAATTACTGTCGTGCCCATTATACTTTTCAATACATGGCAATTTCAACAATTCTGTTAGGCTTATAAAATACTAATCCAGTAGCGGCCCTAAGACTTTGAATCAACCATCGAGTTACTTCAATTTATTAATACTTATTAAGTTTGCTACAAATTTTCAGGTTATATTGTTGCTTTTCAAGAAGCGATTACTTCAGTACTTGTCAGGGATAAAATTTCTAACCATTTACTCTAAGTACAACCTATGTGCAATAAAAAGCAAACGTTTACAAGTTTTGCCATTGTGTACTCTGGTGAACTCTGTTTGAGGTATCAAAAAAGAAAGTCCAAGCACATCCTGTAACCAGTTTATTTTCTAAAATTCTGAAACATTTAACTTGAGAAATTTGGGATATATTTCAACAGTTTCCAATCCCACTGCAGAAATTGGACGTGGTCTAGAATGGCAACTTCCGCAACAGGAAACCAGATGTAATCCTTTTGCTGCAGCAAGAAAGTTTTAACCTGTTTGATACGATACAAATATCCACATTTTAGCAGACATATTCACAATCACAATCACAATCACAATAATACTTTATTAGCCAAGTATGTTTTGCAACATAGGAGGAATTTAATTTGCCAAGTCAGTCATACAAATAAAAAGCAACGGAACACACAAAACACATTTTAACATAAACATCCATCACAGTGACTCCTCCACATTCCTCTCTGTGATGGAAAGCGAAAAAAAGTTCAATCTCTTCCCTTTTCTCTCCCGTGGTTGGGGGCCTCGAGCCCTCCGTTGACAGGATGATCTTGACTCCAGTAGCCGGTGGTGGGCCCTCCGCGTCGAGGCGATCAACGCCTGCATCGGCAGGATGTCAGCTCCCCCACGCCGGGAGATCGAACCTCGCATCAGGGCTGGTCGAACCTTCCACGACGTTGGAGCTCCCGACATCCACGGCCTCTCCTGAGACTGCGAGCTCCCGATGTAAAGACCGCAGGCCATGGGAGGAGCGATCCCAGGCAAGGGATCGACTCCGATATAAGTCCACGCCCCGCAGTGAGGCCCAATGACAGTCCGAGGAGGCCTCCAGCTCCATCGATGGTAGGCCGCAGAGAGACCGGAGAATGCGATCCGAAAATTAATCGTATCTCAGCAAGGTAAGAAACTGGAAAAAAAAGTTTCCCCCTCCCCCTCCCCCTCCCCCCACATAAAACAAACCGGAGAACATTTACACAAACTTTTTACACACACTAAAAATAAACAAAAACTCAAAAAACAAACAGACTGTTGGCGGGGCTGGCAACCATTGGTGTCCATTTTGACAAACAATGCAGTGATGTTTGACTCATTATTTACTATTCATTGGTGAATAAACCACCAAGCACAGTTTGTATCAAAATGAGAATATCTTAAAAGAAATATAACTGTGTAGATAATGAAAAGTGAAGAATTATAGTTAATGATGAATCAATCATCGTGATAATGGAGCAAAGCCGTGAGCTTCATTGTCTGTAACTCAACTTTAACCTAGCCCACAGCTAACAATGGCTTGTTTCCTTTATCATCGTTACTTCTTTGCCTATCATACATTCATTTGTTCCATATCTCTCTATATCACCGTCTATATCTCTCGTTTCCCTATCCCCTCAGTCTGAAGAAGGGTCTCGGCCCAAAATGTCACCTATTCCTTTTCTCCAGAGACGCTGAGTTACGGGTCAAAAAGCGGAGCTTTTTGTGCATATCTTCGAAGGATGATAAAGTCTGATTCATCCATAAGAGCAACAAAGGACTGCTGGGATATTGATGGCGAATGTACTGGAAGGTGCAATCAGATAGCAATGGGATTTAAATAAGTGCAAAGGTGCTGGCATTTGTGATCCAAAACATTGATATTAACTTCACAGTAAGTCAAGAGGAATAGGAAGGTGGTTCAGAAGATTAGTTCCCAATGGACATGCTGGTTGGAAATGCCATTTGAATCTGCTTGAAATGACTGGTGCCTCAATGAATCCTTTGAGAATCCTGCAAAATCACAATGCAGCTTTAAACTCATTGAGGGAAGATTTAAGTGTGTTAACTAATGAAGGGCAAAATACAGAATAGTGAAGGGTTGGGCATAGGAGTATAGTGGGCAATAGGAACAAGGAAATAAAGAAAATACAGGCACTCCGACTTGCATAATAGGCAACTTACATAAATCTTACACTTACGTGTGCAATTCTTTAAGGCCACTGACGCATACATAGAAACATAAGTGCAGGAGTAGGCCATTCGGCCCTTCGAGGCAGCCCCGCAATTCAATGTGATCATGGCTGATCATGCAAAATCAGTACCCCATTCTTGCTTTCTCCACATATCCCTTGATTCCGAAGAGCTAGATCTAACTCTCTCTTTAAAACATCCAGTGAATTGGCC
This sequence comes from Malacoraja senta, assembly GCA_038087875.1. Taxonomy (NCBI): domain Eukaryota; kingdom Metazoa; phylum Chordata; class Chondrichthyes; order Rajiformes; family Rajidae; genus Malacoraja; species Malacoraja senta. The sequence goes on from CM075984.1 coordinate 44,188,389, forward strand.
TCCACTGCCTTCTGTGGCAGAGAATTCCACAGATTCACAACTCTCTGGGGGAAAAAGGTTTTCCTCATCTCAGTCCTAAATGGTCTAGCACTTATTCTTACTCTGTGACCCCTGGTTCTGGACTCCCTCAACATCGGGAACATTTTTCCTGCATCTAGCCTGTCCAATCCCTTAAGAATGTTGCAGTATATGTTTCTATAAGAACCCCTCTCATCCTTCTAAATTCCCGTGAATATAAGCCCAACATGGTCTCTGCCTCAAAGCTCCCACAGGGCCTCCGCGTTGAACAGTAAATTTACGCGTGCGCAGTTTGCACTTCCGTTTCCAACTAGCGTAACATCCAACTTGCGCAAGAGTCCACGTAAGTCTGGGTGCATCAGTGAATAGAAAAAAAAAATCAGCTCAGTGCAAGGACTGAAATCAGCAAGTGAATGCAGTTTGCCGCAGTGAAAGTTGGGTTTCACAAGCTTGTTAAACAGTGGCAGAGGTGAGTGTGAAACGGAAATGAAATTGTACGTGAAGTTAAAGTATGAGTTTCAGTGAAATCAGCAGTCAAAGAAAGGAACCATAATTATGATGGTTATTGCAATACTTCAGGGGGCATGCAAGAAATACCCTTTTACCTTTCGAAATGTGCATGTCTCCAACACAAAGTGCAGTTGAAATGAATAGCATATATACATTCAAAAGGTAACTAGATATACATGACAAAGTGAGAGAAAGGAATGGAAGGTTAGATGGTTCGAAAGATTACTTGGAGAGGGATAGGAGGGGAGCGATATGGAACACAAACCAGCATAGTGCCGCTGGGCTGAGAGGCCTTTTACTGTACTAAACATTCTATATACACAGATGCATTATAGTCAGGATTATACTAAGCATCAATAAACCATGTTGTGAGTGGTGTGATTGAGCACTAGTGCTCAGAAATCCCTTCATTGCCTTTAAGCTCTCTGCGAGCAGATGTATTCCCAACCAGGGCTCAGTACTCACGATTCTGAGAAATATTTTGCAAAGATCATTTTTAAAAGCAAGATGTTTTTGTGCTGACAATGAAGGTTTGGCTGAAAACACTTAGTCCCACCCACAGAGATGACAAGAGAAATTAAAATAGGTGATCAGGTCTTTGTTCTTCATCCCTGAAAACAATTTTGTCCCTGATCCAATCTTATAGTACATTCTAATTGGCAAGATGGTTTGTCAGCAATGCAGAGATGTGAAATGATAGTTTAAAACTTAATTGGACAAATTTAGTATCCAATTTAGTATCTAAAAGTTTAAAATGATTTGTGTTTTTTTAATTATTTTTATTGAGCCTACTTTTTAAATGGTCGTGATTGATATTCACAAATAAAATTGCATGGTCTACCTCGTTTGGAACTCCATGTTCTTTATATTCTCAACCTTTATTCTTCTTACAGATTTATAAGAATGAAGATGATTTGGTTTGCATTAAATATCACAGCTATTATAATCATGCATGTATATGTAGTATGCTATTCATCTCAACATCTCTGGTTATTAATCTAATGCTTACTTTATCATGCTGATAGAGCTAATAATCCTGGAGGGGTTTTAGCTAATAGCAGAGGAAGCTGTAGATTTTATTTTAGGAGGAGACAGTAGAATATCACTGACATTTTATGACCGCTATCTTTCTTCGGAGTTGCGTACAGCTGCTGTCAGCAATCAACAGCCATTTCCCATTGACTCAGAGTAATGGCTAATATTTAGACACAGCTTTTAGCAATTTTACTTTATTATTATTATTATTACCATTTTTAATGAGGTATTTTTAGAGTGCACTTATAAGTGGGACATCACTGACCTATTGACCAACGTCTCAATCTTGTACCACTTGAACAAATAACCAGAATCTCGTTCGTTCTCCAGGGGCCAGCGTCAGTTTTGGATCCCAGTACACGGCCCAAAATTTATGATAGCAGAGGCAAAGTTAGAAGTCAGCAAATCTTGTAATTTGTTTCATTGACATTTGGGGCTTCTGTGTGGTTAGAAAAGAATCTCTCGAAAAAGAAAAGAAAAATGTTGAATATGTTGGACAGGAAGTATTCTTTTAAAAAAAGAAGAAAAATACGCTGAGAAATGTTTTAGGTTTTACATTAGTTTTTACAATATTGAAATAGTTAGAATGGCTTTCAATCGGGATTGTCATCTTTGGTTAAAAGTATACTTGAAGAATTATTCAAGGACATTCTCATCATCTGAAACCTGATGTGTTATTAAGTAGTTATCTGACATGTGTCTATCTGGCATCTAGGCTTGTCAAATCTGTATGTAGTCCTGCAAATTACATTGTGTAACCTCCTAGCGTATTATTTATAATTCAATGATGACAATTCAAGACAGAGATGAATCTTAATAATGGAAGAATTTTTGACCCTGAGGGAATTGAGAATGTGGACGTGCGGTGTGGTCCTATAGAATGACCAGCAGCCAAATGGTACATTCTTGCTACCATTCCTTGGGTTTTTAGACACTATAACAAAAAAAGTAGGCAGCAAAAAACACACAGACAATTAATTTGATGCCTCCAATTATATATTTTTTAATGTGGATCTTTTGTCTCAATGAATTCATCTTTGACCACAGGAGACTCTGGGCAATCCTGGGAGGTTGACCACTCTGTCCACAACATAACAAGATCTGATGGCAATCTTGGGCATAGGCTCTGAAATCCCCTCCTAAAAACATCACCCTCTCTCTTCTTTAAGACCCTTTCTCGAAGACTAAGCCTGAGGTCCCCTGTTCTAATGCTTTAGCCTTCAGACAGCATACTTTTTTTTATCTACTTAGCTTCTGCTAAGATACGTACAGCTTCTTGACAAAGTAAAATGCAAAATATAAATGAAATAGTTTGACTAAATTTCTGTATAGCTTTGAGGGTGTTCTGGATGTGCATCGTTTGGAAAAATATATTAACCCAAGATTGTGCCTTCCTCTCAGAAGAAGATAAAAGATCCTTCTGATCCTGGCCGTTATAGGATATATCCAAAAATGCTGTGGAAGCTAGAGAAGAAATTGCGAGAGCCCTGGCTGAGATATATGAATCATCGTTAGACATGGGTGGGGTGCCGGATAATTGAAGGGTGGCTAATATTGTGCCTCTATTAAAGAAAGGCTACAAGGAAAAGCCAGGGAACGATGGACAGATACTTGGATAGGAAAGGTTTAGAGGGATATGGGCCAAATACGGGCAAATGAGGCTAGCTTAGATGGTGTATCTTGGTCAGTGTGGACGTGTTGGGCCGAAGGGCCTGTTTCTGTGCTGTACGACTCTATGACTCTATCCCATGGTACTAATTCAAGGAAAGCTGAGGAGTTTCGCTTCATGTTTGGGTGTATATTTAAATACCATTTACCCGGCAGATTATCCAAAAAATATTATATTGCTATATACAAATAGATGGCCACGTTTGCCATATTATAGCAGTAAATGCATTTCGAGAAATACTTTGTGTCCGAAGAAGGGTCCCAACCCTAAAGGTGTTGCCTATCGATGTCATCCAGAGATAGTACCTGACTCGCTGAATTACTCCAGCACTTTGTGGGGGGGGGTTTGTAAACAAGAATCGGCAGTTCCTCGTGACTCAAGACATAAGGCTTTGTTACTTTAAAGTACTTTGGGGGCATTCTGAAGGGAATGTGAAAGGTATCATATGAATGGAGGCCTTCTTTTTACATGGTAATGGGATGATAAAAACATATCTGCAGTCCAGGCATGGATCTTTACCCACACAAAGACCACATCAGAAATAAGTTCATAGTTTTAAGAGCAGAATTAGGCCATTCAGCTCAGCCATTCAATCATGGCTGATCTATCTTTCCCTCTCAACCCAATTCTCCTGCCTTCGCCCCATAACCCCTGACAACCGCATTAATCAAGTATCTGTCATTCTTCACCTTTAAAAATATCCATTGATTTGGTTACCACAGCCGCCTGTGGCAAAGTATTCCACAGATTCACCACCCTCTGACTAAAGAAATTCCTCATCTCCTTTCTGAAGGTATTTCATTTTATTCTGTGGCTATGGCATCTGGCCCTAGACTCTCCCACTAGTGGAAACATCCTCTCCACATTCATTCTATCCAGGCTTTTCACAATTTGGTAAGTTTCAATGAGGTGCCCCCTCATCCTTCTAAACTCCAGAGATTACAGGCCCAGTGCCTTCAAATGCTCATCATATGCTATGAGATGTACACCAGCTATGATTCTCGAATAATTATAATGGTTAGAAAGTCTTAAATGCTGCCTAACTGAGAAATATACTCACCCTTCACTTTGTGCTTGCAATTTCATCCTTGGTGATTTATATTTTAAATCGAAGAAACATGTCTCATGTTCATTTTTCCTCTGCCCTGTTAATTTTAACATTCCAAACACACACTTAATTTAACAAAAGGTGATTATGCAATTAGATGTGTTTCCATTTGGCATTACTCATATATTTCCATTCAGACTTTTACCCGCTATATTTGTCTCAGCTAAAGTATCCCAGAACTATAACATGAATCGATTGAATGCTCATCAAATAATATCAGAGATAGTGGTTTCCACACAACAAAGTGTAATAGGACTTAGGGAGGAACGGTGGCACAGCGGTAGAGTTGTTGCCTTACAGCGCTTGCAGCGCCGGAGACCCAGGTTCGATCCCGGCTACGGGTACTGTCTGTACGGAGTTTGCACGTTCTCCCCATGACCGCGTGGGTTTTCTCCCAGATCTTCGGATTACTCCCACATTCTAAAGACATTCAGGATTGTAGGTTAATTGGCTTGGTATAAGTGTAAATTGTCCCTAGTGTGTATAGAATAGTGTTAATGCGTGGGGATCGCTGGTCGGTGCGGACTCGGTGGGCTGAAGGGCCTGTTTCCGCGCTGTATCTCTAAAACTAAAATAAAAACAAAGCTGCTAATGCAATGAATCACACTGCACTGGAATGGACTGGTATTGGCTCCGGCGCCCTCAAGGTTGGCTACAGGAGGCGCCCCCAGGAAACAGAAGCGGTCGGATGAGGAGAGGGACGTTGGTCGCCGGGCTGAGTCGGTCATGGGTGACAGAGGAGGCCCTGCAGCAGCCTGGGGCTTATCTGGGCTCCAGTACATCCAGCATGTGGACTGGACTTTGAACATTTTCATTTGTAAATGGTGCCAAAATATGGTGATGCGTGCGAGACTTTCAGTGTGCAGTGCATACGTGACAACAAAGAACCATTGAACCATTAACTCCCTCAGCATAATATAAATGATCAGATATCAACCTTTTTTAATACATAATTCGGAAAAAAGAAATAAAAAATAGGTGAGACAGAGTTTTAGTACAAAATGTTCACGGTAAGAACGAGAAAAATGTGCAGCACTATCCTGGACACTACTTTTCAGTGAAAGCAAACAAGAATGGTGAACTTATTGTGCCAGCACAGCGTCTGCTCAAGTGAATAAAAAGATTTCCTTAAAAGAGAAAAAAGAGAACAGTGAAATAGAGAGAAGGACACAAAGTGCTGGAGTAACTCAGCAGGTCAGGCAGCATCTCTGGAGAACATGGATAAGCGACCCAAAATGTCACCTATCCATATTCTGTCCTTGTGTATATTTACCTGCATCTGCCGTTTCCTTGTTTCTACAGAGAAATAGTAAGATTAAATGAGAACTTACCAGTTTGAAGTTTGATCTTTATTTTATGAGGAGTGACGTTGAGGGATTACGTGAAGACCCCGCCAGGACGCATGCGTGTCAATCTTCAAAGCAGCAGTGCGAAATCACAGATAACAGTAAGTGAATTGAACATAGTAAGATACCAGTTGACTTTATGATCGAGGGTGGGCGTGGAGGGCACGTAATCCCTCAACGTTACTCCTCATAAAATAAAGATCAAACTTCAAACTGGTAAGTTCTCGTTTAATCTTACTATTTTACTTCGGAGTCACGTGAGTGACTACGTGAAGATTTTAAAGCTCTGTGATTTCATGCCGTGGAACGAGTCCATGCCTCACAGACTGCCGTAATTGACTAAGGGAGGAATTCTGTTAACATATTCAAACATGAATCAGACATTGAAAATCATGATCAATTTATTTAACAAACAAAATTATAGCCCCTTTTATATGGGGTAAATCATAGTACAGAACTTAAAATAGATTCTGCAAACGTCGCAGGTTTGACCACCGGTTTGTTATAATTTTGTTGAAAGGTTTTTTCTTTGGACCATCCTGCTGTCCCCAGGATGTGGTCCATGGGTACCTCCAATCCCATAGCTGCCGATGTAGCTGCAGCCATGTTGGAATGAGATTTAAATATGTTAGTATCCACCCGGGCAGCCCCCAAAACCTGTCTAAGCCATCTAGAAATAGTTTGTACAGATACCCTTCTATGGGGCAGTTTATGGCTGAGCAGTAATGCCATTTCCTTGCCTCTGAGCTGTTTAGTGACCTTCATGTATTGTAATAAATGCGTCATAACGCATATACGATCATCTATCGGGTTTGCTCTGAATTCCAATTTGAGGCTTGATGATCCCGGTCTGTTCTGTTTTACCAATTCCTAGATGAAAAAGGTTATTTTGCTAGTTGAAATAGCCATCGTGTCCAGCCTTAATTTATGTAGTGACTGGACTCGTTGTGCCGAAACCAAAGCCATCAGCATGACTATTTTTTTAGTTAGTCTTTGCAGGGACAGGGCTGTTGCTGGTGACCAACTCCTCAGCAGCGTAAGGACTACACTCACATCCCAGATATGGGAATACCTGGTCCTAGGGGAATTGGTATTAAATATTCCCCTCATTAGTTTGGTTGCCAGTGGGTGAGACCCAACAGAGTGACACTCTGATCCTTGCCACAAATATGCTGAAAGGGCACTCCTGGCGCACTTTATGGCACTATAACTGAGCCCTTCATCATAGTGAAGGCTAGCCAGGAATTCCAGAACAGACGTTACGTTCGCCGTACAGTACGAGATGTTGGTCCTTGAACAATATTTCTCCGCTTCCTGATGTATACCACATATTGTTGTTTCGTGGACTGCCTGTGAGCCGCCGTGATCATATTCATAGTTCGGTCCGTCAGCCCCAGGTCCAATAGTGGTCTTTTTAGATTTTACAAATCAACAGATTTGTCCTGTCATGGCATGGGTGGCTTTCGCCCGTTACAGGATGGACCAACAAATCTGGCCGTTTCGGAATGGAGATACATGGTTCCAAGACCATGTCGAGAATCACAGGGAACAATGGTTGAGTAGGCCAATCGGGCACTACCAAAATGCCAGACCACGAGTCTTGTTGTATTTTGCGTAAGACCCGACTGATGAGGCAGAAAGGAGGAAATGCATAGAAAAACAATTTCCCCCAGTGCAGCGAGAATGCATCCATCGCTGCTGCCCCAGGGTCTGGTTCCCATAAAACATAATTTCGCAACTGGTGATTAAGCCGAGTTGCAAATAGATCGATATCTGGTGTTCCATATCGTGCTACAATATCAGCAAACACTTTGCGGTCCAACATCCATTCGGTGTTGTCATTGAATCTTCGTGACCTGGTGTCTGCAACTGTATTGAGTTTACCTGGTAGGTAACTAGCTGATATCCAAATATTTTTATGAATACACCATTGCCAGATTGTGTTAGCCAGATCATCACATGATATCGATTTGATTCCACCCATATGGTTAATATATGCCACCACGGTGGTGTTGTCAATTTGTAGGCGGACATGCAGATGATGCATTTCTGAACAGTATGCATTTAGCCCATAGAACGCACCCAACATTTCTAAGTAGTTTATGCCAAGTGTCTGAAGTAAAGATGCCTCATGTGCATCCCATCTACCTCCACAGCTGGAGATGGAATTAGTAGCACCCCAACCATGAGCACTGGCATCAGTTTGTGGCACCACTGAAGGGTTGCTGACAATGATGGGGCTGGAGCAATGCCGAATGTTTTGCCTCCACCATTGTAATTCCAAAAATGCTTTAGCTGGTAGCTTCATTGGTCTATCGAAATGACCAGTATTGAATTTGAGTGCTTGCACCTTTGCCCTTTGTAAATTTTGGTAATGCAAAGGTCCAAACTGTGTGGCTGGAAAGGCAGCCACAATTTTGCCAATCACCCTTGCTACCTGTCGAATTGATGGTTCACTGATGACAATGAGGCTGTTGCAGGCCTCAGTTAAGTCTGTTGCCTTGCCCTTAGGTAAAGTCACCAACATGTGAACTGAATCAATGGTGAACCCTAAGTAATCCATAGTAGTGGAAGGCGCCAGCTTAGATTTAACTGGATGGATGATGAACCCCAGTTTTTCAAACAATTGTTTGGTGGCTGATACAGCTGCTTTGGCTAAATCCAAAGTCTTCCCCACAATTAATATGTCATCTAGTTAAGCCATCACCATGTGTTTCTGTTTCCGAAGAAACGCTAAGGCTGGTTTCAAAATTTTGGTAAATAGTCTGGCGGCAGATGTTAATCCATTAGGCAGTGCTCTATACTGCCAGAGCTGCCCCATCCAGTTAAATTTTAAATATCGGCATTGATCCTTTTGTATAGGCACCGAGTAATATGCATCTTTTAAATCGATACAAGCCATGAAGTAGTCTTTGGAAATCAATTGTTTGGCAGTAACAAAGGTTTCCATTTTGAAATGAATATACTGCACAAATGTATTCAGTTTGGTCAAATCTATAATGATGCGGCAAACACCATCTTTTTTATTTTTTGTAAAGATATTAGACACAAATTCTAGAGAGTCATGTTGGGATCTCTCAATAACCCCCTTAGCATATAGCCTCTCCAGCTCAGCATGTGCTCCCAGTTTTTCCTGTCGTGAAAGCACAAACGTTCGGTTCGGTGCATGCTGAACCGGAGGATGGTTCTTATGGACAAATTCAATTTTGTATCCCTGAATACTGTGCAGGATATAAGAGTCAGTAATTATAGCACTCCATGCCTCCCAAAAGAAGTGTAACCTACCACCAATTTGTGTATGAATTACACCCCCTGTGTTTTGGAAGGAACCAGACTCACCTACCTCCATGGTTACCAGTGGAGTGTTTATTTCCTCTTCTTCTGGCGCCATAGAGGTAGAGGCGCCGCAGTGTGGGGTGGGTGCATCTTCCACGAAGGCCGGTCTGGGCCATGGCCTAAAAAAGACCTCTGTCCTGGTTGCCCGGCCTTTGAGCTTTCACCAGCGTGGGTGTATCTTGATCTGCTGGTGGGTGCGTAGGGGTGCTGTCGCCGCAGGTGGGAGGCCTTACCCGATGCAGCCTTCATGAGCCCGACAGCTTTAGCCCCCTCATCGAGCTCTTTGACCTGTTTAGACAGGTTGCCCCCAAATAGCAAGATTGATGGCTTTATATTACCAGGTTTACACAGCCCTGCAAACTTGGGGTTCAAGGCTGGGCGGATGGCGTTCTTCCTGAGACTGTTAATCTCAAACTGCGTATTACACAAGAGTGCCAGTGTGTCTTGCTGTAATTCTGACATCTCCGTCCCATCCATCGACCGGGCAAACGCTGTAATTCCTGAAGTCAATAGTTTGAGGATTTTTTGTAGCTTGACCTCCTGGCTTCTGCCGCCCGCACCGATGTACCCCCAAATGGAACTGTTCACCACCGGAACGTTGAGGGAGACACAATTTTCTGGTGCCATATATTTGGCAGTTGTGTTCATCACAGCCTCCTCTTGCAGCTGGTTAAAAGAAAGGTAAACGATGGTTGCTGCTAGTTTGGGTTGCAATGGCTGTCCTTTCTGCGCTGGCAATGCAAATTTGGACACCATATCTAGCAGCTCCTGCTGTTCTTGCACCCCCAGCACACTTGTTGAGTCTTCAGCCAACCCCTCTTCGGAGCCAGCCCAGAAATGGCTCCTAGTACTCCCCTCTGTCGAGGGAGATGCAGTATGCAGCCCTTTGAAAGGTGCTGCCATGGGTATGTTAAAAGACCCATGGTGACTAGACTCCATCTCCCGGAGTCTGTCACGCTGGAGCATCTGCTACATTAGTCGCTCCATGCGGCCTAAGCGACCACGGTCGCTAGCCGCCGGCGGTGAATCCTCACAGCCAGACTCGTCCGAGTCAACGGGCCTATCCGTCTTCTGTTTGGCCTTCCCACCCGGCTGTGGTGTTGATCTGGCCGGCGCAGGTGCCAAGTCGGGAACTGCTGATCGCACGATTAGCGATTCCGGTGCAGTCGGCCGCTGCTGGCTGCCCGCTCCTCTACGGTCCTCCCCAGCCAGCCCTTGTGGACTTCTTCATTTTGTCCATGGTTCTTCCTGTAAAACAACACAGGAAGACCAAAACAACCGCAGAGTAAGCACTTACCTGCAGGTCTTGGTTTTAAACTTACCGCTGCGGGGGAACGCTCCACCCCGCCTGTCGTTGCGCAATGCGTTAGACAATAAGACACGCATGCGTCCTGGCGGGGTCTTCACGTAGTCACTCACATGACTCCGAAGTAAAATAGAGAGATTTATTGTACAAATTCAAGAGCTTCGGAGTTAGCAGCTGCAGATGAAGATGATAATCGTGGAGTAATTTTAGTAAAGAATTTGTGGAACGTGCTGCGAGGGTATCCCAATGTTATAAGGATGGAACGGGTTCGAGACAGGGTGAGGGACAGAACAGGTTCAGAGATAATTGCTGCACAGTCATAACCTGCACATGTTTGCTGTCTGGCCTGAGGTCATGGAGGATTATTTAGTGAGATAATGGAGAACGATTAGCCTTTGAAACTGTGGCCAGGAAGCAGTTAGTGCTTTCAGCAGAATACGAGGAAAAAGTGAATGATGTACAAAAAGTGTTATGTATGCAGTCATAGATGCAAAATGACATTGCCAATAGGAGCGTAAGTAATTGAGAAAAGGGTGCAGCAACTTATAATTCCCCATTTCCTTACAAATTAGAAGGGGGCCATTTAAGCTAATTTAGTCTATGCTTGACAACACTGCAATCACGTCACCACAGAAAATTCTACTCCAAACTATTATCCCACATTCCCATCGAGCTTCCTCAGATTCTACCACTCACCTCTACATTAGGGGCAATTTACAATTGACAGCCAACCTCTCAACCCACGGGGGATCAAAAGATGCCATGGCCAGATGGGGCTATGAAACTGGCCAAACCACCTGTGAATGTGGAGAAGAGGACCACACAATGCAGCACTGCCTTGTCTGCCCCCTACTACCCAACCAGTGCAGCTCAAAGGATCTTGCAGTGTTCAATAAAAACGCAAAGGACTGTGTAAAGGAATGGGAAACTGTCATATAGCCAACCAGCTTCAAAGACACGAAAAGAAGAAGCCAACCTCTCAACCCAGGGTGTAGGGAAGAACTGCAGATGCTGGTTTAAATCGAAATTGGACACAAAATGCTGGAGTAACTCAGCGGGACAGGTAGCGTCTCTGGAGAGAAGGAATAGGTGTGACGTTTCGGGTCGAGACAACTTCTTCAGAATGATGTCAGGGTGACACAAAATGCTGGAGTAACTCAACGGGGCAGGCAGCATCCCTGGAGAGAAGGAATGGGTGACATCAGTCTGAAGAAGGGTCTCAACCTGAAACGTCACCCATTCCTTCTCTCCAGAGATGTTGCCTGTCCCACTGAGTTACTCCAGCATTTTGTGTCTACTTTCAACCCACTTGTCTTTGAGATGTGGGACAAAACTGGAGCACTGGAGGGATGGGTGATTAGAATCTATGCATGTTTTAAAATAGACTGCCACTGAGTGGAATCATCCTCTCCACATCCACTCTATCCAGGCTTTTCACTATTCAGTAGGTTTCTTTGAGGTCTCATCCCTCTAAACTACAGAGAGTAGAGGCCCAGTGCTGTCAAACGCTCATCATATGTTATGAGATGTATGAGATGTATACCAGCTATGTTTTTCGAATAATTATTATAATGGTTAGATAATCGTAAATACTGCCTAACTAAATCTGAGAAATTTACTCCCCCTTAACCTTGGGCTTGCAATGTTATCCTTTGTTTTTTAATTTTGATAGGAAGAACATGCAGACTCCATATAGATAGCACTAGTGGTCAGGAATGAACCCAGGTTGCTGGAGGTATGAGACAGCAAACTCTAGCAATTGCATCTTTCTGGCACTCATGTAAAATCTTCTCTGCCATGATTGAATGGCGGAGTAGACTTGGCTGAATGGCCTAATTCTACTCCTATAACTTGTGTACTTGTGAACCCCCCCTTCGTTTACCTAATACCTGCCATCTTTTGTCCTGCCCCTCCTCTCTTCCAGCTTTCATTCCTTTCTATTTCACAACCTACATTGTGAATAAACAGTTTACAGTCTTAAGTTGTAATATTGCGATTCATCGCACACCAATTATTAGTCTGTATGTGTAGCTCTGATATTAACCTTGTGAATGTTTGATAAGGTCAAACATTTATACCCACCATTATTCATTGAAGTTAAGACCGAAGTATACATAAAGAACAGTTATTCTGAAACCTCGCAAGAAAGAGGCAAGAAAAACAGCAAAAAATATTTTAATGTTCTTTTGTGGAAAATATGGTAATTATATTTCAGATTGAGAGCGCTCATGTAGTGATCTATTAGAAATACTTCAAGAATTAATATTTGGTCATAAACTAAATGCTCAGTGATGTGAATGATCAGTACACTGCCCTGTTTTTGTTCAAACCCAAGTGAAGCTTTCTTTTTTCATTTGAGTTGCTAACATTAGTTTTGGTTTTCTTTAGCTGCTAAGGTCATAAGTAATAGGAGCAGTATTAGGCCATTCGACCCATCGGGTCTACTCCACCATTTAATCATGGCTAATCTATCTCTCCCTCCTAACCCCATTCTCCTGCCTTCTCCCCATAACCCTTGACATCCGTACTAATCGAGAATCTGTGAATTTTAAAAATACCCAACGACTTGGCCTACACAGTAATCTGTGGCAATGAATTCCAATAAAGTTACATCCATTTACGAAAATTTGATGGATGTATATCCCATTGTGATTGCATCCTAAATTGCACGAATTGCAGGACTAAACGGACAACATTCAGAAATGCTGCAAAGATGGCCGATGCAGCAAATTTAAACAAGATCTGGAGATTCTGAACTGAGTTAAAGGTGGCTCCACCTTTTCTTGATCATCATTACTTTTTTCATATCTTTCATTCATTTGTTCAATCTCTCTCTATAGCACCGTGTATATCTCTCGTTTCCCTTTTCCCTGACTCTCAGTCTGAAGACGGGTCTCAACCCAAAACATCACCTCTTCCTTTTCTCCAGAGATGCTGCCTGACCCGTAAGGTTACTCCAGCTTTTTGTGTCTCTCTAAAGGTGTCTGGCACCTTCTTCTTCAGGTTTATTATTGTCACGTGTACCAAGGTTCAGTTGAAAGCTTTGTTTTGCATGCTATCCAATCAAATCAGATAATACTATACATAAATACAATCAAGCCAAACTCAAGTAGGGCTAAGGGAAAGATACAGAGTGCAGAATTCTCAGCATTATCTTATGTCGTAAATGATAGGAGAAGAATTAGGCCATTCGGCCCATCTACTCCGCCATTTAATCATGGCTGATCTATCTCTCCCTCCTAACCCCATTCTCCTGCCTTCTCCCCATAACCTCTGACACCTGTGCTAATCAAGAATCTATCTATCTCTGCCTTAAAAATATCCACTGACTTGGCCTCCACACCCTTCTGTGACAAAAAATTCCTCAGATTCACCACCCTCTGACTAAATACATTTTTCATCATCTCCTGCCTATAAGAACTTCCTTTAATTCTGAGGCTCTGACCTCTGGTGCTAGACTCTCCCACTGGTGGAAACATCCTCTCCACATCCACTCTATCCACTATTCGGTATGTTTCAATGAGGTCCCCCCGCATTCTTCCAAACTCCAGCGAGTACAGGCCTAGTGCCGATAAACAGTCATCATATGTTAACCTACTCATTCCTGGGACCATTCTTGTAAACCTCCACTGGATCGTGCTGAGATATTGTACGTTGTTCCATAGACAATATACAATGTTCGCAATCGGGTAGAGATAAATCGGACAGTACTCTAGCTTATGGGAGGACAGTTCAAAAGCCTGATAACAGAGGGGAGGAAGCTGTTCCTGAGTCTGGTGGTATAAGCTTCAGACGGTCATGTGCAACACTAGGAACTCCGGATGGGAATGGGGGTGGTGGGTGTTGGGTGAGGGAATGGTGCAGAAATGGGTGAGTCTTTAATCAGGCAGGCAATTAAACAGAGAGGAAAGGAGTCCTTTGGTAGGAATACAGAAATGAAACTTATTTTTGTGACCTTTTATGATATGAAATTTGCAATGCCTTTATTTCATTATTATGTTTCAATCTATAATTTTGTAACGCACAAAAAAAAAAAGATTTTATCCTCGATGGTTTTAAAACACTAGATTAATTAATGTGAAGCTTTTATACCAGTTTTCGCTGGAACGTTCTCATCAATTTTATGATTCAATGATTTAATGAAATTTTGTTTAGAAAATAATATTGAGTGTAAATTTGGCATGAAGATTTGCTTTAAGAAAGGAAAGCTTGGATTTCTGTAGTGCCTTTCTATTCGTTACCAAATATTCCAAACAGGTTTACACCCAATGAAGTATTTTATGTGCATAAACACTGGAGTAATGTTAGTATTATTGTATTAGATTAAAGATACGGCGCTGAAACAGGCCCTTCGGCCCACCGAGTCCATACCAACCAGCGATCCCCGCACACTTACACTATCCTACACACACTAGGGGCAATTTACAATTATACCAAGCCAATTAACTTACAAACCCGTACGTCTTTGGAGTGTGGTGGGAAAAACGGAGATCGTGGAGAAAACATATGTATGTCACGGGGAGAGCGTACAAACTCGGTACAGACAAGCACCCATAGTCAGGGTGGAACCCGAGTCTCTGGCGCTGTAAGGCAGCAACTCTACCGCTGCGCCACCATGCCGCCAACAGCTGAAGGGAGTGATGTGAACATGAGGTGTTAGTCGTTTTTCCCAGAAGCAAATTACAGTCTTTAGTAATATCATTGGAACAGGATGAAACAAATTGGAGGTTTAACATACGCCTCTCTCCATGAATGTTGCCATATTGATGGAAACAGAGACCTGCCAATACAGTCTCACATCAGCACAAAGCAAGGGAAGATGCATTATGCTTTTGGTGTGAACCTTAAATTACAATATATTGATTTAAGAACTAATGGATTAAAACTAAAACAATGATGATCCTGAAACACAATCCTGTCCTTCTATTTTCTTTGCAAATAAAAATTATATTAAATATTGGAAATATTCAGGACATTTCAAATCTGGCTTTGGGAGGAAGCGTCGTCAATTTACCATTAAAGTCCTTGCCGCCTGTTTTTCTGTCTGAAGAAACCAGATAGCAATAAACAAAAGTGTTTGTGAGGTTCTGCTAACAGAACAGTACTATTAAGCATGACACTGCTAGACTGAGTTCATTTTAAGTTCCGCAATAAATGGGTTTTAATCCTTAATTTAAAAGACTCAAACAGTCCTTGGCCAGATAAGTACCAACAGTCTTTTTTAAACAATATAATTGCCCTCTGCACAATACAATTTTTTTGTCCACTCCATCCTCATTTGCAATTTAATAACCCGATGATTATATAAATATGACATCCAGCGCAGAATAGTGCCAAAGGTGTCACATTTCACAGCTATGCATGGAAAAAATGTCTTACTTTGTCCTTGAGGAAAACATTTATTTATTTATGGCGGCATATTGTGCTGTACAACTCTGGACCCTGAAGGGAAGTAAATGTTATTCTTTAAAAATACTTGGTGCTCACAGAATCAGTACATTATCAGAAAGATAAACTTATAGGAACACCGTCAAAGTGTATCTTGTGACACACAAAACTGCCATTAATCCTTGTGTTTCTGTCATATTTCTTCAGAGAAAACAGAGCACAGTGTTTTCTGTGTTTGCTTTTAAAAAATAAAAATGACCGCAGGTTAAGTGGTGTAGCTGATTATATTATACCCCCACTGCACAAAAATGTGAATGTGTCACTTCAACTTTTTCCATAGCTCTTTGGCTCTGTGACAGAACTTACTGATTTTCTGTATACGGTTTCAGATTATGCAGAGTGTAGTTTCTTTTTGCTATCAAAATCAGTTCAGAAGAAATATAAGGGGTCGTATCAAACAAAGGATACCTTTTATGCTTCATGCGCATTTGTCAGGACAGGATAGTGGTGTAAAACCCCAGTCTCACGGTGCGAGCTGACCCACGAGGTACCCCGAGCTTAAAACAAAATGAACTCGTGGTAATCACGTACGATTAACGTAGCGGGAACGTCGGAACTCGTGGACGCAACTTAGCGACTCTTGGCGCTAACGGCAGGTACCCGTGACACTTGTTAACTTAGTACGGGAGACAAGTGTACTGACTGTGTGGGCAGACACTTTGGTAGTGATTGCCCATGGGGTTCACTGTCGAGGACTTCATAATGCAGGAAGCATTATAAACGGTGGAGCGATTAACCCTGGAAAGGGGGGAGATTTCTCTCTGAGTTGGACACATTTGCAGGAATTTTCTTGAGGTTATTAACGACAGATAAATGGATGGGAAGGGTTTAGAGGGCTATGGGCCACATGCAGGCAAATAGGACTACCCCAAGACGCCAACTTGGACGGCACGGCCTATCTGGGCCGAAGGACCTGTTTCCGTGTGGTAAAGCACCATGACTAAAGCCCATCCAGTGGGATTGACATGTTTTGTATTTTTCCTTTCTAAAGATGCAGTGTATTTTGGTGACTATTGCACACTGCAGACCAGAAGCGCTTTCAATACCCAGAGAGAAGGGATGGGCAGGTTAGGTGAGCAGGAGAGTGGGGTTGTTTGCAGTTGCAGAGGGAGGGGGCAAGGGCGGTACAGTTCCCAGTCTCAGCTCCTGTTCTACTGGAGCGTGTGGACATGGACGGGTGGCTTGGTTGATGGCGGCTCATGGTGTGGCAGAGCCGGCGTGCCCGCTGACTCCCATCCCCCCCCGGTCCGGGGCCGTGCTGGGAGAGAGCCCCCGAGCATCTGCCCCGGGGCGACGGGCACTGACTGACCTGCTGGCATCGCCGACGTGAAGACATTGCAAAGCCCCTGCGCCCGGTGCAATGGGCAGGGAGTTGGAGAGGGGAGGGAAGGGGTCACACACATGGCCGGGAAGCAGAGGGGTGCGGGTGGGGGTGGCGACAGACAGGGCCAACCATGAGATGGAGAAAGACAGAAACACCGACGTGCAAAGGAGACCTACAATGGTGCATGATCTCTCTCGCGTTATGGCGGGTGATTGTCGCCTGCCCGCTGTTTCTGACGTTAAAGCCTTGGGATCGTTGCCCTTCGTGTTGGCGTGGAGGGGGAGGGGGGTATTGTGCTGTTTGATCGCCCCCTGCTATCCCAGGGACAGGGAGACACAGCAGCTTTTGAGACTGGTGGGCAATCACTACCAAAGTGTCTGCCCACACAGTCAGTACACCTCTCCTACACTTGTCTCTTGCACTAAGATCATCCCGCAGAGAATGATCCCAGCCTAACCCTAGAGCCTTGTCACCCCAGACAGATTAATGACGCCCGCGCATCCCCCCCCCCCCCCCCCCAAACTCCCTCTACCTCAACTCACGCCTGGGCACCAAAGCAGCTCAGGAGGCGAACCCTGAACTCCGTCTCCCAACAATCTGATGCGCAACTGATGTGAAAGAACAGCGGCTGCGGCCCGCCGGCACCCGGCATGGACTTCCCACACCCTCACACACGAAAAGTGTGTGAGAATAAACAATAACAAGGGATAAAACCAAAGCCCGGCTTGAAAGGCAACTAAAAATATATTCCGCTTAGAACGAGCAGGCGCGGAGACATCCGTCCACATTCAAAGATTTCATCTCCCGTCTCCCCGCAGTGTGTAGACCTGGCAGTAAATTCAATTAAAATATAGCAAACCTCCGCTCGCTGGTCTTCTAACTACGTGATGTGTGTTTCAAACAAATCATAAGTATAACCTCACATTTATCCACATTAAACTGCAGCTGCCAAGTATCTGCCCACTCACCCAACCTGTCCAACCACACTGCATTCTCATAGCTTCCTCCTCACCGTTCACACTGCCACCCAGCTTTGTGTCATCTGCAAATTTGATAATGTTACTTTTATCTTTCATCTAAATCATTAATGTTTATTGTAAATAGCTGAGGTCCCAGCACCAAGCCTTGCGGTACCCCACTAGTCACTGCCTGCCATTCTGAAAGGGACCCGTTAATCCCTACACTTTGTTTCCTGTTTGTCAACCAATTTTTTTTTCCATGTCAGTACCCATCCCCAATATCATGTGCTCTAATTTTGCCCACTAATCTCCTATGTGAGACCTTATCAAATGCTCTCTGAAAGTCCAGGTACACTACATCCACTGGGTCTCCCTTGTCCATTTTCCTAGTTACACCCTCAAAGAATTCCAGAAGATTAGTCAAGCATGATTTCCCCTTCATAAATCCATGCTGACTCGGACCGATCCTGTTACTGCTATCTAAATGTGCGGCTATTTCATCTTTTATAATTGACTCCAGCATCTTTCCCACCACCGATGTCAGGCTAACTGGTCTATAATTCCCTGTTTTCTCTCTCCTGCCTTTCTTAAAATGTGGGATAACATTAGCTACCTTCCAATCCACAGGAAATGATCCTGAATCTATAGAACATTGGAAAATTATCACCAATGTGTCCACGATTTCTAGAGCCACTACCTTAAGTACCCTGGGATGCAGACCATCAGACCCTGGGGATTTATCAGCCTTCAGTCCCATCAGTCTGCCCAACACCATTTCCTGCCTAATGTGAATTTCCTTCAGTTCCTCCGTCACCCTAGATCCTCTGGCCACTAGTACATCCGGAAGATTGTTTGTGTCTTCCTGAGTGAAGACAGATTCATAGTACCTGTTCAGCTCGTCTGCCATTTCCTTGTTTCCCCATAATAAAGTCACCTTTTTCAGTTTTCAAGGGTCAAACTTTGGCCTTAGCTAGTTTTTTCCTCTTCACATACCTAAAGAAGCTTTTACTATCCTCCATTATATTCTTGGCTAGCTTACCTTCGTACCTCACCTTTTCTCCCCGTATTGCCTTTTTAGTTAACTTCTGTGGCTCTTTAAAAGTGACCCAATCCTCTGGCTTCCTGCTCATCTTTGCTATGTTATACTTCTTCTCTTTTTTGATACTGTCCTAGACTTCCCTTGTCTTCCACGGTCACCCCTTACTCCCCTTGGCATCTGTCTTCCTCTTTGGAATGAAGTGATCCTGCACCTTCTGTATTATTCCCAGAAAGTGTCGACTGAGCTTATATTCACCTGAATTTAGAAGGGTAAGAGGGGATCATAGAAACATATAAAATTCTTAAGAGATTGGACAGGCTAGATGCTGGAAAATTGTTCCACATGTTGGGGGAGTCCAGAACCAGGGGTCACATTTTAAGAATAAGGGGTAGGCCATTTAAAACTGAATGAGGAAAAACGTTTTCACCCAGAGAGTTGTGAATCTGTGGAATTCTCTGCCACAGAAGGAAGTGGAGGCCAATTCACTCGAGGTTTTCAAGAGAGAGTTAGATTTTGTTCTTAGGGCTAACAGAATCAAGGGATATGGGAAAAAAAGCAGGAACGGGATATTGATGTTGGATGAACAGCCATGATCATATTGAATGGCGGTGCTAGCTCGAAGGGCCAAATGGCCTACTCCTGCGCCTATTTTCTATGTTTCTATATTCCATGTCATGCAATAGTGATGTGGAGGGAACAACATTTCTATGTGGATGTGCATGGTTAAAGTTCTGAAGAAGGCTCTCGAACCAAAACGTCACCCGTTCTTTTTCCCCAGAGATGCTGTCTGACCCGCTGAGTTGCTCCAGCTTTTTGTGCCTGTGCATGGTTAAAGAAGCACTTGTAGCATGAAGCAGGTATGAGCACCCTCCAACTGTTGTACTGCTCCATGAGAGCCCATGCCTTTCCGCCACTCTCTGCAAAGGTTAGTTACCCTCCTCGCCAGCAATTAAATTGCAAATGCGTCGAAGCAAATAAAGCTGCTTGTTATTTCTGAGACACAGAAACCGTGAAATTCTCAAAAATCAGCGGGTTAGGTTGTCAATTCGCCACCTGGGTGCAATATTGCTACTGGCAGGTCAGCTATTCATTAAAGAATCTCATTCCCAACCGGCTAATGCAAGTCAGGAGGCATCATTAGTGGGTGAGCAATCAACACTAAAGTGGCATTTGACTTCAGAGGACATGAAAAGACCAATTGTTTCTGTGTGCAGGGAAACAAACTGGAGGAGGTATTCAGCGGGACAGGCAGCATCTACGAAGGCAGAGGGATGGTCTATATTTTGGGTTGAGATCCTGATTACAGCACCCGCAGTCTCTTGTCAAGTCCAGGGGCGGAAAACCCGTCCCACGTCCCCTCCATGTTTTGAGAGGTGGGGGACATCCCCCCCAAGTTTTTGTAATCCGGATTTTAAAATCCGGTGATCGAGGGCGCCGATTGGAGGAGAGAGACGTCGGTCAGCAGGCAATGGGGGCGGGACATGAATCAGCGCGATGATTGGAGGAGGGAGACGGGGGGGTGGGTGGGTGGGTCTGAGGATAGAGTGTGGTGATTGGAGGAGGGAGACGTGGCACAGACCTGCACTTCATCCGCAGGCAGGATCGATCCCGGCCGGGTCTCCGGCGCTGTCCTGTCCCCTCCTGAGTACCCGCCCCCCCCCCCCCAGAGAGGTCGGCAGCAAACATCCTCCGCTATAGGATCTTTGGTCGGCAGTCAGACGGGCCAGCGTAGAGAAACAGCGTTAACCCAGCTAACTCTGCCTGTCCCGCCAGGTGAGCTTACAACCCTTCCTGGACTTGCGGGAAATATGGCCAGCGCAGAGAAGCAGCGCTGGTGTCCCATCAGTCCAGACAGGGCTGTAGGTTAACCCGGTGAAGACAGGCAGTTGAGCTGCATTTAGCGCTGGATTGAGCCTCCGAAGCCTCGCGCGCGTGAGTGTGCGCATGCGCGCGTGGCTGCCAAAAAATTGTGTCCCCCGTCCCCTCCATGTTTTGATAGCGAGATCCGCTCTTGGTCAAGTCTACAACTTCTTAAGGTCATAAGTGATAGGAGCAGAAATAGGCCATTCGGCCCATTAAGTCCACTCTGCCATTGAATCATGGCTGATCTATCCCTCCCTCCCAACCCCATTCTCCTTCCTTCTCCCCATAACCCCTGACATCTGTACTAATCAAGAATCCATCTATCTCTGCCTTAAAAATATCAATTGACTTGGCCTCCGCAACCTTCTTCTGCGTATCTGTTACTATTGTTGAGAATTACTACTAATGAAAGGATAAAACCCAAAGACAGTAGACACAAGGAACTGCAAATGTTGATTTACAACAAAAGACACAAAGTGCTGGAGTAATTCAACGAGTCAAGCAACATCTCCGGAGAACATTGATAGGCAGCCAAGTCGGGTTGAGACCTTCCTTTAGATTGATAGACGCCATTTTAGGTTGGGATCCTTCTTCAGACCAAAGATAGTACCCTGAATATTCAATTGCTGTCTGGATATCATACCGTTTACCTTGTAAATCATCTTGAGATCTTCATGAAATGTAAATTTGTGGGTGAAATTGCAACAACTACATGACCTATCTTGCTTGGCAAAATGTGTGGGAAGGAACTGCAGATGCTGGTTTACTCTGAAGATAGACACAAAATGCTGGAGTAACTCAGCGGGGCAGGCAGTATCTCTAGAGAGAAGGAATAGGTGATGTTTCAGTTCGAGACCCTTCTTCAGCAGTCTGAAGAAGGGTCTTGACCCGAAACGTCACCCATTCCTTCTCTCCAGAGACTGCTGAAGAAGGGGCTCGACCCGAAACGTTACCCATTCCTTCTCTCCAGAGATGCTGCCTGTCCCACTGAGTTACTCCAGCATTTTGTGTCTATCCTTTGCTTGAGTTAGATCTCCTGATGTTGTGTATAATTATCACGTGTGAAGCCCGGAGCTGAGATTTACCACAGCAAACAGTAAGTGTACAGAGCGACTGTTTGTGGCTTGTCTTGTCTCCGTGATGTGGCCGAATAAATCTTGGTTGCTGTTGTACCAATTGTTTGAGGAAACCCACATTTTGTTTGTTTGCTTGCTTCGGCAGTGTTTTCTTTCTCCTGCTGTTGTGACAGGAAATGGTATCAGATGCGTGCCCTGATCTCCATCCCCGTGGGTGACCAGTGAAACTGCAACATGTGGTTGCCTCATCTGGGCTGCAACCAACGTGATCTCTTACAGATGTAGCCGATTAGAGACACGTTCTATTCAAACACCATCGGCCTTGTTTTTAAAACAAAATCTGTCTTCCGTGAATAATATAGAAATAGTAAAACTGATGAAAAAAAGTCACTTCAGGTAAATAACCTAAGCAACATCTGCAAACCCCCCCCCCCCCCCTTCCCCTCCCATCACCTCATCATCAGATAAATGAGCAAAACAGCATCTGCAGTTCCTTTATCAGCATTACTTCCTTGCAAATATTTTATATCTTTTCTTCATTTGTTCTATATCTCTCGACATCATTGTCTATATCTCACGTTTCCCTTTCCCCTGACTAGTCTGAAGAAGGGTCTCGACCCGAAACGTCACCCATTCCTTCTGTCCAGACATGCTGCCTGAGTTGCTCCAGCATTTTTGTGTACCTATCTTCAGTTTAAACCAGCATCTGCAGTTCCTCCCTGCACTTTTCATCCTCAGCTCCTCCCTGCACATTCCATCTGCAGCTCCTTGTTCGCAGATAAATCAGTTTATCTGTTATCCATCATTTGTCTCAGTGAATTGGCAGAAGTCCCTTGATCTTTCCCATCCCTGTCAACACATTGTGTTATCTCTGTTTCTAATGAATGAAGCAATGAAGCTACCAAACGCCAGTCAATATCAAGGAGCAAGGCAATTATCTCATGTATACATGGGTTTTAACCCCAATAGCTCCACACAAAGCTAAGGTGAGTAAGTGCAGTGCTGTAGCATTTCATATACTGTTGGTGGGGCTCTGTAGGAATTTGATGCCCATGACCTGTGGGTTTCTGGTGTTTATGAAGTGAGGCGCCGAAGCACGAGTCTAGAAATTACTCATTTAAAACATTAGGAAGCTGCAACCCAGCAGTACTCATTTGTTATCAGCCTAATTGCACATCTGAAAAGAGAAAATAAATGCACATTTTAACTGCTTCTATTTGTTACCCACCCTTCCTGAGAGTTCACAGATGACTAAAACCATCAGCACTCGAAACGCAATCACTTGTACTTATCTGAAGAGCATAAATAATATTTTTTGCAGAACTTACTTCATGTAATATTGCTTTTTTTTTTTTAAAGGTGACTTTTGAATGAATGTATGATTTCGCCTAGAGTAAGTTCAGGCCACTTGAAGGATGTGTTTTAAAATGGGAGAAAAACATGTATCTGACAATGTTTTTTCAGATAACATTAACGTTATCTGGAGCCATCTCTTTAGTCTGATGTTATTTTGAGATCACTTGCACCGTACACAATTAACATTATTTTCATGTTTACACCTGCATGAAGGAAGTGCTTTGATTTATATAGAAACTTAAAAATATTCAGATACAATTTTCAATAATAGTGTTAACAAAATAGGAATAATAATAGAACAAAAATTATATGTTTGAATACTCTATTATTTTTTATATGTATTATTTGAATATCAGGTTTGCAAATAGTCAGGCCCCACAACGTGTACTGAAATTAAATAATTGCTTCTATTTATTCCCAACCAGTTGCATTGAACAAGTTACATCACAACCAGAGCATTGTACTCTGCCTTTGAAATTTGTTCCATTTTTCCTCAAAGGACTGAATTTTGGAAACTGTGTATTATGTCCTGGTGTAATTAAATGACTTCTTTGGTGCTACCAGCCAGGGTGAATCTGTAAGAAAATCGATGTTGTTAATAATAATTGGATGAACAGTTGCCTGGCCACCAAGAAAAACTCACTTGCCCTTTTTTCTAAATTAGCACCCAAGGACTGCAAAAAGTGGTGAACACTGCCCAGTCCACTGCAGATGCTGGTTTATACTGAAGATAGACACAAAGTGCTGGAGTAACTCAGCGGGTCAGGGTTATTCCATAGGATATTTGGGTTGGGACTCTTCTTCAGACATCTCAGTCTGTAGAAGGATCCCGACCCAAAATGTCGCCTATCCATGTCCTCCAGAGATGCTGCCTGACCCGTTGAGTTACTTAGTGCTTTATCTTCTCCTTCAACTTTTAATTTTTTTAAAGAATTAATGATAAAAATTTCCAAAGAAACATGGGAAAAGTATTTGATATATATACATAAATGTTCGATTAATGCTAGACACAATTTAATTCAATTTAAAATATTACACAGATTATATTATTCAAAAACTAGGTTGAATAAATTCTATTCAAATATTTCTCCCATCTGTGACAAATGTCTTTCTCAAAATGCCAATATCACACACTCTTTTGTTTCTTGCACAAAACTTCACAAATTTTGGTGTGATATATTTGATATATTCACTAGTCTATTTAAGATTAAAATGGAACCTAATACTGAAATGATTATATGTGGAGTAATGGGAGACGGGAACAAATTAAATATACCCCAAAATTCATATTTTAATTATGGTTTAATAACAGCAAAAAAACGTATACTTAAATTTTGGAAAAATGCTACTATACCAACATTTAAAATGTGGACCAGTAATATGTTGGACACAGCCCACCCAGAAGAAATGAGACTCCTCCTAATAGGCAAACAAGAACAATTCTTAACAAGTTGGCCTCCATTTATTGATTTTTTGGATTCATGTGGTGCAACAGTATCGTAAAAATTAAAAGTTTCAGGTATGGGTGAAAGATGATCAAGAATATTAAAAAGCATCTCCTTGTGGCGAGTGGATAATCTCCCTCCTGCTTCACTTTCCTACTTATTTCTTTTCTTTACTAGCTCTTTTTCTCTCCTTTTTTTATTTTTTTTCACACACACTAGACTTTCCTCTATTCTTTACTATCTCTTTCTTTCTTATCGCTCTCTTAAAAAAAAAAGGAAGTAGTACAGAGAATGTATTATGTTAACATAATTTTGGGAACCTGTAAAAAGGTACCACTGTATTGTACTTACTTCTAATAAATAAAATTAAAAAATTAAAAAATTTAAAAAAAATAATTTTAATTTTTCATTGTTTCCTACACAATTCAATTTCAATAACATCACAATACATGGAGACAATTTCCATACAGCATTGTCTTATTTGGATACTATGAGCGGCACGGTGGCGCAGCGGTAGAGTTGCTGACTTACAGCGCCAGATACACGGTTCAATCCTGACTACGGGTGCTGACTGTATGAAGTTTGTACATTCTCCCTGTGATCTGTGTGGGTTTTCTCCAGGAGCTCCGGATTCCAACCACACTCCAAAGACGTACAGGTTTGTTAGTTAATTGGCTTGGTAACATTGTAAATTGTCCATCGTGTGTGTAGGATAGTGTTAGTGTGTGGGTACCGCTGGTCGGCGTGGACTCGCTGGGTCGTAGGGCCTGTTTCCACGCTGTATCTCTTAACTAAAAAATAAACTAAGGTTTTGTGGCATTATATCCCTCCTATACATAAGCATCTTCTTTCACGGTATTATTAGCATTCATTTGAATGTCTAAAACGCTGAACTTATAGCCCACAATTATATCAAAGCTAATTTTGTCCATAAAAAGAAAAGCTAAGGGAAAGATGTTGAGATGATGTGAACTCCTGCTCCCTCTCGCTTAGCTGACGGCTACATTCACTTTCCATTAATGTACTGCAGAACAGCTTCAGGAAGTACTTTTGCTGATCTTACACTGCCAAACCTCAAAGCCCACCCTGTTTATATTACAAGGTCACTTCAACGGCAAACAGGCCAGAAGAAGGGGAAGAGATCATGGCTGCCCCAGGCTGTGGTACGTTTGTACTGGGAATGAAAAAGGCACCAGTTCCACACGGCATACATGCCAAACATATGACTATAGAAGTTACTGTCTACCCCATGACCCTGGACGGTATTATCCACAGGTGTGGGGTCAGCTTCCATATGTACACAAATGATGCCCAGATCATCTTGTCGTCTCACAATTGTCTCTCCACCAACAGACTGTCAGTCAACTATTGTTGAGGATCTTTAATTTAAATAAGTGAGGGGAACAAAAAATTGGGCAACATTTCTTTCACCTGAACATGAGAGGAAATATATCCGTGATTTCCACTCTTTCTGTTCCAGATGCTCCTCTTAGTCTAAACCAGGTGCATACATTTGACATTCTGTTAATTAGAGGTTGAACCTTCCCTCCATCTCTCTCTGACAGTGACCTTCTGTGGTAAGATCTCTCTGCACTCCTCCAACTCTGTCTTCTGATGTATTTCTCAACTCCATTATTACCGCTCAAAGTTTCTGCCGTCTTGGCCCTCTGACATAGATTCAATTCTCTCGGCATCATAGTGGCGCAGTGGTAGAGTTGCTGCCTTACAGCTCCAGACACCCAGGTCCGATCCTGACTATGGGTGCTGTCTGTACGATGTTAGCACGTTCTCCCCGTGACCGTGCGGGTTTTCTTTGGGTGCTCCAGTTTCCTCCCACAATCCAAAGACATGCAGGTTTGCAGGTTAATTGGCTTCTATAATTGTCTCTAGTGTATATAGGATAGAACTAGTGTACGGGTGATCGCTGGTCGGCCGGACTTGGTGGGCCGAAGGGCCTGATTCCATGCTGTCTCTAAACTAAATTAAACTAATCTTTACCTTGGTCTCATTGAGTTGAGCTTAAATTTGCATCTTTGACAAGGCTCCAGTTACCTTTCCACTGTGTGTCACTTGGTGTCCAAACACTCCTTAATATGCTAAAGGTGCTTTTTAAATGCAGGTTATTGTTGGTTTTGCTTTAAGTGCATTGTGCACATCTATCATTTTTTTCTGCTGTTGTTGCTGAATTGCCGCTCACCAAATTGTCCGTTTATAGATCTATCTTTCTCCAATAAGCTCCCACTGGGTGGCACTGGGATGAAGCTGTTGGAACTGCTGCCTCACGTTGCCAGAGACCCAGGTTCGATCCTGAATTTGGGTGCTGTCTGTGTGTTCTCCTGTAACTGCATTGGTTTCCTCTGGGTTCTCTGGTTTCTTCCCACAGCCCAAAGACATGCCAGTTTGTACATTAATTGGCCTCTGTAAATTGTTCCTAACGTGTAGAGAGTAGATAACATAGAATCAGTGTGAATAGGTGATTGACGGTCAGTGTGGACTCAATGGGCCAAAGGGCCTGTTTCCATGCTGCATCTTTCAATTGTAGCTCCTAGCTCCTAGGGGGCGCTGCTCTGGCAGCAGCCATGTCAGCAGTGCGTCAGTTTTTTCAACTTTATTTTTTATTTTTAGTATGTTTTAAAATGTGTAATTAATGTTTCTTTGTATGTCTTGTGTGGGGGGTGGTGTGGGGGGGTAAGGGGGAAACCGCTTCGGTCGCCTCCTCCATGGAGAGGCGACTTTTTCCAGGTCGCCTCCCCCGTGGCCTAACATCAAGGATCGGCGCGGCCTTTCCCGGAGACGTGCCCGGGCTTCAGCGGCGGGCGCAGCGTGGACTCTCGGCGTGGAGCGGGTGAACCCTCGCTGGGGCTCGCTGGAGGGGAGCGCTCCGTTTCGCTGGCCCGGGGCAGCCGGCAGCCTGAAGTCGCAGCCTGAAGCCGCGGTCTGCAAAGCTCCAGCTGGTGCGGCGTCTACAGCCCGGGATCCCTCTTGGGGACCCGGGGGAAGAAGAAGAAGCCATCATTGCCGGCCCGCGGCCAACTTCTACCGCGGGGCCGGCATGGACTTACCATCACCCCTGGAGGGGAGCTTCGACCGCCGGCCCTGCAGTCTACGGTGCTTCTGGCTGCGGCAGGGAACCTTAAATCTTGACCGCCGGCCTGCGGCCCACAACAATCTAAAGCCGCGGTCTCCAGTGAGGAAGAGCCGATCCTGGACTGACTTGGACTTTGGTCCTGTCCACAGGGGGGAAATGGAGGAGGACTGGCCAAATTTTTGTGCCTTCCACCACAGTGATGAATGCTGTGGTGGATGTTTGTGTTACTTTTTGTGTGTTCTTTTTTATTGTATCGCTGCTGACAACCCAATCCTTGCCGGGTCACTGCTCATGCGGTCGACCGGTCGGTGCAGATTAAATGTATTGTTTGTTTAAATTGCCCCTCGGGGACAAATAAAGTGCTTGGTAATTGGTAATTGGTAATTGCCAGAATTTTAGGCTCTGATGTGAAGAAGCATAGGACCAGGGAGATATGGTGTTGGCAGGGGGGGGGGGGGGGGGGGCGATGGAAGGGTAAGCCCACAAACATATGACTCCTCTTTGAGTCCCTTTAATTTGGCAGCCATTTTGGGGCGTGGTTTGCCAGCTAGATCAGCCAGAACAAGCGACTGGCTGGCTCTGTGGTGGGAAGCCTCATTTCAACTCTTCAGCTTTCTCTGTTCTTCTGGGCCAGGAAACTTTGTCAGCTACTGTGCATCACACTCTGCCATTCACTCACTACCTCAGTGCCATGAACACAATCCTTCAGCCTGGTGTTAGGAGCATCCTCCATCACACGCCATCAGTATTACCCTTTGCTATTAACAAAAAAAAACGTTTAAAATAGCATATATTCCTCCATTTGCCTGAGGCATGTTCAGATTCCTTCTTTAAGAATGGCACCAGATAAATTAAGTTATATAATATACATGTGGTTTCTCATTCTGACTGTTTGTAATGTCAAGAATACAATGGACTATGAAAGGGCATTGGAGAACGTTAAAACAGATGTATTTGTTTATTCCACTCTTCTAATTACACTGTGCACGTGTTCATATATTATAGACACATGTTGTCCCGATGGAGGCCCATTCACTTGAAGTATTAAATCTTTTTTTTCTCGTATCTCTACGTTTTTTATTTTTTTTACATCACACATGCTTCACTCATTCACATGTACAGCACAGCTCTCCCATTCTTTCAAAGGAGAGTGATTCAGACACTCAAATTATTTACAGATTTAACTCGTCATAGTTTTTTCTCTGTTTCTTTGATCTGCTCAGAGTTGAGTCAATGATGTTGTAATTACTCCATGACTTAAGGAAGGTATCACTACTGTTCATCAGCAAAAGAATTTTGCTGCGTTCGCACTTTGCACATGTGACAATAAAAAAGCTCCATTGACCATTGACTGACACAAAATGCTGGAGTAACTCAGCGGGACAGGCAGCAGCTCTGGAGAGAAGGAATTGATGACGTTTCAGGTGGAGACCGTTCTTCAGAAGAAGGGTCTCAACCCGGAACGTCACCCGTTCCTTCTATCCAGAGATGCTGCCTGTCTTGCTGAGTTACTCCAGCATTTTTTGTCCATCTGTGGTGTAAACCAGCATCTGCAGTTCCTTCCTACACATTATCCTCTTGACCAACCTTTGTAGATCGTTACCTTGCTTCCACCACTAACTCCATCAGATCAGCTTCCTGTGAACACATTTAGTCACGTAACATTTCAATATAATTTCTTGCAGGAATTAGTGATTTCTATTTACGCTTGTGATTATATCTCCTATTTTCAGAAGACACTTCTTTAGAACAACATATTTTAACTACGGAAATATCACCCAATGTAAAATTTTCTAATCAATGTTGTCATGTTGTTTAGAAACTTCTTCTTACAAATTGATAAAATACAGCGGCATGGTGGCGCAGTGGTAGAGTTGCTGCCTTACGCCAGTGACCCGGGTTGAATGCTATCCATGGAGGCTGTCTGTATGGAGTTTGTACGTTCTCCCAGTAAGCTGCGTGGGTTTTCTCCGGTAGCTCTGGTTTCCTCCCACATTCCAAACACATACAGGTTTGTAGTTTCATTGGCTTGGTAACTTTGTAAATTGTCCCTAGTGTGTGTAGGATAGTGTTGGTGTGTGGGGATCGCTGGGCTGACATGGTGTCGATGGGCCGAAGGGCTTGTTTCCACGCTGTAACTCTAAATTATACTTTTTTTTATTTTTTTTTATTTTATTTTATTAGAAGTACATTACATTGCAACCACATACATTAGTACTTGTCATTTATATCTTCTTACAATTAATGTACTCCATTTATTTTTTACACTAGAAAAGGAAAAGATTGAAAGAAAGAAGAAAGTGAAGGAAAAAGTGGAAGTGTAGGAAATGTGACAACAAAAAAGGACAAAGACCCTATAAGAGCAAAATTAAAAACAAAAGAAAAAGAGTTAAGAAATAGACCCTAGGAAAAAAAGAAAGAGAGAAAGAGGAAAAAGAGAGAAACAAATATTTTTATGAGCATTACGTAAATGGGACATACCAACTCTTCAACTATCATCCCCCCTTACCTGACCTCAATTTTTTTTTTTTTAAGTACTTTTGCACCTTATGTTTGTAATAATTCTATAAATGCAGACCACGTCAGGTGGAAATGATCTGGTTCTCTAAATTATACTAAACTAAACTAAACCTGTTCACTCCAAAGGCAATTCCCGAATGCCTCTTCGTCAACTTGAATGTAGTTTCTCTCATTCATCATTCATGCAAGTGTAAATGTTGTTGTTTTCCAACATGATGCATGACATCTCCTCATCCATAACTGAAAACATGATTTCAAGATTCACCCCTGTGTTGGATCATTGTGAGAAAACAAAATTTGCACCAAGATTTACATCAATGAATCAACAATATCAACGATATGGATGAGAATGTTCAAGGCATGATTAGTAAATTTGCAGTTGACACTAAACTAGGTGGTATCGTAGAAACTGGAGATGGTTATCAAACATGATAGGAGGATCTTGCTCAGTTGAACAACTGGGCTGAGGAATGGCTAATGGAATTAAGTTAAAGGTAAGTGTGAGGTGTTACATTGTGGGAAGTCAACCCAGGGCAGGATCTTCACAGTGATTGGTAGGGCACTATAGAGCAGAGGGATCTAAGAGCACAACTACTTAGTTACCTGAAAGGTCGGGTAGTAAAGAAAGCTTTTCGTTCATTGGTCTTCATCAGTCAAAGTATTGAGTGTAGATAGACATAAAATGCTGGAGTATTTTTTTTTTTGTTGTTGTTGTTTTCTTTTGTCCTGTTTTAGTTAAATTTTAGTTTATTGGGTTGTGTATGTGTGGGGTGGGGGGGTGAAACATGACTTTTGTCTCTTCCTTTGGGGGAATGCGACTTTTTCTTGTCGTAACCCCCTTCTCTGCCTCCGTCTGCGCTGAGGCCAAAATGGCGGAGCTGCCGGCCTCCAACTCCAACTGCGAGCGACCGACCGACCTCGAGGCTCCGGAGGCAGAGCCAGGACTTACCAGCGCGAGGCTGGCCAACTTCGGGGCTGCGGTGGCGTTCCGGCGGTGGCAACCAAAGACACTGGTGGCGACCTGAATCCGGAGGCTCGGCCGCAGCTGGCCCAGTGGACGACATCTTCGGGAGCGCAAGGCTGGCCAACTTCGGGGCTGCGGTGGCGTTCCGGCGGTGGCGACCGAGGACACTGGTGGCGACCTGAATCCGGAGGCTCGGCCGCGGGCCCAGTGGACGACATCGTCGGGAACGCGCAGGTCACAGGTTGGTGACCTGTTTTTCTGGGGCTCCCGCAACTACAGCTGCGTCCGCTGGACTGGAGGGCGGCAGCTTCGGCAGCTTCGACCACCCCGGGCCGCGGAGATTGAGCCGGCCCGACGCGGAGCACGGATTCGGCCGCTGGACTGGCTTACCGTCGCCCGGCGGAGCCACAGCATCAGAAGCCTGGATCGCCTCAGCGCAGAGGGAGAACAAAGCGGGAAGAGACAGAGACTTTAAGACTTTTGCCTCCATCACAGTGAGGAGGTGCCTGGTGAACTCACTGTGGTGGATGTTAATTTGTGTTTATTGTGTGTTTTGTCATTTATTATTATATGTATGACTGCAGGCAACGAAATTTCGTTCAGACCGAAAGGTCTGAATGACAAATAAAGGAATCTCTAATCTCTAACTCAGCGGGTAACGCAACTTCTCCGTGGATTGTCACCTTGTCATGGTGGAGAAGCTTGTGTGGACCTGAGGTCCTGAGAGCGATGCCGTCTGGAGCTATGCTCCTGGTAGGGCCACTCATGGCGGTAAGGTCAAGGGGACGGTCTCTAACAAAGAGCTATCCAACCGAGACCTCAACAGTGGAACAGGCGGAGGACGATGGCTGACCTTAGTGGAGCGTCACAACGGCTGGGAAGGCGGATGAAGGCTGCAGCAGAAAAGGGTCTCTGGTCGTCTTAGACTCCATGCCGCTGGATCCTGACACAGATCTCTCAAGGAGCGTGGGGTGGCTGCCTGTGCACTAGTCTCCCCATGTTAAACAAAGTCACGCATGGACGTCCTCCATATAGGGAATAGCACCCTGGAGACACCCATGGTCAGACATGACCGAAGGAGGCCAAACAAGAACTCAGCGGGACAGGAGGCATCTCTGGATAGAAGGAATGGGTGATGTTTTGAATCAAAACCCTTCTTCAGACTAGAAGTATAGTAGTATAGAAGCTGGGATGTTGTATTACAGTTGTTTAACACGTTGGTGAGGCTATATATGGAGAACTGTATTCAGTTTGCTTACCTTGCTATAGGAAGGATGTCATTAAGCTGGAACGAATGCAGAGAAGATTTACGAGGATGTTGCCAGGACCCAAGGGGCCGAGCTACAGGAAGAGGTTGGGCAGACGGATTATTTATTCTTTGGAGCGCAGGATGCTGAGAGGCGATCTTATATAGGTGTATAAAATCATGACGGCAATTGATAGGGTGAATGTATGGGTCTTTTACCCAGGGTAGAGGAATCAAGAACCAGAGGACATAGGTTTAAGTTTAGAGAGGAACAATTTAATAGGAACCCGAGGGGCAAACATCTTACATAGAGGGTGGTGGGTATATGGAATGAGCTGCCAGAGGAGCTGGCAATATAACAGTAGTTGAGGGTGATATAACTGCATTTAAAGGAGACTTGGACATGTTACATAGAAACATAGAAAATAGGTGCAGGAGTAGGCCATTCGGCCCATCGAGCCTGCACCGCCATTCAATATGATCATGGCTGATCATCCAACTCAGTATCCTGTACCTGCTTTCTCTCCATACCCCCGATCCCTTTAGCCACAAGGGCCACATCTAACTCCCTCTTAAATATAGCCAATGAACTGGCCTCAACTACATTCTGTGGGAGAGAATTCCAGAGATTCACCACTCTCTTATGTTTCGTGATAAGAAAATTTTGAAACAATATGGGACAAACAAAGGAAAATGGGACCAGCTTAGGTGGAACTTGTTGATCAGCATGTAAAACTTGGGCTGAGGGTTGTATGATCCTATAACTATATATCGAGTCATAGAATCAAACATAATATCCCTTTTGCTGTTTCTTGCTCCATTTCATTTTTTAAATCTTTCTCCAGTAACAGATGCAATGATATCATTACTGTTGCAGAGTCTAGCAAAATTCAGACATTATACTGTAGCTTGCAGAGGAATGGCCAAACATCTGCAATATTTTCAAATTTCCTTGTCTTCAGTAATGCATCAATTTGTTTTGTTTGACTGGTTGCAATTTATTTTCTGCTATTTTGAGTCCAGGCAATATATGTTTTTTATGCAACATGCTTCTTTTTGGTTTTGCAATATATTCATATTGCTGCTTGAACATTTCAAATATTAGAACTTGTGGTATTTAGTTCATCATATTGATTGAACCAGGATGTCCTTTCCATATTCAAGCATGTGATAGATGTGGTTCAGTGAAAACCTTGCCTCTTACTCTGTGTGTAAACATTGTAACATTAGCAATAGCCACTTTCTTGTCATTGACTAGTACTGACCACTACATCCCACTACTGGCCACATCTTCCCATCGCCACCCCTTTCTGCTTTCTGCAGAGACTGTTCCCTCCGCAACTCCATGATCAACTCGTCCCTTCCCACCCAAACCACCCCCTCCCCAGGTACTTTCCCCTGCAACCGCAGGAGATGCAACACCTGTCCCTTTACCTCCCCCCTCGACTCCATCCAAGGACCCCAACAGTCATTTCAGGTAAGTCAGAGGTTCACTTGCACCTCCTCCAACCTCATCTACTGTATCTGCTGTTCCAGGTGTCAACTTCTGTACATCGGCGAGTCCAAGCGCAAGCTCGGTGATCGTTTCGCTGAACACCACCCCTCAGTCCACCTTAACCTAACTGATCTCCAGGTTGCTCAGCACTTTAACTCCCCCTCCCCCTCACTCTGACAATGGAGGAGGCCCAGCGCAAATTGGAGAAACAGCACCTCATATTTCGCTTGGGTAGCTTACACCCCAACGGTATGAACATTGACTTCTCTAGCTTCAAATAGCCCTTGCTTTCCATCTCTTTCCATCCCCTCCCACTTCGCAGTTCTCCCACTAGTCTTACTGTCTCCGACTACATTCTATCTCTGTCCAGCCCACTCCCCTGACATCAGTCTGAAGAAGGATCTTGACCCGAAACGTCACCCATTCCTTCTCTCCAGAGATGCTGCCTGTTCCGCTGAGTTACTCCAACATTTTGTGTCTACCTTCTTGTCATCAACTGCCTGGCTCAGTACCATTTTGATTAGTTTAGTTTAGATTAGAGATACAGTACGGAAACAGGCCCTTCGGCCCACCGAGTCTGCACCGACCAGTGATCCCTGCACACTATCCTACACACATTAGGAACCATTTAAATTTATACCAAGCCAATTACCCTACAGCCATGGACGTCTTTGAACATGGGAGAAAACCCACGCGGTCACACGGGGAACATACAAACTCCATGCAGACAGCACCCGCAGTCAGGATCGAACCTGGTTCATTTGCGCTGTAAGGCAGCTACCCTACCACTGTGCCACCCATGCAAACTGTATGCTGCTACAGCACAGATCCCAGTGACCCGGGTTCTGTCCTCGCCTCCAGGGTTATCTGTGCGGATTTGCATGTTTTCACTGTGATTGGAAGGGGTTCCCTTTGGATGCTACCATGGAATTGGTGAGCATCTAATGTGTTGCAGGAAAATAAGTGGGGAAATGGGATTGATGGGCATACTTTGAAAGCTACTATATATCCAGTAGACTAAATGGCATCCTTCTATAGCATAAGAAAATCTGAAATATCATCAAGCAGTCTGGTCCGCCTTAGTTGCCACTATGAAGATAGACACAAGATGATCAATCTGAAGAAGGGTCTCAACCCGAAATGTCACCCATTCCTATTATCCAGAGATACTACCTGTCCCGCTGAGTTACTTCAGCATTTTGTGTCTATCCTTGGTGTAAACCAACATCTGCAGTTCCTTCCTGCACATTAGTTACTACTACAATCGACATTGCCCATCAATTTTAGTGGTCCACACCCACCGCATACTAGGATAAGCAAAATTTACAATTATTTATGTGTAATGACAATACCTTCTGAATGATTAACCTAATTATAGTGTCTATCTTGTGTAGGAAGGAACTGCAGATGCTGGTTTACACCAGAAAGACACAAAATGCTGGAGTATCTCAGGGGGACAGGCAGCATCTCTGGGTAGAAGGAGTGGGTGACGTTTCGGGTTGAGACCCTTCTTCGGACTGAGAGTCAGGGGAGAGGGAAACTAGTGGTATGAAAAGGCATCAAGAACAAATGAATGAAAGATGTGAAAAGAACAAATCAAAGCCATCCAGATAATCAAGGAAAGGTCCATTGTTGGCTGTGGAGAAGGTGATTTCCATTGTTGGATATCTTAATGCCACTCCTGCATCATTGAATCTAATGGGAACTTGCTTATCCCAGTACACATGCACGCACACTTTCTCCATTGGCCTCACTGCTGCAGTCTTGCTTATAAGGGTTAAGCAGGTCTTCCTCAAAAGATTCAATTCTTGAACCACACTCTTCCTTAATTTCTTGGAGAGTATTGCGGCCATTCTCTCACGAAGCAGTCTTATTGCTTGATTCAAAGTTCATTTCAATGTGAGGTCTATTTAGTTTAGAGATACATACCAGTTCTATCCTACAAACTCGGGACAATTTTCCAAAGACAATTAGCCTTCAATCCTGCACATCTTTGGAGCGTGGGAGGAAACCGGAGCACCCGGAGAAAACCCACGCGGTCACAGGGAGAACATGCAAACTCCGTACAGACAACACCCAGAGTCAAGATCGAACCTGGATCTCTGGGACTGTAAGGCAGTAAATCTATGCTGCTTCAATGTACCACACAAATTCTTGTCTCTACTCTGCATTTTACACGTGAGTCCTCATTCTAACTGTACTTAGTTCTTGAAATGTAATGTCATGAAGAGACATAGAGTGGTGCTAAACATATGAATCTTGTCTATTCCACCCTTCAGCTACAATGTACTGTATACATACATTTCAGTAAAATGTTAGTGTATAAGCAAGATATCAAAACACTTTGACACATTCTGTTGCAACTACTAGTTGTAAAGAATGCCCTATATAAGAAAGCGATTCCAATATAAAAGTTCCTATCCTATGGGGAGAATGAAAGGCCTAGACAGAGTGAATTTGGACAGGATGTTTCCAGTAGTGTAGAGAATATAGGACCAGAGAGCACAGCCTCAGAATAAAAGGACGTACCTTTAGAATGGAGATGAGGAGGGATTTATTTAGCCAAAGGGCGGTGAATCTGTGGAATTCATTGTGGAGGCCAAGTCGTTGGGTATTTTTAAAGCATAGATTGATCGGTGGGTCCGAAGAAGGGGCTCAACCATAAATGTCACCTGTTCATGTTCTCCAGGGATGCCGCCTGACCCCTTGAGTTATTACAGCACTTTGTGTCCTTTTGGTAGGATCTTGATTGGTAAGAGCGTCAATGGATGCGGGGAGAAGGCAGGAGAATAGGGTTGTGAGAGAAAAATAGATCAGCCATGATCGAATGGTGGAGCAGGCTTGATGGGCCGAATGGCCTAATTCTGCCCCTATGTCTTCTGATTATGGATTGATTGATTGTCTTCTCTTGATGATTGCCTAACTCTCTTGCTGTTTGTATCCACCTGCTGCGCCAACTCATGATGAAAGCAATAATAAAGAACTGGATTTCACCCGCACTTTCTGAGCTGAAGGTCATTATTATCAACCTAGTTTGCATCCACTTGTAAGAAATCATTTCCTTTCACTGCACGCACCACCTCTCGGTGAAAGGCCAGCTGCCTGACATTCGTTCTCGACTCCAGTGATTTGAAATGTTAATTGAAAAACAAAGCAGGGATTGTTTTGTACAATCTCAGTCATTTCACACCATTCATTTAAACAGTTCTCTTTCCACGCTTGCTCATGCCAGGCTTGGTTTCATTTCCAATTGCATCGCCTGCAGCTTGTTTTGGGTAGAGGCATAGAAGCCTCTTAAGTCTACAGTGAGAGAAGAATTGAAAAGTTAGACCGTGCTTTTAATTGGAGTGAAATATAAATCTCACAGTTCCATCTCACCCTTACCCTTCCCCTCCCCCCCCCCCTCCTCCCTCACCACCCACATCACTAAACTGCAATCTACAAGCCGCGACATTAAGTTTACAGCGGCCATCTTTATCGGTTTTGAATGAAGAATCTCGGAGCACCTTCATTTTTTTTGGCAAAGTGAAGACCATGCCAAAAACTATCATACTACTATCATGTGCTGTCATACTGTGCGTGGCATCCTCTGTTTCTTAAACCATACCTCTAGATTCAGCATGATTCCCTTCCATCCTGGTTTTGAGGATTGCACGTGTAGGAAGGAACTGCAGATGCTGGTTATCCACCGAAGATAGACACAAAATGGTGGAGTAACTCAGCGAAGATAGACACAAAATGCTGGAGTAATGTCAGGCAGCATCTCTGGAGACAAAGGAGTAGGTGACGTTTCGGGTAGAGACCCTTCTTCAGGCTGAGAGTCAGGGGAGAGGGTGTCTGGAGATAAGGAAGGGTAAGGTGTGAAAATGACAGATCAAAGCAGATGATGATAATGAGTAGAATGCTTCAATGTTGGCTGAGGGGAAGACCTCAAGGATGCATACAATCAGTAAAATTAATCAGAAGGACTGAAACTAGTCGGAGAACTAGGGTGGAGAAGGGACAGTCAAAGATGGAAAGCAAGGGTTATCTGAAAGATAAATCAATATTCATACCACTGGGTTGTAAGCTTCCATGGTGATTCCATGGAACAATCCATGGTGGTTGTGTGGCCAATGCAGATTCCCTTACAGATGGGGTGGGAGGTCCCTGAATGGGTGAGCGGCTGAATGGTTTGAGAGGTGGTCTACCACTTTAGGTGTTTACATAGGGCTTCATTGTCCTCTGATGTGTGGACTCAAGCTCCTCAAAACTTCTTGAGAGCTTGTGGGCCAAAGGTTCTCAGGAATGAGCGGAGATGCTTACATTTCTTCAACAAGATTTTGGGCACGCAATTGAATCTTTCCCCATGTCCACTTGCTAATCGTTTCCCCATGACGATTGGAAAAGCGTCTCTGAGAGTACGTTGTCAGGTACTCGAACAATGTGGCCTGCCAGCTCTCTCCCCTCTTCTCCATCAGTCTGAAGAAGGTTCCATCACGGACCTGTTGAGCTCCTCCAGTCGTTTGCTTTTTGGTCAAAATTCCAGCATCTGAAATCCCTTTGTGGTTCCATTTTACTGAGCTACTTGAAGCTAGTTTTGCTTGAAACCGTGCCTTCTCTCGATACAGTAATTTTCACTCTCTCTATGCTGAAATGAGGAGCACTATAATTTAGGCAATAGTATCATCAGCAATTTTGTATGAAGGTTTGGTTAAACCAGATTTGGTTGACTGAAAATTCTGAATCCAACAGACTGATGTATTCAATAGAGAGTTAGATACAGCTCTTAGGCTAACGGAATCAAGGGATATGGGGAGAAAGCAGAAACGGGGTACTGATTTTGGATGATCAGCCATGATCATATTGAATGGTGGTGCTGGCTCGAAGGGCCGAATGGCCTAGTGCACCTATTTTCTATGTTTGTATGTTTCCGCTGTGTAGGCTCACATTCCATGTGCCAAAACTGGTGTTCTTAAGTCCTTCTGTGGTAATATGAAAATGACCAAGTTTAGTGTTCTGCACTGTTGAAGATGGATATTGTATGTATTACGTTCTGTGTTTGCACCACTAAGCATAAATCTAAATCAGCAGTTGTCTGCCACTCTGAGGGTAAAATCTTTGACTGCAGAATGAATTGTTTCTAAAGATAAATGAAACTCTAATCCAATAGCAATAAATGCATTTGGATTTATTTTGCATTTAATTAGGTTTAAGCGTCATACAGTCTGTATTTCTTTGCATGGTGACACCTCATGGTAAAATGATTCCTGATATTTTGAAATCAACAATAAATGGGTACCCTTCCTGGTTCATTTATTCCCTCATTTGAGCTCCTTGTGATACATCTGCTTCTCATTGCATTGATTACTTTTTTATACGATTTTTTGTAGTCCTGTTACCACCCCTCTTCATTTCATTTGTTTTTAGAATGCTGTTTAATGTCATGAACCACTTAAAGCCAGAGCTGTAGCTGACAGGTTTGGTACGATAACGAGAGGATTCTGCTGGATTCAATTGGGCAGAAACTATTTTGTATCAAAAAAAAGGTTGTGAACAAAGTCACAGAATCGTCGGCCAGCAGTTCAATGGTAGCGCAACCAGAAACTCCATCATTTTTGCAAAGCTTATTCTGTCGTGAAATGTATAGAATCCTGGAATGGATATTGAAATTAATTTATAATTTAATGATGCAGAATTGGAACGGTTTGGGCGGCACAGTGGCGCAGCGGTGGAGTTGCTGCCTCACAGCGCCAGTGACTCGTGTTCGATCCTGACCATGGGGGGTGTCTGTACAGAGTTTGTACATACTCCCTGTGACCACGTGGGTTTTCTCCGGGTTATCCTGTTTCCTCCCACATTCCAAAGACGTACAGGTTAATTGACTTCTGTAAATTGCCCCTAATGTGTAGGATAGAAATCATACGATCATTGGTCGGCACGGACTCGGTGGGCCGAAGGGCCTGTTTCCACGCTGTAAACTAAATTAAAATGGTTTCTGCTGGTTTTATAACTCAGTTGCTTTATGTATTCCCAATATAATTTGTGGAAAAGTATTTAATACCTCCTGTTGAAAAATGTTAGTAGGTATTGAGTTAATGGAGATGTCCTGTCTATTTTATAATATGCTGATACTTGTCATCTAAGGTCTCCCTGTTGTCAAGGTCCTGGATTCTTTGAATGTTTCTCCACAGTAAGTCATCCTCGAGCTATCTCACAATGTGTTTTAATGCTACTTCTAAATGTGCTGATTTCTCCTGACGGCGAGGCTGGCAGGTGTATATTAAACCTGAATGGAACCTTGAATATTCTGCAGACATTGAAAGGTGCTTTGACATTCCAGAAACGGTGCAGTCATTACTGATTCAGCTGCTCCATTCATTTGAACTCAGCAGGGATCATTACCTGATGGGGGAGGGAGGGGGGAACCATTGCCTTGAAGGGAGCTGCGGGCCACACAGTTGATAGAGCCATGTACTGTGGAACTGTTGAAGTGTGCAGGTTGCAGGGAGCGAGGCACTGCCGAAACAGTATATGCCTGCTTTTAAGGAGTGCACTGTTCAAATTGCTCCTGCATTGGTAAGTGTGTGTTCTTTCTGCTGCGTTGTATCATGGAAACAAATTACACAAATTGAACAAGGTAGCACCGACCGTAGCCATTGTTCTGTAAAGTTCACCTAATTGTGGAATAATATGCATGTAATGATCTGAATTGAGCTGCAAGTCACTTTATTTAATTCAGCCCAGCCATGGAGAGATTGAAAACATGTATTCATAAATGTCACAGTTCTGTAATCCAGTTTGCAATTCCCTGGAACCTCACTAATTTGGATATAAGACAGCAAAAAAAGATTATTTTATTTCCTGTAGGGTTTTATCCATAACAGAGAAGGCCGTTCGTTCCATTCAGTCCATGCCACCTCTCAGAGCAACCCCTATCAATCCCCACTTAGTTTGGTTTAGAAATACAGCGCGGAAACAGGCTCTTCGGCCCAACGAGTCCGCACCAACCACCGATCGTCACACACTGGGGACAATTTACATTTATACCAAGCCAATTAACCTACAAAAACCTATACGTCTTTGGAGTGTTGGAGGAAATCGGAGCTTCCTGGAGAAAAAATATACAAATTCCCAGGACTGTCATATGTTGATAGAATTGAGCGGCTGGGCTTGTATACTCTGGAATTTAGAAGGATGAGAGGGATTCTTATTGAAACATATAAGATTATTAAGGGATTATACATGCTAGAGGCAGGAAACATGTTCCCGATGTTGGGGGAGTCCAGAACCAAGGGCCACAGTTTAATAATAAGGGATAGGCCATTTAGAACGGAGATGAGGAAAATCTTTTTCACCCAGAGAGTTGTGAATCTGTGGAATTCTCTGCATCAGAAGGCAGTGGATGCCAATTCTCTGGATGCTTTCAAGAGAGAGTTAGACAGGCCTCTGAAAGATAGCGGAGTCAGGGGATATGGTGAGAAGGCAGGAACGCGGCACTGAATGTGGATGATCAGCCATGATCACAGTGAATGGTGGCACTGGTTTGAAGGGCCGAATGGCCTACTCCTGCACCTATTGTCTATTGTCCATAAAAACCACACAGATCACAGGGAGAATGTGCAAACTCCGTATAGACATCATCTGTAGTCAGGATTGTACCCGGGTCTCTGGCGCGGTAAAAGGGCTGTCTCACTGTGCGAGTTGACCCACGAGTGACCCCGAGTTTAAAACAAATTTAACTCGTGGTAATCACGTACAATTAACGTAGCGGAAACGTCTGAACTCGTGGACGCAACTTGGCAACTCTTGGTGCTAACGGGAGGTACACGTGAAACTTGTTAACTCTTGCAAAAGTTCAAACATGTTTGTACTTTTCCACGAGTAAAATGTACTCTTGTGGTTAAAATTTGAAACATTTTAAACTCGTTGTAAGAACGTAGTGGCCCGTGCGTTTAACTTTGTGACTCGTGATTCTACCGTGGGAACTCTTTTTAGAAACAATAATCAGGGACAGAAATATCAGTTACTTAGA
The DNA here is from genome assembly GCA_038087875.1 of Malacoraja senta. Lineage (NCBI taxonomy): Eukaryota > Metazoa > Chordata > Chondrichthyes > Rajiformes > Rajidae > Malacoraja > Malacoraja senta. Next base: position 44,230,554 of record CM075984.1, read on the forward strand.
CTTTTTAAAGACAAATTCTGCTTAACAAAGTTAAGCAAGTTATTGATAAGGTGACAGAGTGGGTTGAAAAGAAAAAATTGCTTGAAGTTTATATATAAATTTGTGTTGTGTTGTGTTGTGTTGAAAAGCTTTTTGCTGATCCGTTTGATTCTCACTGTTTGTTTACTTCATTGCACAATAAAAGAGAGTTCTTCGCTATCAAAATCAAATTGATGTCTGGAAGTCTTCATTTTAATATCACTACAAAGTCTCATGACTTGAATGTAATATTCCTTTCATCATAAAACACAAAATAGAGGAAGGCAAAATATATTCACATCTTGATTCTCACAATCATTTGTGAGATTTAAGGACTCAACTGCCTCATATGCTGTGCTTTTTAAATGTTTAAAATTGTTACCTCTCAGTAGATCAGAAAATAAGACAAAGTCTTATGTGAAACAAATGTCTTGAATGTGAAACAAAGTCTTTATTCTTGTTCAATATAAAAAACGCGTTTTTGCGCATATTGAGAAACGTAGCACTACAGCAAACACCACTGTCTGAAAAGGGCTTCTCATAAATGAAAATCAACAAATGAAGCACAAATAAAAGTATTTCCACTATATACTAATTCAGCTGAGAAATGCACAAGTCTAAATTCAGGCAATAAAAGATACAATGCAATGCGCTAAATGACAAGTTTTGAGATCTACAATCAGATAAGCAGATGCATGATAACCACGTTTTAAAGGAAAGACAGATGCAATGAAATTACTTTTACACCACAATAAAAAATAAAATCCACACTTAAAGTTAAACAATGAAAAGTCAGCAGGATTTAAACTAAACATGAAATTAACTGGATTCTTCTGCATGTGGGCTCTCCTCATGCAGTGATGTACCTGTGGTCGGCAGCCGCTCAAAATAAGCTGTCCTGCCACGGCACACTGCCCAATTCTGAATTATAGTAGGAGCAGAGATGGTCTCTCTGCTCTTTTGCACTGTTGGTCCCCGTGTTACCTCGAAAACACTGCAGTGGCACCAAAGTCTCGTCGTTTGTACCACTCCTCCACGCACCTAGTGTTATTCTCCCTGTTTGACTGTCCACTAAGTCACCGTCCTGCATGGCTGTTGCTGATCCTGAAGCTGCACCTCTGATAGGGATCAGGTTGTGCAGAACACATGCAGCAAACACAATAGTCTCCACGTTCTTTGGCTGGCATGACATCATTTTTTTTAACATGTGATGATTTTTCAACAGTTCGATATACATTGTTGCCTCAAGATTAACGGGAGAGGAACTTGGTACACTCGGGAGACGAACTTGGAACATCGCAGAAATGAGAAGTAAACGGGAAACGTAGACATACCCGTGGGAACTCGGTTAAACTCTGGATCATAAACTTGTAGTCTCGTACGCAACCACGAGTCTTTCACTCGGGGTCACTCGTGGGTCAACTCGCACAGTGAGACAGACCTTTATGGCAGCAACTCTACCGCTGCTCCACCGCCATCCTGTGACTTACTATCTCACACATGTCAATTAACATGCCCCTGAGTTTCTCACTAGTCAAATATACAAATATATCTCTCTCTCTCTCCCTCTCTACCCCTCCCCAACCCATCGCACCAGCTTCTTGTTTTCACCCAACAAACAACTAACAATGGCCTGTTCCCTTTACCATTGTTACTTTTTAGCATATCTTTCATTCACTGGTCTTTATCTTTCTACATCATCGTCTATATCTCTCATTTCCCTTATCCCTAACTAGTCTGAAGAAGAGTCTCGACCCGAAACATCACCCATTTCTTCTCTCCAGAGATGCTGCCTGTCCCACCGAGTTGCTCCGACTTTTTGCGTCTATCTTCGGTTTAAACCACCATCTGCAGTTCCTTCCTACACATATACTGCTCAGTTCATTTGCAGGTTCAACTGATAGCCCGGATGATCATGGCCTGAAGAATGGTTGCTGGGTTTAGGTGGTAGCAATCGTCTGACAAATGTGGAACAATTGTAATGCCAGTTTGAGTTTCAACTTTTAAGAGTTTGGGCAGCTGGAGGAAAGGGAAAATGGAAAAAAAGATGGATAAGATTAGGAAAGTTGGATATCCTTTTTGATTAAAGCAGTTAACCACAAATTTGTTTGCTTTGTGGTGGTCGTCATCAAAGGCACAAAGGAACTATTTAGAAGAAAAGCAAAATCCTTGCCATTCTGGCCAACATTTATATCCTACCAAGGCTATCTGGACATTCTTATGAAGCTGTTTATTGGAGCCTGCTATGTCCAAATTAGCTGCCCCGTTCCTGCACTACATCTCTGACAACACCTCGGAAGCCGTAAAGTTAATTGAAATGGCTTGAAAGGTATGTGAAAGACACAGTAGTTTATTATGTAGAATGTAGAAAATATAGGAGCAGAAAGAGGCTGTTCAAACCTGCAAGAGTGGTCTGCCTTTCATGGCTGAACCATGAAAAGCCAGGCCAGCGATCGGCGAGGAATTCAGGTCGGTGGTGAAGGATGAGGATGGCGCTGGTGGTCGAGGATGGGCCATGTGGTTCCAGAGGTCAGACGCGCCGTCGAGAACAAAGGAGGCCCCGGCATGGGGGGACCGCAGAGAACAAAGAGGGACTACAAATGTAATGTGATAAAAATGGTTTGAGATAAAATGGGACACTAGTAACATTGCCAGTGCCCTTTATGTACTGACGATTTGCATGCCTTGGCTCTGCAAAACAAAGAATATCTGTGTGACTTGTCAAATGGTACATGGATGCGTACATGGATAGAACAGGTTTTGAGGGATATGGACCAAACGCAGGCAGGTGGGACCAGTGTAGCTGGGACACATTGACCAGTGTGGGCAAGTTGGGCCGAAGGGCCTGTTTCCACACAGCATCACTCCATGTGACAATAAAATATCGTTCATCATTCTTTCTCTAACTTCGTACCACATCCTCACACTCTCCCCATAAACTCTATATCTTTTGTATCTATCTAGCTTCTTCTTATTTATATTGAGTCTTGGCCTCCACAGCCTACACATGATAGATGACATATCTGCTAATGAAGGATACTGCCTCGAGAAGGCAGCATTTCTTATCAAGGACCCCCACCATCAGGGTCATGCCTTCTTCCCACTGCTACCATCAGGCAGGAGGTACAGAGAAGCCTCATGTCCCACATGCATCAGATCCAGATGGCAAAAACCCTCAGGGTGAATTTAAAAAAAAATCGGATCCATTCCAACCCTCTTACACATTTCATTATGCCTATGCACTCTGCTTTAGGTGTTACCGTTATGGTAAAACGTTTATCACTAACCCCCCATCCCTGCCCCTCATGGCTTTGATGACCTCTTTCAGGAGTCCCTGAACCTCCCCCCTTCCAAAGAAAGCAAACTAGCCTGTCCAGTCTCTTCTTAGATCATTTGCAGTGCTTCCGCTATGGTAAATGTATCGAGTAAGATGATGACAACTGCACACAATACCTCGGGTGTGATCTCACCGAGGCCCTGAATAATTATAGAACTGGAGTTGATATTTTAGTCACATTGCTTACATTGCTTATAGGGTCTTCGTTCTGTCTTGTTGTCACACTTTCTACACTTTCACTTTTTCCTTCACTTTCTTCTTTCTTTCAATCTTATCCTTTCCTTTTACTAGTGTAAAAAACAAACGGAGTACATTAATCGTAAGAAGATATAAGTGACGAGTACTAATGTATGTGGTTGTAATGTAATGTACTTCTAATAAATATATATTTTTTTAATAAATAAATAAATAAACTGCTTACAGGAACGTTTTTCCTGCCATTTAGGAAAGTTAAATGCTAAATTAATTTTAGTTTAGTTCAGTTTTTCGAAATACAGCACGGAAACAATCCTTTCGGCCCACCGAGTCCGCACCGACCAGCGATCCTCGCACACTAATATTATCCTACACACACTAGGGACAATTCTTTTTTACATTTATACCAAGCCAATTAACTTACAAACCTGTACGTTTTTGGAGTGTGGGAGGAAACCAAAGATCTCAGAGAAAACCCACGCAGGTCATGGGGAGAACATACAAACTCCACAATCAGGATCGAACCTAGGTCTCTGGCCCTGTAAGGCAGTAACTCTACCGTTGCGCCACTGTGCTGCCCCATATTATCTGCCACTTTCTGTACACATTCACACCGTAACTGCTAAGATACATTTATTTTAGTTATCCAATACTGTAGGACAACCTGTGTTCATTCATTTGAATTTAATACTTTCCAGAAGAGTCTATAAGATTCTGAAGGTAAACCAAATAGACAAATATCCATTTTGAACTGAATATCTTGTCCATGCCAAATATGAATCATTACACCAAAGAATAAGTGGCCAAAAGGAGTGGGGCAATGACTTTATGTGGGTGATGTCCTTTGCCTCATCTTCAGATCTACTAGCTGGTCAGAATGTTGAAAGGATTAAATATACAACTTTGGAATATTTTGCGTCTGTAGACCCGGTGTGATGATCAATTTCAGAGTGATAGAGTCATAAAGCAAGGAAACAGGACCTTCAGCCCAACCCGTTCATGTCGACCTAGATGCCTGTGCTTGGCTCATATCCTCTCAACCTCTCCTATCCAAGTACATCCAAGTGTCTTTTAAATTCTGCTATAGCACTGGCTTCAACTACCTTCCTTGGCAGCTTGTTCCATACACCCACCACCCTCTGAGAGAAAAAAAATTCCCATCATAATCCGACTAAATCTTTCCTTTCTCAGCTTAAACCATGTCGTCTTGCTTTTGATTCCCCTACCCTGAATAAAAGACTCTGTGCATTCACCCTTCCTATTCCCCTCGTGATTTTACACATCTCTATAAGATCACTTCTCTGCGTCCTGTGCTCAAAGTTCCTAGCCTGCCCAACCTCGCCCTTTAGCTCAGGCCTTCGAGTCCTGGCAACATCCTCCTAAATCTTCTCTGCATTATTTCCAGCTTACTGACATCCTTCCTCTTGCAGGATGAACAAAAATGAACACTACTCCATGTACAACCTCGCGATTTCAAAAAGCTTGGCAACTTAATGAACAACTTTTCTCCCCTCTCACATCTGGCCAAAGTGTGAAAACGCAAACCTCCAGATTCAGGGACAGTTTCTTCCCAGCTGTTATCACGCTACTGAACCTCCCTACCAATAACTATAGAGCAGTCATGAGCTACTATCTGCCTCATTGGAGACCCTCGAACTATCTTTGATCAGACTTTACTGGACTTTATCTTGCACTAAACGTTATTCATATTATTCCCTTGATCACGTATCTGAACACTGTGGATGGCTCAATTGTAATCATGTATTGTCTCTCCGCTGACTGGTTATCACGCAGCAATTTTCACTGTACCTCGGTACACTTGACAATAAACTAAGCTAAACTAAACGCAACTCAACTTTGGCCATTAGCACCATACAATCTTCCTCAAGTCAACAGCACTGACAGCAATAAGAATGCAATTATGATGAGCCTGCAGAGCTACTGATATTTCAAGTAAAGGAATGTTCTCCAGTGTTTAGACACACCAGTAGGGTGTCTTCTGGAGGTAGTTAGCATGTCAATCCTGACAATTAATGCCAGAAGTATAGTGGATACAAAGTTAAGTGAAGCATGTAAACATACAGTGCAAAGAGAAAACATTGGTGCAATCCCGACAGAACAATGAAACAGGATTAATTTCGTCAAAGGATTCGTTCTGGCAATTTTTAAGCTGCTTTCAACCGCCGCGCAACATCGCTTGGCTCCATCGTTTAAAGATGTGCAACATTCTTTCGGCACCGAAGGCACAAACCATTGGAATTCCTGGATCAGCGAGACAATGGCCTGACTGTGTCAACTGAAGGCTGTAATGAGGCTAGTACCATGCAGCGGCACAAATCCATTGGAAAACCCATGGTCAAGTTCAATTTGAGTAAATAAACCGAGCAGATCTAGCTGCATCTAATTCACGTCAAAGACACTCGCAGACAGGAATGTTTCCTCCGCTCTTTAGTCAATGATCAATTACTATTTAAACCTTAGCATAATGTACCAATAATAGAGCAAAGGTAACGTCTCGTAGCACTCATCCAAGTAATGATTCCTTAAATCTGTGGGGGACTGTAATCATCAACAGTTTGCATTAGCCAGTCACTTGTACAGTTTCTTAAAGAGACTGCAAATATTCTTGCTTTGAATTTTGCTTATGATACAGGGATGGATACAAAAGTATACACGAGGTGTTGGACTAGCACAGTGAGTCAGGTAGCATCTCTGGAGATCACAGATACAATAAGGGGCTGCATAGTGGTGCAGTGGTAGAGTCGTTGCCTTACAGTGCCAGAGACCCGGGTTTGGTCCTGACTACGGGTGCTGTCTGTACGGAAGTTGTACGTTGTCCATGTGACCCCATGGGTTACCTCTGGGTGCCCCGGTTTCCTTCCACACTCCAAAGATGTACAGGTTTGTAGGTTAATTGGCTTCAGTAGAATGTTAAATTGTCCCCTAGACGTGTAAGTTTGTACGTTAATTGGCCCTCTGTAAATTTCCCCCTAGTGTCTAGGGACTGGATGCAAAATTGGGATAACACAGAACTACTGTGATAGGTGATCGATGGTCGACGCAGACTTAGTGGGACAAAGGTCAGATTCCATGCTGTATCTTTCACTTAATCAAAGGTCTTATGTAGAAAACATTGGGATGATTTTTTTGTGATTGATTGGTCTGAAGAAGGGTCACGACCCGCAACATCACCCATTCCTTCTCTCCAGTGATGCTGCCTGTCCTGCTGAGTTACTCCAGCATTTTATGTCTATCTTTGGTGTAAACCAGCATCTGCAGTTCCTTCCGACACATGATGAGTTTTAAGTTTTGCTTGCACTCTCTGGATGTGGGTGACATTAGCTAGGGCAGCCGACTTGTGCTGATCATGTGCCTTAACTACTGCACTCTGTGTGATGAAAGTGCACACAGGGTTTGCATCTGACTGTACAAAGGGGCAAGAATCACATGTCAGGGGTCACAGAGAGAAAGCAGGAGAGAGGGGATAGGAGGGAGAGATAGATCAGCCATGATTGAATGGTGGAGTAGATTTAATGGGCTGAATGGCCTAATTCAGCTCCTATCACTTATGAACATGAAGAATATACTGTAATAAATAAAAACCTTCAATGCAATTCAGAATCAATGAATTTGGGCAGCCAACTGTTTTATGACTACATTAATAAATGCCTTAAACATGAAGATTAAACAATTATTTAAAATGAAGCAGGATGAGAACTGCACATCATCACAGGATTTTTGGCCCTAGATAATCTTTGGGCGGCACAGTTGCGCAGCGGTAGATCGGGTGCTGCTTATACTGATTTTGTACAACGGGTGCTGCCTATACTGATTTTGTACGTTCTCCCTGTGACCTGTGTGGGTTTTCTCTGAGATCTTTGGTTTCCTCCCACAAACCAAAATACGTACAGGTTTGTAGGTAAATTGGCTTGGTAAATGTAAAAAATTGTCCCTAGTGTGTGTAGGATAGTGTTAATATGCGGGGATCGCTGGCCGTCGCGAAGCCAGTAACCCAGTGGGCCGAAGGGCCCGTGTCCGTGTTGTGTCTATAAACTAAAACTAAAATTACTGAAGCCATTAAAACATTTTCACGTTTTTGTGGCTAAAAATAAGACCCTGCTTTTATAATAAGATGCCTGAACAGCATCAAGATTCGACAAGCAGAGGTGAAGGGCATGATGCTAAACTGGATGAGCAACAGATAATCATCTTCCATCTTGGTTATTTTACTCCTTAATTCATCATCTCAGTCCCATCTTTCCTTTCTGCATGACTTTGATTTCAAGTTCAGTGGAAATGAATTCAGAGCACATCCCTCGGCTTGTCAAACGCAGTATTTGCTGCAATCAATAAGATTACCTATGCAGCAAACCTCCTTTGTCTTTTATATAAAGGATTATAAATTACATTATAAAATAATCAGTGAAGTGTATTTCAGATATGCAGTATGAATTGTTTAATTACTCTCCATTATTTAATTTGCTTAAATGATTAATGTACATGGCTCTGATTCTTCAGGCATCAGCTTTTGACATTGATATTCAAATCTCTTTTCATCAGTATGTAGAATCGGTTTATCCATCGTGGAGTAGCCAGAGTGTTGTGTAAAATAAGAGTCTCTTTAGTTTAGTTTAGAGATACAGCATGGAAACAGGCCCTCTGGCCCACTGAGTCCACACCGACCAGCGATCCCCACACATTAACTTTACCCTACACACATTAGGAACAATTTACAAATTTATCAGGCAAATGTACAAACTCCGTACAGACAGCACCCATAGTCAGGATTGAACCCGGGCCTCTGGCGCTGTAAGGCAGCAAATCTACCGCTGCACCACCATGCTGGCTGTGCCCTCTCTCTTTGAAAGATTAGCTTGAACCAAATAGGATACTGTAAATGATCTGAAGAAGGGTCTCGACCCGAATCGTCCTGTTCCTTTTCTCCAGGGATGCTGTCTGACCCGCTGGGTCATTCCAGCTTTTTGTATCTATCTTTGGTTTAAACCAGCATCTGCAGTTCCTTCCCACACTATACAGCTTACCGTAAATGTTCTCTATCCTCCAGACCCGAACATGTAGGTTGGCAATTTAGTTTTCTGAAGAATTGATAGTGAAAAAGAAAACAGTTTGAGTTCAGAGCTACAGCATGGAAACAGGCCCTTCGGCACACCAATCTTTGATCACCCGTTCACTCTAAGATACACACAAGGTATTGGAGTAACTCAGTACTCTGCATGTCACCTGAGTACAGGAAACCTAATTTCAAAAACTTTTAGATATGGTGTTTACGAGGCTTTTTAATAAGCACATGAGTATGCAGGACATAGATCATAGTAACATAGAAACACAGAAAATAGGTGCAGCAGTAGGCCATTTGGCCCTTTGAGCCAGCATCATCATTCAATACGATCATGGTTGATCATCTAAAATCAGTATCCCGTTCCTGTTTTCTCCCCATATCCCTTGATTCCATTAGCCCTAAGAGCTATATCTAACTCTCTCTTGAATACCTCCAGAGATTTGGCCTCCACTGCCTTCTGTGGCAGAGAATTCCACAGTTTCACAACCCACTGGTTGAAAACGTATTTCCTCGTCTCAGTCCTAAATGGCCTTCCCCTTATTCTTAAACTGTCCCTGGCTCTGGACTCCCCCAATATCGGGAATTGTTTACATGCATCTAGCCAGTCCAATCACTTAAGAATTGTAGATAGACACAAAAAACTGGAGTCACTCAGCGGGACAGGCAGAGTTACCTTCTTTGGTCTGTAGAAGGGTCTCGACCCGAAACATCATCCATTCCTCTCTCCAGAGATGCTGCCTGTCCCGCTGAGTTACTACAGCGTTTTGTGTCTATCTTCGGTTTAAACCAGCATCTGCAGTTCCTTCCCACCCTTAAAGGGCCTGTCCCACGGGCAGGCGACTCCATGCGGCAAGCGCGACCTAACCGGAAGCGGGGGCCGTGCGGGGGCCACGCGGAGGTCGCGGGGCTGGTCCCACGTAGATCGCCGGAGCCGTATGGAGTTGGTATGGGCTCCGAAAAACTGACACTGTTCAAAAATTCCACGCGGCAACGGCCTGCCTCCCCGCTGCCGCATCGAGGCTGCACGCACCGCCTCGACGCCACGTGCACCGTCTACGTCAACTCTGGAATTGTTGTGAAAGAAGGAACTGCAGATGCCCATTTACACCGAAGATGGACACACCAAAAATGCTGGAGTAACTCAGTAGATCAGGCAGCTTCTGTGGACAGGTGGTGTTTCGGGTCGAGACACCTTCTTCGGACTGAAGTCTTCTGCAGTCTTCTATGGTCTGAGGAAGGGTCTCGACCGGAAACATCACCTACCCGTGTTCACCTACATAAAAACCGCTCGAGCTTCCAACGGACTTCGCTCGAACTGGACGTCCGCGCACCCCCCGCTTCCGGTTAGGTCGCGCTCACCGCATGGAATCACATGCCCGTGGGACAGGCCATACGGTGATCACTCGGCCCTCGCGCGGCCGCCGCACGGTCCCCGCTTCCGGTTAGGTCGCGCTTGCCGCATGGAGTCGCCTGCCCGTGGGACAGGCCCTTAAGAATTTTATATGTTTCTTTAAGATCCACTCTTTTATCCTAAATTCCAGTGAATGTCAGACAGATAAGATTAATTTACCTTGGCTAGATGTTTGGCATGTTTTATCTGTGCAAATGTCTTTTAAATACTGTTATAGTACCTGCCTCCACTGTCTCCCCTGGTTACTCGTTCCATATACCAATCACCCTCTGAGTGAAAAAAAATTCACCGCAGGTTCCTATCCTTAAATCTTTCCTCTGTCACCTTAAACCTGTGTCCTCTTGCTTTTGATTCCCCTTCCCTGGATAAAAGTCCTTGTTCCTTCACCTTTTCTATTCCCCTCATGATTTAACACATCTTTATCAGATCACCCCTCAGTCTCCTGCACTTCAAGGAATAAAGTCTCAGCCTGACATTGTGTGCCGAAGGGCCCGTTCCTGCGCTTTTTAGTTTAGAGATACAGAGCGGAAACAGGCCCTTCGGCCCACCGGGTCCACGCCGACCAGCGATCCCCACACATTAACTCTATCCTACACCCACTAGAGACAATGTTTTTACATTTACCAAGCCAATTTTACCTACAAACCTGTACGTCTTTGGAGTGTGGGAGGAATCCGAAGATCTCGGAGAAAACCCATGCAGGTCGCGGGGAGAACGTACAAACTCCGTACAGACAACAGCCGTAGTCGGGATCGGACCCGGGTCTCCGGCACTGCATTCGCTGTCAGGCAGCAACTCTAACACATAGAAGGCAGCAACTTCTATCGTATATGTTCAAAATGGGCAGGATCTTTTCAGTTTGACCTCTCTTTTCTCTGGATGCTCTCCCTAGGACAGTAGGGCTTTCCCAGGTTCTCCAGTTTCCTCCCACACCCTTAAGACCTGTGGGTTGGTAAGTTGATTGGCCTCTGTAAATTGCCCCTACTGTGTAGGTAAGTGGTAGAATCCAGGGGAAATGTGGAGAATAAAATGGGCTTAATGTAGGATTAGTGTAAATGGGTGGTTGATGATCAGTGTGGACTCAATGCGAGAAAGAGCCAGTCCTGTTCTGGACTATTATATCACACATGATAAATACATATTCAGATTAATCATATTAACCAATCATAGTTACCCTTCATAAATATATCAATGAAATTTTACTGAAATAATAATCAATCTGCCCAGAATCAATGTTCACAGATACGACTTAAAAGTTTTATTAAAATTAACTAATTATTAAAACAGTGCAAGAATAATTATGATCATTAAACTAAAATAATGCATTGTCGGAAGAAGGGTCTCGACCCAAAATGTCACCCATTCCTTCTCTCCAGAGATGCTGCCCGTCCTGCTGAGTTACTCCAGCTTTTTGTGTCTATCTGCATGTTTTTTAGTAGCAGCTTGTCTTTTGATTATTTCTTTGTTTAGTTTAGAGGTACAGCGCGGAAACAGGCCCTTCTGCCCACCGGGTCCACGCCGACCAGCGATCCCCGCCCATTAACACTATCCTACACACACCAGGGACAATTTACACTTTAAACAAGCCAATTAACCCACAAACCTGTACATCTTTGGAGTGTGGGAGGAAACCGAAGATTTTGGAGAAAGCCCACGTAGGTCACAGGGAGAACGTACAAACTCCGTACAGACAGCACCCGTAGTTGGATCGAACCCGGGTCTCCGGCGCTGCAAGTGCTGTAAGGCAGCAACTCTACCTCTGTGCCACCGTGACCGCCGTTTGTCTCCTAACCCATAGAGCGACAATCCCCAGTGAAATTGAGATGTTCTCAGTAAATCCCAACATGACAGTCTCCCCTCAAAGGTCTCCAAATTGAATTTCTAAACCACTGAGGCAGGCGTAGACTTCTGTATTTCACAGCTAATGCATGAAGGTCCAGTACTTTGTTCACTAACCTGGCAAAATGCCAATGGTTTCAATTGGAAACATCAGCAAATTTGGCCTGATCTAAAATGACATTGATTAACACAAGATTAGTCAGGGGTTATGGGAAGAAGTTGTAGTTTAGTTTATTGTCGCTTGTACCGAGCTACAGTGAAAAGCTTTCATTGCGTGCTAACCAGTCAGCGGAAAGGCCATTCATGATTACAATCGAGCCGTTCACCGTGCACAGATACATGATAAGGGAATAACGTTTAGTGCAAGGTAAAGCCAGTAGAGTCCAATCGAAGATAGTTTAAGGGTCCAATGAGGTAGATAATAGTTCATAACTGCTCTAGTTGTGGTAAGATGGTTCTCTTGCCTGTGAATGGGGTTGAGAGGCAAAGATGGATCAGCCATGATTTAATTGCGGAGTAGGCTTTATGGGCCTGATTCTGCTCCTGGAACTTATGAACTTAAGAACTTATGACATGTTGGTATTGTAATGTGATGTGTAAACTTCAGTTTGTAAATTAATATTTTGCTTGTTTGAGGTTTGGCAGAATAGAATAATTGTCTCCTTGCATGGTGAAAATGCATACTAAAACTGTTGTTTAAGGCGGTTGCAAAGTGATATCATATAAACATTGGTACAAAATGTTCTGCAAGGTATTTTGTTTCAATTTAAATAAGTCGATTTATTTTTCATTTTTACTGTGTTATACACTGGAATAAATAGAGAAAATATGTTATCCACTATAAATTGTGCTTCTTCAATTATCTTGCCTTATCTAATAAGTGTACATATGGTACAGACAGATGCAATCTTCACTCGTGTTCCTCACTATGAGCCTGAAATTTGCTTTGATACAACCCTCAGGACAATAAAAGACTTCCTGTCACAGTGTGCAGGAAGCAACAAGACAATCTTACAGCCTGACCTCAAATGATGTAAAATTGGTTTCTAGAAGCAAAGTACAAAATCCCTCCATATCTACAGGATGTTGTAAAATGTTGTAATTATCCTGTTATTAAACTTGACACCTTAACACCACATGAAAGACTTTTCATCAATACGGAAGACAAGAGCTATAATAACCTTGGTATCCCCCCCCCCCCCTTTAATTACATTCCCATTGGCAATTGCCTTGTATAATGAAATAATGTATTTAAGGGCAATTCAGCTAAAAGGGTGTGAGGAATAGAGTGGGTAAAAAAAGTGCGACAAATTGACGTTTAGAAATTATAAACCGGTTCAGCATGTTGCATTATTTTTTTGTTTGATTGGTTGCATCTGTTCAGTTGTGTTATGTGCCACAAGCCTCCCTTCATCTAATTGCAACATGATAGCAAAGTTAGCTGTGTTGACCTGATTTAACATTTGTGTCGCATTCATTGTGGTATTTGTGTCTTACAATGCACATTCATCCTCTGATCTTTTACAGTGATACCGCATTTGTTGATAGCACTCTACCGCTGCGAAGCTTTTTAATTGGATATTTTCCTCGCTTGAAGTCGCAAGATAAGTGTGTTTTTATATATTGCACAAAAGATCGACTGGACAACTTTGACAGAGTGATAAATTCTAGATAAAACAGAACAAACTCAACTCTGAGGCTTTTGAAAGAGAGCACTTTTATAAATTCAGGGATATGTGGGTCACTTGTCAATAAGAAATATATTGGTGGGAAGATGACAAAATAGGACATAAAATACTGAAATCTAAAATGGAGTCATCTGCCTGTATTAAACATCTCGTGACAACTTTACTTTGTTCATTATGATGAAATATTGAGAGTGGTCTTGAGGATGGTCTTGTTCATCCTGTTTTTTGTTAGAAGGAAAATTGGATTCAGAACCATAAAACCAGCTTCCGACTGGGTTGGGATCAATTGCCCTATTGGGAAAAAACAGAATCAGTAGAAAGACAATTTCAACCCAGTTTTCCAACAAATCTTTTTCATGTGCAGATTTTTTTTCTGGAACAGAACATTTTAATGTGATACATTTATATGGTAAAGATTCCCATCTGAAGGGATTAGGGGATGGAGAGGTGATAAGAAAGGGATTGACTACCAAAATTCAGAAAAATTAGGATTAGTCAGTTGTCTTTTTGTAAATCGTCAAGTCAAATGTAGATACAAGGAACTGCAGATGCTGGTTCACAGGACATGGGCACAAAATGCTGGAGTGACTCAGTAGGTCAGGCAGCATCTCTGGAGAACATGTTAGGTGATGTTTTGGGTCGGTACTCTACTTCACACTAATTGTAGGTGGGAAGAAGAAAGCTGCACAAGGGGAGAGGCAGGAAAAAAGCGTGGCAGGTAATCAATGGATATAGGCGAGGGGGGGAGGAGGTGGGGGAGATGTTAGGCAGAAACGTCACCTATCCTTGTTCTCCAGAGATGCTGCCTAACCCACTAAATTAAATCATCAACTCGGGTTTATTATTATGTCCACGTATGATGAGGTACAAGTACAATTCAGATAATTTTTTTCAGCAGTATCACAGGCACATCGACTCAGACAACACACACAATCATAAATTAAACATAACTTATACATAAATCACTCATAAATTCTGCAAGACGGTAGGTAAATGGAACAAAAAGACACTGTGCAAAATACAATTTCTAAATGTCCAAGGTTAACGCCTGAAATGGTTCAGAGGGTTCCTGTGCCAATGTAGGATGAAGGTTGTGAGAACTGGTTCAAGTAACTGATAATTCAGGTCAGGTCGGGGGGCGTTCCACCAGCCACGGGTACCATGTAATCCCGTGCTACTTGCTCTATGGTCGGATAGTCGGCGACTAAACCGTCTCACCCACCCGGTTTGCCAGGTGTGGAGGGGGCTGTGGACCTCCAGCAGGACCAAAAACAAGACTTGTCAAAGGGCGGGTGAGCTCCTAGTGACTCAACGGCCATCCACACTTCAGTAGAAGTTGCGATCACTGTCGTACATAGCATTGTAAGGCACCGTGCCCGTTGATGTTTTCAACGATGATGCTGATGAACTGATAATTGAAGGGAAGTTGATGTTCCTAAACCTGGTGGTGTGCAACTTGTACCGCTGGCCCAAAGGTAGCAGCGATTAGAGAGCCTTTTCCTGATGGTGGGGATGCTTGATAATAGATGACGCCTTCTTGAGTCAGTGCCTCATGTAGATGCTTTTGATGGTGCGAAGGGCTGTGCTTGTGATGGACCAGGTCGCTTGCGTTACTGAACATTGGAATTACCATGCCAGGCCATGATGCAACCAGTCAGGAAACTTCCTACAGTACATCTATAGATGTTTGTTGGAATATTTGGTGACCTGCCTAATGTCTTTAAACGTCTAAGTTCATATTTTACAATGCTGGTAATCTAACAATACCAAATTCACTTCAATCACAAATAATGTGTTGTATTTTCAATAAATTCTGTACATAAATGTTTGGTAAACTAGAAATATAATATTCTTAATCACAAAAAATGCTTTGCTTCTTATAAAACCAGCTCACCTATATACATACACCTACAGGCTTCTAGCATTGCAAATAACTTTGAATAGTGGATAAGTAGTGTGACTGGGTGTGGTTTAATTATTATATAGGACAGGTTGTTGCGTCCCATTAGATATCCTGATTTAAAACTAGTGTCCTTTAAAATAATTATTAACAGATCACTTTCCTGTTCTCAAGCATTCTGAAAGATTTGGAAATCTTATAGTGGAATCTGTTGGCATAAGATTTTTATGGAAACATTTTTGTGGAAGAAGTCTTCCTTGCCTTAACTTGGCTTATACTCGCTAGAATTTAGGAGATTGAGAGGGGATCTTATAGAAACGTACAAAATTCTTATGGGGTTGGACAGGCTTGATGCAGGAAGATTGTTCCCGATGTTGGGGAAGTCCAGGACAAGGGGTCACAGCTTAAGGATAAGGGGGAAATCCTTTAAGACCGAGATGAGGAAAAACTTTTTCACACAGAGAGTGGTGAATCTCTGGAACTCTCTGCCACAGAGGGTAGTTGAGGCCAGTTCATTGGCTATATTTAAGAGGGAATTAGATGTGGCCCTTGTGGCTAAGGGGATCAGGGGGTATGGAGAGAAGGCTGGTACGGGATACTGAGTTGGATGATCAGCCATGATCATATTGAATGGTGGTGCAGGCTCGAAGGGCCGAATGGCCTACTCCTGCACCTATTTTCTATGTTTCTATGTTTCTATGTTTGCCCTAAACTCGCTTTATTCCAATCATGAGATTGCCAGCACCTTTGAAAATAGGTCTGATGATCTTTGTGGAAGAAGTCTTCCTTGCTCTAAACTCGCTTTATTCCAATCATGAGATTGCCAGCACCTTTGAAAATAGGTCTGATGATCTGCTATCAGGCAATTTGCAAATCCTGATTTTTCAGCATCTGGTTCCACCATAATGTTTGCCTTTAGACTTTAGACTTTAGACATACAGCGTGAAACAGGCCCTTCAACCCAGCGAGTCCATGCTGACCAGCAATCGCCCTGCACTATCCTACAAACTAGGGCTAAGTTACAATTTTAACAAAGCCAATTAACCTACAAAACCTGTACGTCTTTGGAGCGTGGGAGGAAACAGGAGCACTTGCCGAAAACCCACACAGTCACAGGGAGAACGTACAAACTCCGCATGGACAGCACACTTGGTCAGAATGGAACCCGGTTCTCTGGCGCTGTAAGGCAGCAACTCTATCGCTGTGCCACTGTGTTGCCCTCACTTTGTCGTTCTCACTTCCCCTGGGTTCTTGTGTTCCCTTTAAACTTACCTGGTTCAGTGGAACATTTACGACAACATTTACAACATCTTAAAAAGCCAATTACAAGTATATTGGGGTGGTTATACCATTAACATCCAATAGTCTCGAGCCTCTCCCAGTTTGGCAACAGGCTATGCAAATTATTGAAGGTTTTGCTGTTTAGCAATGATGTACACAATTATTCTAAAGTCTCAATTTTACTTTCAGGTATTGCTCAATACACAAATGTTCTTGTCGCAAATTTTTGCTCTTATGCTTTTGATTTAAGTACACATCCTCAATTTATGAATGTATTTTTAACCCCAACAAATAGGATATGATTCTCGGTCCATATGAATGCCTAGCACCCCCGCCCCCCATCCCCCCTCCCCCCCGTACCCCAGAAATACTGACAATGCAGTAGTTTAGTTTAGTTTAGTTTAGTTTGGTTTACTTTTGTTGAGAGAGACAGTGCAGAAACAGGCCCTTTGGCCCACTGAGTCTGTGCCGATCAGCGATCCCCACATATTAACACCACCCTACACACACACGGGGCAATTTTACATTTATACCTAGCCAATTAACCTACAAATCTGCACATCTTTGGAGTGTGGGAGGAAACTGGAGATCTCGGAGAAAACCCACACAGCATCTCTGGAGAAAAGGAATAGGTGACATTTCGGATCGGAACCCTTCTTTATACTTCATAGGGAGGATGCACAAACTCAATATAAACAGCACCCAATTTCAGGATTGAACCCGGGCCACTTCCGTGACCTAAAGTTTATATTGCAGGAAATGGACGGATTTCACAAGTAGAACAATCAAAGTTACCAGATGTATACCTTTATCCTAAGATCGATCACAGGTTAAGCTTTGATTGTATGAATTACTGTTTGTGGATCTGGCATTAATGTTTACATCAAAACCAAACTCACTAAAGTTGGATGCATTTGTTGTGATATGTATTTCTAAGGCTCGCTGTGGGAGATCCTGGCTCAATTTTGCAGTAATGTCTATATCCTTACTCCTGAATTAGTGTTTGGTTGGAGAAATATGTCTTCTTCACTTTTCGTTTTAGCAAATGAGTGCAGTCAAGCTGGGCAATGTAGAATGTTATACTTCAGTGTTTAATCAATTTTAATTGACCACAAGCCCTTTTATGTGATTCTGAGAACAGATGCAGAGCACATGTTTGCACGAGTTGTATCTTAATTTCTCTTCATTCAAAACGATGGGCCAGGACATTGTGCAGAAGCGCTGGCGGTTTTACTGCTTAATTCCTGACACTTCCTCACACAACTGGTTTATGGTTTCCTTGTAGATTTGATGTCCCAAAGTTGCCGTCTGTCTGCTGTCCACAGTTTTTGCAACTGCATCCCAAAATCAGGCTTGCGTGCATCTTACAAGGGGCACAAATTGCCGCAACAGATTGACAGGAGTTTCTCCACTAACAAGGGCAACTCTTTCTCCTCCCCAGCTAATCTCTGCTGTGGCGTTCCACAAGGTACCATCCTTGGCCCCTTCTCTTCTCCCTGTATATGCTTCCCTGAGGCCGTCATTGAAAGGCACGGCACTTCCTTCCATTGCTACGCAGACGATACACAACTCTATCTCCCCCTGAAGCCCAAAAACCAATCAAATCTGCTTAACCTTACCCGCTGCCTCGAGGATATAAAGTGTTGGATGGCCCAGAACTTCCTCCAACTAAACGAGAGTAAGTCTGAGGTCATCCTTCTCGGCCCCTCGGACTCAATCAAAATGATAGCAGGCAGCCTTGGAAG
This sequence comes from Malacoraja senta, assembly GCA_038087875.1. Taxonomy (NCBI): domain Eukaryota; kingdom Metazoa; phylum Chordata; class Chondrichthyes; order Rajiformes; family Rajidae; genus Malacoraja; species Malacoraja senta. Next base: position 44,249,048 of record CM075984.1, read on the forward strand.
CCTTACCCCACTACTCAAACCTCACGTCAAAAACCTTGGCGTGATATTTGACTCAGCACTGAAATTTGACAAACAAGTCAATGCCGTGGTAAAAGCTAGCTTCTTTCAGCTTCGGACGATAGCTAAAATAAAACAATTCCTCCAGTTTGATGACCTCGAAAAAATCATCCACACATTTATCTCCTCCTGCCTAGATTACTGCAACTTCCTTTACACTGGCATCAGCCAATCTTCCCTGTCCCGCCTGCAACTGGTCCAAAACGCTGCAACGAGACTCCTGACGGGCACCTGAAAAGGACCACATCACCCCGATCCTGGCCTCTCTCCACTGGCTCCCTGTGCGGTTCCGTATACATTTCAAGATCCTCCTCTATGTCTACAAAGCCCTCAATGGGCTCGCCCCCACCAACATCAAAATTCTTCTCACCCACCACTCCACCTCCAGGTCCCTCAGATCGGCCGACTTGGGGTTGCTGAATATCCCGCGGTCTAGGCATAAGCTCAGGGGCGACCGCGCCTTTGCGGTTGCAGCTCCTAGACTGTGGAACAGCATCCCCCTTCCCATCAGAACTTCCCCCTCCATCGACTCCTTTAAGTCATAACTAAAAACTTATCTATACTCCCAAGCCTTTCTTGACGTCCTCTGAGCGAGGGCTATATGTATATATGTATGTAGTTTGTTTGTTTATACTATTCTTATAACAAATGTAAAGCACTTTGGCCAACGAGCGATGTTTTTTAAATGTGCTATATAAATAAATGTGACTTGACTTGACTTGACTTGACATTAGTTCAGTTTATTATTGTCATGTTTACCGAAGTACAGTGAAAAGGTTTAAGTTGCATGCTGCCCAGTCAATGTAAAGACGATACATGATAATCAAGCAGTCCGCAGTGTACAGATACAGGATAAAGGGTACAACATTCAATACAAGATGAAGTCCAGTAAAGTCAGATTAAAGATGGTTCAAAAGTCTCCAAAGAGGTAGATGCGAGATCAGGACCATTCTCTAGCTGGTGAGGGGCCGGGTCAGTTGCCTGATAACAGCTGGAAAGAAACTATCCCTGGATCTGGGTGTATGCTTTTTCTAACCTCTTTACCTCTGTTGGGAGAGGGGAGAAGATAGAGTGACCCGGGTGAGACTGGTCCGTGTTTATGCTGGTGGCCTTGCCAAGGTAGCGTGAAGTGTAGAAACCATGGAAATAACACTGGACCTGTCACCAGATGTGATTCTCTATTAGTTTAGTTTAGCGATACAGCACGGAAACAGGCCCTTTGGCCCAGTGAGTCCACACCGACCAACAATCACCCATACCCTAGTTCTAGGTTATCCCAGTTTCACATCCTACACACCAGGGGCATTTTACAGAATTACAGAAGCCAATTGACCTGCAAATCTTTGGAATGTGGGAGGAAACTGGAGCATCCATAGAAAATCCACATAGTCACAGGGGGAACGTACAAACTCCTGTAGTCAGGTTCGAACCCAGGTCTCTGCAATGCAACAACTCTACTGCTGCACCACTATACTGCCCCTCTGTAATTTCAGTGGAGGGGAGCGCCTAGGAAGCACAATGGTATGAGTTAGTTTAATGACCTTAATTAATTTTGTTGATATAAATATTTTGTTTCTTATGTTTGATAATTTTGATATCTTTTTATAATTTTTTGAGGAAATCCAAATATTAGAGACGTTGGCAAAGAGGGGTGGAGTGGCTTAGCTGGCTGTTAGTTACTGTCTGTTGTGTGGGGCCTGTACTGTCCCTTGCCCCTGTTCCTCCTGCACGTGTTGCCTTTGCATCGTAGAATACCCTGTCGGCATGCAGGGCCTCACCTCAATTAAAACAGCGGCTTCTTTCCACAAGCTTCTGCCCGAGTTATTAAGCTAGATAATGGTGACATTTGTTTTGTAGATCAAAGCTGAATTTTAGACAAATTTATACAGCAATGTCATAGTCAGAGCATGGAAACAGGCCCTTCGGCCTAACTTGCCCACACTGCCCAACATGTCCCATCTACACTAGCCTGCATCTGTCCCATAAATCTCTAAATCAGTTCTGTCCATGTATCCGTCTGACTGTCTCTTAAATGTTGCGATAGCACCTATCTCAACTACCTCCTCTGGCAGCTCGTTCCTTACACCCACCACCCTTTTGTGTAAAAAAAAATATCTCTTGGGTTCCTAACAAATCTATCCTCTCTCACCTTAAACCTATGTCCTCTGGTTCTCGATTCCCTTAAAGCCCTGTAACACTGTGCGAGCTGACCCACGAGGTACCCCGAGTGAAAGACTCGTGGTTGCGTACGAGACTACAAGTTTATGATCCAGAGTTTAACCAAGTTCCCACGGGTATGTCTAAGTTTGCCGTTTACTTCTCATTTCTGCGATGTTCCAAGTTCGTCTCCCGAGTGTACCAAGTTCCTCTCCCGTTAATCTTGAGGCAACAATGTATATCGACGTGTTGAAAAATCATCACATGTTAAAAAAATGATGTCATGCTTTTTTTTTACATACTATAAAAAGCCTGCCTTGTTTAAATTGGCTGTTGAATCTCCTGTTGAATCTCCTGTTGCCTCTCCTCCTCCTCCTCCTCCTGTATGACTATAGCCTCCGTGGCAGGTTTTTTGTAAGGCTCTGCTCTTCCCTTTCGTCGAACTTTTCTGGGAGCCATCTCTAGCAAGCTTCTTATCAAAAAGATTCACCAGCAATGAGGTGAAACGTCCAAGATTGACCCAGGTCACATGCGGACGTTTTTCGGTGTGTGAAGAAGGGTCTCGACCCGAAACGTCACCCATTCTTTCTCTCCAGAGATGCTGCCTGTCTCGCTGAGTCCAGCATTTTGTGTCTACCTTCTCATAACTGAAGTCCTGATCTCCTGATATACCCCATTATAGCTCTTGGACATGATATGAATCTGTGCCAAGTTGTAAAACTCCAGTCGGGATACCGTCGTCTCCGGGTTCGTGATCATACCAGTAATATTGTGAGATCGACATACTGTTGGCACTCGCAATATTACTGGCATTATCACTAATCAATTATTACATTTCAGAATTTGTGGAACAATATTTCATGTTCCCCGGGAACATTAGCACTTTAACACTGCACTTTGGGATCTTATTTGCCATCGGGTAAAAGATTGTGATTATGGTCATGTTAAGAATTAAAAGTCATAAAATCAATGTGTGAAATGTGATTCTTATTTTTCAAAGTCTCTCATAGGAAACAATGAGCGTATAGAGCCCAGGGAGAGGGGGAGAAAGGGACGTACACTCACAGAGGCAGAGTCTCTCAGCCTGTATGAGAGGGACGGAGGGAGAGAGAGACACACACACACAAGGTGGATGTGAAATCTCACCTACCTGTTTCAGTGACAGGCACCCGCAGCCAGTGAATGAAGACACCCCCATCTGTCTCCCCTCCTCTCCCTCCACTCTCCACCCTCTCTCCTCCACCCCACCCCCCTCACCCCCCCTCCCCCAATTTGGAAATGTCATCCCATCACCCATTCCTTCTCTCCAGAGATGCTGCCTGCCCTCTGAGTTAAAGAGTTCCCAGCAAAACAGGCCAGTAAACACAATACTCATAGATAATATACTAAACAAAGAAAATATATATTTAAAAATCCAGTATTATTGCAAAAATCCCAAAGTCCTTAGTGCAACCAAGGCAGTTTGTAGCTCATAGTTTAATTAGCATTTGTAGCGTTCAAGAGCCCGATGGTTGTTGGGAAGAAGCTGTTCTTGAACCTGGAGGTCATGGTTTTCAGATTCTTATACCTTCTGCTCAGCAGGAATGAAATGAGAGCATGGCCAGGGTAGTGTGGGTCCATGACAATGCTGGCTGCCTTTTTGAGGCAGCACCTCATATAGAACCCTTTGATTCAGTAAAGTTCAGTAAAGAGATCGGGAATCTGGCATCATGGCTTGAGAATAAAACCCAGCCTTTAACATCCGCATAATGAAAGAGTTGGTGTTGTCCTACGGAACAGGGGTGCAGGAGAGGTGAACACAACCCTGTCTTCTTCAACAACACTGGTAGAGATGGCTTCTGGACGTGACTGGCAAACCTCAGATTAGGCTGCCATGAAGTGTCATAAAATGTTCTCACGCTGTTCCTCAATACTGGTTTGTCTTAAGGTTGTGAGCTCAGTCCCAAATACACAAAATGTATATATAAACTTCAAGCAATTTTTTCTTTTCAACCCACTCTGTCACCTTATCAATAACTTTTACTAAGTTAAGCAGAATTTGTCTTTAAAAAGTCTAAGTAACTGATATTTCTGTCCCTGATTATTGTTTCTAAAAAGAAATCACGAGTCACAAAGGTAAACGCACGGGCCACTACGTTCTTACAACGAGTTGAAATGTTTCAAATTTTAACCTCAAGAGTACATTTTACTCGTGGAAAAGTTCAAACATGTTTGAACTTTTTCAAGAGTTAACAAGTTTCACGGGTACCTGCCGTTAGCACCACGAGTCGCTAAGTTGCGTCCACGAGTTCCCGCTACGTTAATTGTACGTGATTACCACGAGTTAAATTTGTTTTAAACTCGGGGTACCTCGTGGGTCAGCTCGCACAGTGTAACAGGGGTTTTACTCTGGGCAAGAGACTGTATGTGGTTACCTGATCTATCCCTTTCATGAATTGTTACATAAATGTGTTCAAGCATAAGTGCATGTTACTCATTTCTGAATGAGAGGCATAACAATAATAATGTTGCATTTTTATCGTAAAGCATTCTAAGGCCTTTCGTGGGTACTATTCATCAAAGAGTTCTGGGTCTGAACTAAATGTAAATAAACAGGAAACCAACATTCAGATGTACAGGAAGACTTTTCAGGAGTGGCTTTAGAAGAGATTTTTTGGATTCAAGCGCTTAGGCAGTATTAAGAAAGAAGCCTAAAGATCAAGGAGAGTTGCCAGATTATAAGAGCTGATAATAGTGAGGAAGGGTAAAGTCATAAAGGAATTTGAAAACTAGGCTGAGAATAATTAAATCAAGGTTTTTGTGGAACAGGGCTTCAATGCAGGTGCTTGAGCAGTGAGATGAAGGTTGGTGCTGGTTAATATATAGTCAAAAGAGTTCACGTTTATAGAGAGCATTATAATTCACTTTAAAATTTCAGGCTGGTTTCATTGAACTTCTAGGTGGGCACCTAATTCTGGAGTAAAGGCCCTGTCCCACGGGCAGGCGGTTCCAGGTGGGACAGGGCCTTAACTCAGCAGGTCCGACAGCATCTAGAGTGAAGGAATGGGTGACATTTCGGGTCGAGACCCTTCTTCAGACTGAGAGTCAGTGGAGAGGGAGTCTGGAGATATGGAAGGGTAAGGTGTGAAAATGACAGATCAAAGCATATGATGATAAGGAGATGTAGAATGGTTCCTTGTTAGCTGATGGGAAGGTGACAACTTGCATGCAATCAGTAACATTGAACATCTCTTTTACTGGATTCTGAAACCTATTTATTTTGTTCTACTGAAGACCATGCAGTGTGTCCTATTCTTTGTGACTGAAACCCTCGTCGAGGGAGATGTGAGTTCATAAGCTGATGGTGGATCTTGGATCTTTTGGATAGATGGATCCACCTTTTGGATCTTGAATTTGCTCTGAAATTCTTCCATCACCTTGACCCAAAGAGGAGCAATTTGCATTTTTTTACAGCCCAAATAGGAACATTTCACCCAATGCTTTGAATACAACATTTATGCTCCACAAGTCTCCACATGGCTAACCCCTTGCAGTAAATCCTTCTGAGATCAATTTATTATTTAATGTGTCTTTTCGCCATTGAATATAACTGAGAAATAAACGTAATTTAATTTCAAAATTCTCCATCTTGCTTCCTATTCCTTTTCTCCAACAAAACATCATCTGAGGGGATCAATAAATTATTTATTATTATTATTATTATTTATTTATTATTCCTTTTCTCCAGAGGTGCTGCTTGTCCCTTCGAGTTGCTCCAGCATTTTGTGTCTATCTTCGGTGTAACCCACCATCTGCAGTTCCTTCCAACACAACCTTCTGTGGTCCTTTGCCCAAAGCTTCCTGAAATCCATAGATATCACGCTGGCATCATTTATCCATTAAATTATACCTTCCACCTCTTCAAACATGTCTCATCAGTTCTGTCGATCTTCATATACATGGAATCTCCTTTTGCATGGTGCAATCTATTTTGTGCACTGCACAAAAGACTTTGTGAACAGGTTGTGCTGTTTACTCAATTGCCCCCAACTCTTTAATGTATATGCATGAAGACATGTCCATACAGATGAATGGATTGATGTCAAATACATTGCAATCAATGTGTTTACCTCATGTACAGAAATTATGCAGAGAAAGTCATAAAACTGTTGAGGTCTGCAGAATAAAAACATGTCAAACTCCTTTCAGACCCCTTGGTTTCAAGTGCTTTTGAAGCCAATGAAGAATTTCTAGACTGTAGAAGTCGCAGTTATTTTTTTATTTTCATTTAATTGTGTCTTTCAATAAAATATTTCCAATTCTTCCCACCGATTGACTAGCCAGCAACTATCTGGCCTTGTGTTGTGTCCTTTTGGTTTGAGAGGGTCTGACGTTGTGTCTCAGAGGAGAGAAGTGGCAAATTAATCTTTATGTGGATGGATAGATATAGATGTAGATAGATAGATGGCTAGATAGAAGCAGGTTGCACAGCTGAGTGAGTTGCCATCTCCAAGTGCCAGAGAGCCGCGTTTGATCCTGACCTTGGGTGCTGTCTGTGTGGTGTGTGCATGTTCTCCCCGTGACCACGTGGGTTTCCCTGGGTGCTTCGGTTTCCTCCAACATACCAAAGACCTGTGGTTTTGTAGGTTAACTGGCCTCTGTAAATTGCCCCAAGTAGGTAGGGTGTAGTTACAAACGTGAGGTAACATAGAACTAGTGTGATTGACAGCATCAGCTTGATAGGCCAAAGGACTTGTTTCATCTATCGGTCTGACTATCTGTTTATCCGTCTATCTATCTATCCATCTATCCATCGATCCATCGATCCATCGTTCCATCGATCCATCGATCCATCTATCCATCTATCCATCCATCCATCCATCCGCAGTTCCCTGTGTCTATATTTTTGTTTCTCTATGTGCATGAAGGAACTGCAGATGCTGGTTTAAAGGGAAGATAGGCACAAAATGTGGGAGATGATCTCATTTGAGATGCTGCCTGTCCCACTGGGTTACTCCAGCATTTTGTGTCTGTCTTTTGTTTCTCTATGCTTTGTCTTCATGGTCTTCGTTCTTACCTCTTTACTGTAATATTATATAAAATGTCTTAATTCGTGGAAACCTTACAAGATACCAGCTGGAAATGCACTAAGAAATGTCTGGTGTCACTGTTCTTGTCAGCAACATGTACAACAACTCCTGCTATCAGCCTCTTCTGAATGCAAAGTGTTTTTTGATCGCCTTGTTATACGAAATAATGCTGGCTTATTTCTTTATTTCATTGACCACACACACACACACACACACACACACACACACACACACACACACACACACACACACACACACACACACACACACACACACACACACACACACACACACACACACACACACACACACACACACACACACACACACACACACACACACACACACACATTAAAGATGACTATTTAGTGTACTGTAATTGAAGGGGAACCAAACATTGGTAAAATAAACTATTAATCATCCTTTCAAGGCAATGTCACCACTTTGGAATGGGGTCATTTATAGAATTCTTGTTTAAGCCTTTTACTTAAACATTGTTTATAATGTTTCTGCCAAGATCTGGAGGCAACTCCTGATTACTTTGTAAGTTACTGGAGCTTTTGAGCATAAAGTGAACCTCGGGCAATGAATAGAACCTTTCTATACTTCACTCCCTGAGTTTCAGGTAAAAAAATACCATTTTGAATAATTGTGGATTAATAAATGTACCGTAATATCTGAAAAATAAAATGGTTCCAGGGATGATGTGCTTTCAGCTGCTGTCAGTCTTTTTTTTCTCCTTTCAATAACATTAGAATTTTTTTACCTAAGTCAAACAAGGCTGACATGTATTGGTTGTTAAAAATCTTGAAAGAAGGAATAGCTGCCAGAGAACCCTTCCTTTCACAAGTGATGTATTAAACATTTATGAGCATTTGGATGATTGAGAGGAGATGTGTATATTTAAGTATCAATCTCCTTGTCACAAAGCTGAGCCAAGTACAATTGAATTCTTAATAAAGTTCATGCTTAATTTACCAATAAAGGTAATGCTTCCATCAACCCAGTGCTCCTGGATTTCATTATAATATTAAATGTGAGTGGAACGCTGGCTGTCATACTTGGAGCAGAATTGCTTTCGGATCAAATGTGTATCAAGTATAGACGAGCTGCCCCGGTTGCTTATGCAGGACCATTGGTTTTCCCCATTGGAAATAATTGATCTTAAAACAAAGCAGTAAATCTAAAGAGTGTCTACTCTGTGCTGGCGTGTTTGTTCAGTGCACGATGCTGCTTTAATAAGCTCGCCTTGAGAAAATAGCACGGATAAATCAATGGGAAAACACTTTCAAAATTGGGATATAAAGCAAATACAATTATTACTGAGATATGTTGTAATATCAGCATGTAAGGAACCTAACCAAGTAAATTGCTGAGATGTTATTATTATTATTGAGCTCATTAGTTTCTCATTCAAAGCACGTTTGCAAAACCATGACCTTGGTTCTGTAGGTTCTTCCCAACAGCTACCAGGCTATTGAACATTACAAACCCCAATTAAACATCAAACTACTGTATGAACTGTCTTGGTTGCAATAGGGACTTTGAGTTTTGTTCAGTTTTGCTATAATATTACTTTTAAATTACATTTTATTTTGTTTGTTTTATTATGTTATCTATTGAGCATTGTGTTTACTGACTTGACATGCTGCAACAAGTAAAACAATAATTGTTTCATTTCAGTACATATGGCAAGTTAACACTCTTGACTTGATTCTTTTGATTCCTGTCTTGACTCTTGACTATAACTTGCATTATACCAAGAATGGCCATGACTGTTACGTGTTATCTTTTTGGTGCCTTTACAATATGATTACTTCAGCGTCTGATGCATAAATAAAATGCAACTTCTTAGGGCCTGTCCCACTTAGGCGATTTTTTGGGCGACTACAGGCGACTGCCACAAAACTTTCAACATGTAGAAAAGTTTTTGGCGACAGTGGTGACAATTGTTGCTGTTGTATGTGGTCGTAGGTTGTCGTAGGTTGACGTAGGTGTGGCTGTAGGTTGACGTAGGTGCTGTCGTTGGTTATCGCCAAGTGTCGTAGGTGAATTCCATTAAAACTAGTCCCTGGCAGTCGCCTAAAGAGTCGCCTAAGTGGGACAGGCCCATTAGTAGCTGTAGATTTAAAAGGGATTTCACACAAAGGGCAGTGGGTGTTTGGAACGTGCTGATTTACAAGGATGTTGCCAGGGTTCGAGGGCCTGAGTTACAGGGAGAGGTTGAGCAGGCTGAGACTCTATTCCTTGGAGAGCAGGAGGATGAAGGGTGATACAAAATCATGAAAGGAATAGATCGGGTGGACGCACAGAGTCTCTTGCTCAGAGTAGGGGTATCAAGAACCAGAGGACATAGGTTTAAGGTGAGGGAGAAAAGATTTAATAGGAACCTAAGGGGTAACTTTTTTATACATAGAGTGGTGGGTGTTTGGAATGAGCTTTCGGAGGAGGTAGTTGAGACAGGCACTATCGCAACATTTAAGAATTATTTAGACAGGTACATGGATATGATAGGTTTAGAGGGATATTGGCCAAATGCAGGCAGGTGGGACTAGAGTAGATGACACATGTCGGTCGGTGTGGGCAAGATGTGCTGAAAGACCTGTTTCCATGCTGTATGACTCTATGACTCTCTCACTGCCACTGATCGCCACAGGATGAAACTCATAGCTGCACATGACCAGAACAGGAGAAGAAAGCACGAGAAACACCGATGACTTCAGCATCGTTTAAACCAAGGTTTCTCAAAATGCCGGCTACTGTAATCTGAGAAGCACTGACTTCATTTTGATTAAAATGTCACAACATGTCACACGGATGTGATATACTCCTTATCATCAGGATGGTTTTACAATGAATCAAATCAGTAAAGCATTAGTAATTTATGAGGTGAAATTCCTCCCATTGAATATTTTGGAGGTGCACAAATAGAAAGGTATTTTGGATTTGATAAATTTCTCGCTAAAGATATCAATAGTAGAGTTTCAGACATCAAATCATTTAAATATATACACTGCGGTAAGGTTATTAATATTTGAAATATGCTTTCTCATAACCAATATTTTAATCATTTCTAAGTTATAAAATAAATATTTTTCTGATGAATTAAGTGCACCTAGTTACCAGTTTCAGGAAAGTGAGCAATTTGAGGAGATCATAAAGAAATAAATCCCTTTTATAACTCCATATTTTTGTTTTGTCTGAAAGTTAATTTGTAATTCCGGGTGGCACAGTAACACAGTGGTAGAGTTTCTGCCTTACAGCGCTAATGGCGCCCGAGACACATGTTCAATCCCAACAACGGGTGCTGTCTGTACAGAGTTTGTACGTTCTATCTGTGAGCGCAGCGGTTTACTGTGAAATCTTCGTTTTCCTCCTACACTCCAAAGATGTACATGTTTGCAGGTTAATTGGCTTGCAATATAATGTAAATTATAGTGTGTGTAGGATAGTGTTATTGTGTGTGAATCACTAGTCGGCGCAGACTCAGTGGGCCGATGGGCCTGTTTCTCTAAACTAATAGACAGCTGATGCTGGAATCTTGAGCAAAAACACAAAGTGTTGGAGGAACTCAATGGGTCAGGCAGCATCTGAGGAGGGAATGGACTGCCAATGCTTCTAGTCATGACCCCTTTTCACTCCCGAAATGTCGCCCGTCCATTCCTTCCCCAGATGCTGCTTGACCCACTCAGTTCTTCCAGCACACTGTGTTTTGTTCCACAAATTTACTGCTACTTTCCTCCATTAGAATTTGTAAGAATCATCCAAAGAAATCTAATCAAACCAATAGAACTATCCAACGTTGACCGGTGAAACTAAGCTTCTACTCACCAGAACTCAACAAAATCCACAAATTTCAGCTAATTTCAATTTCATCACTTAATCAGTGCTTGTGGTTGTGATATTTATTGTTATATTCACTAACGCACATAAAATCTTCCACCTCACTTTACACTAAAACGCCTTAAATGTAATAGACACAAATGCTGGAGTAACTCAGCTGGACAGGCAGCATCTCTGGAGAGTAAGAATGGGTGACATTTTGGGTCGAGACCCTTCTTCATATCTTCAGTGTAAACCAGCATCTGCAGTTCCTTCCTACACATTTTTGAAATGTAATGTTCAGCCTTAGACTGTTATTTTCTGAAGGGAATATGCTGCCAGTGTTGTACAGCACTTAGTCAAGGGCTTAACGGCAGAAAACCTCTCAGTGCTTCTTGTTTGCATGGCACTTGGTGTCACACTTGCAAAGTATTCTATTCCCATTTGGATGACGAATACAACTTTGCGACCGTCAAAGAATAAAGGGTTCTTTTCAAATGTCTTCAATAGCTCTTCAACGGCACCTTTGTGCAATAGACTTTAACAACAAGTGCGCTGCCTTCCTGCAATAATCTCAAATCCCAAATACATATTGAACTAAATTAAAAGTAAACCAGGGGTCACATATTTCCTTGACAAGCAGCCTGCCTCAGACTCGCGTCATTTAACCTTTAACAATGAATGCTTTATCTACATTCCTCCTTTTACCGTACATTATGGAATCGCAATAATAAAGTCTTCACCTTTAGGTTCCAATCCAGTCTGATTTCTGATTGCTTCGAATGACAGCCAAAAGAAAGTCCAGACTCCTATTCTGCCCTTGCACTAAATTTCAAATCTTGACAATCATTGATGGGAATTGAGCGATATTTAATATTCTGACAATCGTGGCTGCCAGTACTAGTTTCAACAACAACAAAATTGGGGAGAAAATGTTGTGCGTATTATCCATAACCTTTTTATCATATTGACAATAAGTCATGAGGCGTATCAACTAAAGCTTAAATACTGAGCTCAAAACAGCAGTGTGCAGTCCTAAAGGTGAAATTCCTTTCAAGAAAGATTTATATTTGCTCCTGATAATGCCGCTATTTGCAAATCATGCTTTTTAAGTTGCAGTTTAACGTTTCGTCCAGCAAATCATTTAGTGGTGAACTCCAATCGGTTTTAAAATCTGACAATGGTTCTGATCTTTGTAGACTACATTTACTTCAACCGTCGGTCTCTAGTTGCACAACTCTTCATCAAAAGAATACTACCTGGATTCTTTTTCTTTTGATTTCTTTTTGCTAAAAAGTGAGCTTTGAAGCGAAAGGGTGGGAAACTGGCCAAGAGGCTTTATGCTACTTGTATGCCTTAACTCAGGTCGACTGAAGAATGAGATTGAAAGCAGCCACCTGGCACCTTTTATGTTCGATTTAAAATATTGGATAACCATAGAATAATACGGCACAGAATGAGGCTATTCGGCCCATTGCACCTATGGCAGCTGTTTGGGAGAGCTGCTCAATTGCTTCCATGCCCTTTGTTTTTTCTCATGGCACTCTTAAGCTTCCTAACCTTCTTTTGCATATTAGCAGTGAAATTCTTTCACAACTTTTCAATCAGCGCATTCCAGGTCACACTAACAAGCCATGCATAATTTAAAAAGAAAACATTGATTTTGCCCTGGTTCTTAAAATCTGTTGCCCTGAGTTGCATGCTGCTGTGCCACCGGAAGCTGTTTTGCCTTAATAACTGTATGATGTGGAACTCTAATCTGATCCGCTCTTCACCACATCTGCTCTCAGGGGAGTAAGCAAGCTTTAATAACTCCATGTTACTGAAGCCCCTCAGCTATGGACACTGTTGGAGGCACGGTGGCACAGCAGTAGAGTTACTGCCTTACAGCACCAGAGACCTGGTTTGGATCCTGATTACAGGTGCTGTCTGTATGGAGTTTATACATTCTTCCTGTGACCTGCATAGGTTTTCTCCAGGAGCTCCAGTTTCCTCCCACACTCCAAAGACGTATATGTTTGTAGGTTACTTGGCTTGGCATAATTGAAAATTGTCCTTAGTGTTGGTGTTCGGGGATCACCGGTCGGTGCAGACTCGGTCAGCTGATGGACCTATTTCCGCGCTGTATCTCTAAATTAAACTAAACTAAACCACTCCAGTAAATTTATTTTGCACACTTTCGTTAAGTGCGGGGTTCAGATTTAAAAACAACGAGAATCCAACTTGCTGTTGAGAAAGATTTAACGTATTTGTTCTTGTACACGATGCTTCCATTAATACAGCTGAGGGTCCATCATACATTTTTAAACATCCTTTTCAACTACTGAGATCTTTAAATCTCTGTTCATTTTCCTTCAGCATCTTTTCACACACTGCTTTAAAATTATAACTGTTTTGTTCATATTATCCCTCCTCATTATTCCAACAAATGTTGTCTTGCATTTAAACTTTATCCGTTATGTTTCTGACCATTCTATCGACTGTCTACTACCTCTTAAAATGCTATCCCATCCTTTTTGTTATTACATTTCTGCATTCTTGAAAAGCTTTGAAATGATCCCTTGTAACATGATGCCAAATTAAACCGTATATCAAAAGACCCCCAAAATAAACCCATGTGCTTTAAATTTACAAACAAATCCTTCTGACCCTTTCTTTCCACAATGTGACTTTGTTCCTTTACATTCTGCATTGGAAGCTGGTCTGAGAGAAAAATGTAAACCTCCTGCAATAACAGTGATACTTAGAAAGGTAGGCTCAGTATTGGTGACCACAAAAGTATTTGGATTGTCATCAAGACCTGCTTATTGGCCTTCAGGGAAAGAAATCTTCCATCCTTAATAAATCTTCCATCCTAAATATTTGTGACTCCAGACCTCACCATTGTGACTGACCCATAATCACATTCTGAATTGGCCTGAAGCACTCAAAAAGATGAATTCAGTTTAGTTTATTCTCACATGTACCAAAGTGCAGTGAAAAGCTTTTGTTGCATGCAAACCAGACAGTGGAAAGACAATCCATGATTACAATCAAGCCATTTGCAGTGTATAGATACATGATAAGGGAATAACGTTTATTGCAAGGTAAAGCCAGCAAAGTCCGATCAAAGATAGTCCAAGAGTCCCCGATGAGGTAGTTAGTAGTTCAGGACTGCTCTCGGGTTGTGATAGGACGATTCAGTTGCCTCATAACAGGTTGGAAGAAAATGTCCCTGAATCTGGATTATGTTATTAATTGTATAATTCATTATCTGAAATGATTAACAATTGCCCGTTCAATCCCAGTTCAATAAGCAAACATGAATATTCTTAGTCACCTGTACACCTTTTTAAGCAATGGGCTGTAGTGAATGGCGAGAGAATTAACTTTTGTAATGTAAAATGTGTCTTTAATGCAGCAAGAAAGCCACCTGTCTTCATCATCATCCTCTTGCCAAATGTAAGAGCTTGGAACCTGTAGCCACCATATGTGACTAAATCTTTCAGTTTCTTCTGGAGTCTGCAAACATGCTTCAGAACTTTGATATTTAATCTACCGATCACCAGCGAATTCCATTCCTTGGGCTTCACTTTTCAAGCCTATAATTTGGCAATGGATCAAATGCCTTTGGAAGTCGCACATACCACATCAATTGTACTACAAAGAACGGAGCACATGGAACAAGCCCAGGCCTTTCATCCCACAATGTCTGTGTCAAACATGATGCCAAGTTAAATGTATCTCCTCTGACTGCAAGCGATCCATATCCTTCCATTCCCTTCATATCCAAGCACCTATCCAAAAGACTCTATTCAACTTCGGAGTCACGTGAGTGACTACGTGAAGACCCCGCCAGCATGCAAGCGCGACATAGCGTCTCACGCAGTGCAACGCGACGGGCGGGGGAAGAGCTCTCCCGCGGCAAGATTTAAAACGGGACCTGCAGGTAAGGAAATCTTAGTCTGAGGTCGTTATTTGCAACCCTTGTTGAGCTTGTTTTTTAGCAGCTATGGACAAGGGGAGAAAGGCAAAGAAGGTCGCGTCCCGTACACCTGAGGTGGACCAGGCAGGTTCCGGCAGGGGGGGGGGGGGGGCGACCGACGGCACCGGGACCGCATTCCCTGCGGTCCACAGTCACCGACTCTAACACTGCGCAGCCAAGCCCAACGCCCCAAGCTGCTCAGCTGGAACCAACACAGCGGGTTGGAGGCAAGGCGAAGCAGAAGTCGGGCCGGCCGATAGACTCGGATGAGTCCGGTCAGGAGGACGTGCTGCCCGAGAGCAGCAAAGATGACCGTTTATCCCGCATGGAGCGGATGATGGAGCAGATGCTCCAGCGAGACTTGCTCCGGGAGATGGAGCAAGCTCGCCATGGGAGTGCTCGCACACCCACAACAGCACCGTATGTGGCGCTGTCCATCGCATCTCCCTCGACAGAGGGGAGCTTTGGGGGCCAGGGTTGGGCTGGCCTGGAAGAGGGGTTCATGGCTGAAGATACCAGCAGTGTGCTGGGGGTGCAGGACCAGGAAGAGCTGCTGGGAGTGGTCCACAAGTTTGGGGTACCACTGCGTGCGGTACAACCTTTGCAGACCAAACTGGCGGCCAGTATAGACTACCTGTCCTTCCACCCTCTACAGGAACAGGTAGTCAATGAAGCTATGGAAAAATACATACCTCCGGAGAACTGCATCTCGCTAAATGTACCCGCTGTCAACAGCCAAATCTGGGGGTACATTGGGCTGGGTATAAGGGCCCAGGAGGTGAAGCTTCAGAAAATATTAAAACTTCTGACTTCAGCTATAACATCTTACGCTCGTTCTGTTGATGGGGTCGAAATGACCGATAACCAGCAGGACACACTGGCCCTACTGTGTAATACACAGTATGAAATAATTTGCCTGCGGAAGAACGCCATCAAACCTGCCCTCAACCCCAAATTTGCAGGTTTGTGCAAAACTGCAACTGCACAGCCACAAATACTGCTGTTTGGGAAAGACTTGTCCAAACAAGTAAAAGAACTGGACGAAGAGTCCAAAGCCTTTGGACTTATGAGGGCAGCTGCAGGAACGAGCAAAACCACACACCCCAGGCGGCAGCACCCCTATGCATCCACCAGCAGGCATCAACACCAGGGTGCTGGTGAAAGCGTGAGGGCCGCACATCAACTACAAAGGTCTTTTTTAGGCCAAGGCCCAGAGCGGCCCTCATGGAAGATGCGCCAACCCCACACTTCGGCGCCTAAACCAGTGAAGAGACAGAGGCGGAAGAAATGAACTTACGACCGGTAACCATGGAGGTAGGTGGGTCTGGTTCCTTCCAGAACATAAAAGGTGTAGGTCCTGTACTAACAGGGGGAAGGTTACACTTGTTTTGGGAAGCATGGAGGAATATTACATTTGATAAATATATACTACAAAGTATTCAGGGATACAAAATTGATTTCATCCAAAAACGTATGCCACCAGTTCAACATGTAACTGACAGGGAGTTTGTACTCTCACAAGGGAAAAAATTCAAAGGACATGCAGAACTGGTGAGATTACATGCTAAAGGAGTTATAGAGAGAACGGAGCATGACTCTCTGGAATTTATATCGAATATATTTACAAAAACAAAGAAAGATGGTGGATGTCGCATCATCATTGACTTAACTAAACTGAATACTTTTGTTAACTATATACATTTCAAAATGGAAACATTTGTTACTGCCAAACAATTAGTTTCCGAAGGATACTTCATGGCATGCATCGATTTAAAAGATGCATACTATTCAGTACTCATTCATAAGGATAATCGTAGATACCTAAAATTTAACTGGATGGGGCAACTATGGCAGTATAAAGCATTGCCTAATGGGTTAACATCAGCCCAAGACTATTTACCAAGATATTGAAACCAGCCTTGGCAATACTAAGGAAACAAAAACATATTGTTATGGCATATCTTGATGATATTTTGATTGTGGGGAAAACCCTGGAATTAACTAAATCAGCGATTTTAGCTACCAAACATCTGTTTGAAACACTGGGGTTTATCATACATCCAGATAAATCTAAATTGACACCATCCACAACTATGGACTATCTGGGATTCACAATTAACTCTGTCCACATGTCTGTAACATTGCCAAAGGACAAAGCAGCAGATTTGGTGGAAGTCTGCAACAAATTGATTGTTACTAATCAACCATCTATTCGACAGGTGGCAAAAGTGATTGGGAAACTAGTAGCAGCATTTCCAGCTACTCAGTTTGGACCTTTGCATTACCAAAATTTACAAAGGGCAAAGGTGCAAGTGCTAAAACAACATAAAGGTCATTTTGATCGGGCAATGCAATTACCAGCCAAAGCAATTTCAGAGTTACAATGGTGGAGAGAAAATATTTGGCATAGTTCCAGCCCCATCGTTATTAGTAACGCATCATTCACATTACAAACGGATGCCAGTGCTCAGGGCTGGGGAGCAACTAACACTATATCTAGTACTGGTGGTAGATGGAACATACAAGAGTCATCACTACTACAGACACTGGGTATAAATTACTTAGAAATGTTGGGTGCGTTTCATGGGCTAAAAGCTTACTGTTCAGCTATGCACCATTTGCATGTCCGCCTACAAATTGACAATACCACAGTGGTGGCTTATATTAATCATATGGGTGGAATAAAATCGATATCGTGTGACGATTTGGTCAGCACAATTTGGGAATGGTGTGTCGACAGACATATTTGGCTATCAGCAACTTACCTACCAGGTAAGCTCAATACAGTGAGGTCACGAAAATCTCAATACACCAGGTCACGAAAATCTAATGACAACACTGAATGGATGTTGAACCACAAAGTATTTGCTGATATTACAATGCGGTATGGTACACCTGATATCGATCTCTTTCCATCCAGACTGAATCACCAGTTACCAACATATGTCACTTGGGAACCAGACCCTGGGGCAGTAGCGATGGACGCGTTTTCGCTGAATTGGGGAAAATTGTTTTTCTATGCCTTTCCCCCCTTCTGCCTCATCAGTCGGGTCCTACGCAAAATACAAATGGACTCGGCTTCAGGTATTTTGGTAGTACCCGATTGGCCTACACAGCCATGGTTCCCTGTGGTCCTCGACATGGTCTCTGAACCACTCATGACCATTCCCAAAAGACCAGATCTCTTGGTCCATCCTGTTACGGGCGAAAGTCATCCATGCCATGACAGGATAAATCTGTTGGCTTGCAGAATTTAAAAAGACCACTTTTGGATCTGGGATTGTCGGACAGGACCATGAACATGATGACGGCGGCCTACCGAGAATCGACTAAGAAGCAGTACCTCTCCAGCATTCGGAAGTGGGAAGTGTACTGCTCAAGGACTGCGGTAGCATACAAATCAGCTACAATTACCAATGTCCTGGAGTTCCTATCCAGACTTCACTTTGATGAAGAACTGAGTTACAGCACAATTAACAGTGCTAGGAGTGCTCTGTCAGCATCTTTATGGCAGGCACCGGGACAGCAGTCCATGGGATCCCACCCTCTAGTTGCCAAACTAATGAGGGGTATCTACAACACCAATCCCCCCCAGACCAAGGTACACCCAGATCTGGGACGTCAGTGTTCTACTGACATTGCTAAGGGGTTGGTCACCAGCAATGTCCCTGTCCCTGGAACAGCTCACACTGAAAACAGTAATGCTGATGGCTTTGGTCTCAGCTCAAAGGGTCCAGTCCCTATACAAATTAAGTTTGGACAATATGAAATCATCAACAGACAAGATAACCTTCCGGATCTTGGAGTTGGTCAAACAGAATAGACCAGGAACTTCGGGACTGAGTTTGGAATTCCGGGCATACCCATCTGACCCCCGTTTGTGTGTCATGACACATCTACTGCTTTATCTTAGGACAACAAAATCCTTAAGAGGAAGCAAAATGGCATTATAGGTTAGTTTCAAACAGCCTCATGGACGGGTGTCAGTACAGACCATCTCAAGATGGCTCAGACAGGTTCTGGGGGCTGCTGGGGTGGATACTGACATTTTTAAATCTCACTCCACCAGGGCAGCAGCAACATCGGCGGCAAGAAATATGGAGGTACCAATGGACCATATCCTGGCGACAGCAGGATGGTCTACGGAAAAGACTTTCCAAATATTTTATAATAAGCCGATCGCCAAACCTGCAGTGTTTGCAGAAATAATTTTAAGTTCTGCAATATAATTAAGCCCGAGGGAGCATTATTTTCTTTGTTAAAAAATAAATAAATAAATCGTTATTGGTTGAAAAATTGATTCATGTTTAATGACGATAACATACTTCCTCCCTTCGATGACTTCGGGAGTGAGTGAGGCATGGACTTGTTCCACGGTATGAAATCACAAATCTTTAAAATCTTCACGTAGTCACTCACGTGACTCCGAAGTAAAATAGTAAGATTAAACGAGAACTTACCAGTTTGAAGTTTGATCTTTATTTTATGAGGAGTTACGTCGAGGGATTACGTGCCCTCCACGCCCACCCTCTTGTAAAGGCCAACTGGTATCCTAGTTCTTCTTATCTCACTATGTTTATTTCATTACTATTACTGTGATTCCACACCGCTGCTTTGAAGAATGTCGCGCATGCGTGCTGGCGGGGTCTTCACGTAATCCCTCGACGTAACTCCTCATAAAATAAAGATCAAACTTCAAACTGGTAAGTTCTCATTTAATCCTACTATTATATCTGCCTCCACCATTATCGCCATAAAATCAATATCAATATATTGAGTGGAGATATTACTCTTGGTGCTATATACACCCCCTCTTTCAGCTTTCTTGTTCCCCACTACAATCTGCCTGAAGATGGGTCTCGTTCTGAAACATCGCCTACCCATGTCCTGCAGAGATGATGCCTGACCCTTTGAGTTACTCCAACATTTTGTGTCTTCTTTTCGTTCAGAACTTTACACCTTTTGGATGGAATATATACTCTTCCAAATGGAAGTTATAAACATAAATCTGTGGAAGTGCTATCTCCAAATCTTAACCCTGTGCATGGTGAAGAGGGTTGCGGAAGATGCCCCAGTGAATTTTGAGGTAATGTGCATGGAGGAGGAGAATAATGATGCAGACCTTAACATGGCGGGATATTAAATAGTGTTGGGGAAAACGCAGATCTTTGAATGACTGCCTAGAGATTGCGGACAGTAGCAGGATAGGTAAATAAGGTTTTAAGGGAATCCCTGGATACTTAGCTTTACTGGATGAGACATAGAAAATAATTCATAGGGAAAGAGCAGGAAGATAGGATGAAGAGATTACTCTATCAGACTTGATTGCCCAAATGTCTTCTTTCTGCGTTATTACAATAGCATTAGAACAAATTACTCGGTTAAAGTTATCCTGCTTTTGATGAGAAGTTGCTATGTGGTAATTAGCTGTCAAGCATTGTATGGTGCCAATTGCAACAACACTTCAAAAATACCACAAGGGCCAAAAAGTGTTTTGCAGCATTCCTGAAAAGGTGCTGAAATGAAATAATAGATGTAAGATATAATATTTTGTGTCTCTGTAAGAAAGATTGTTCATCAGAAAGAACCTCATTTTATATTTGAAGCAGACTTCATGTTCAAGTATCATGGTGTCCATGGTGAATGGCAGTGAACTGTGTATCCATCATGTACAACCCTACCTCAGCACTGAATTTCTATGGATATGTGCTACTGTGCTTGCTCATCATACTTTGTTTTTTGCACTCCCATGGTAGAGTTTACTTAAAACAACTGATAATTTATTGTATATTTATTCGTGTTGTGCTTCTGAAGTGCCCTGTAAAGCTTCAGCAAGTAAGAATTTCATTGTTCCGGTTCACATCCGTTGAATATAGGCAAATAAATACTCTTCATCTCTTGATCTTGATATTCGTCTTGGGAATACAATTTAAATTCAAAGCAGCCTTCTTAAATAGTTTCAGGATAATTTGTTTGTCGTTTGTCCTCCGATATTCTGATTTCTCCATTTCGAAAGCAGTGGGTGGAGGTGTGAACTGTCAGGTCTTATGATAAGAAAAGTTTAACAGTTGCGTTGCATGCACCTGGTGTCTATCTTTATCCTGCACTCTCAAAGGTGTACAGTCTTGGCCCGTTTCCTAATTCATTCGCTAAAGGGAAGCCCTGTGGCACAGCGGTAGAGTTGCTGCCTTACAGTGCCAGAGACCCGGGTTCGATCCCGACTACGGGTGCTGTCTGTATGGAGTTTGTACATTCTCTCTGTGACTGCGGGCTTTTCTCCGGGTGCTCCGGTTTCCTCCCCACACTCCAAAGATGCATCGGTTTGCAGGTTAATTGGTCAAAAAAAAAGTTAATTGTCCCTATTGTGTAGAATGATGCTCGTGTAGGAGTGATTGTTGGTCGGCGTGGACTTGGTGGGCCAAAGGGCCTGATTACACACTGTATCTCTAAAGTCTCTAAAGAGTGACGAGTTACGATGTGCATTTTATACCTGTACTTAATTTATCACTATAACTAAGTGGGCAATGGGCTGAGGAATGGCTCATGGAATTAAATACTTATAAGTACGTGTTGTTGCATTTTGTGAAGTCAAAGCAGGGAAGGACCATCACAGTGAATGGTCAGACCCTGGGTAGGGTTGTAGAGCAGAGGGATCTAGGAGTACACGTACACAGTTCCCTGGACATTAGAAGTTGGGATATTATGTTGCAGTTTGGCGGCACGGTGGCGCAGCTGTAAAGTTGATGCCTTACAGCGAATGCGGCGCCGGAGACCCGGGTTCGATCCCAACTACGGGTGCTGCCTGTACGGAGTTTTACGTTCTCCCCGTGACCTGCGTGGGTTTTCACCGAGATCTTCGGTTTCCTCCCACACTCCAAAGACCATACAGGTGTGTAGGTTAATCTAAATGTAAAAATTGTCCTAATGTTTGCGGGATAGTGTTAATGTGTGGGGATCACTGGTCGGCGCGGATCCGGTGGGCCGAAGGGCCTGTTTCCGCACTGTATCTCTAAAGTAAACTAAACTAAACTAAGCTTGTACAAGATGTTGGTGAGCCCGCATTTGGTACCGTGTGTTTAGTTTTGGTCACCCTGCCACAGGGAGGATGTCATTAAGATAGAATGCTGGAGAGAAGTTTTACGAGGATGTTGCCGGTATTTTAGGGCCTGGGCTAGAGAGAAAGATTGGGCAAACTAGGACTTTTGGAGTGCAGGACGCTAATGGGTGATCTTATAGAAATGTATAAAATCATGAGGAGATTAGATAGGGTGTATATACAAAGTATTTCACCTAAAGTAGAGGAATCAGTAGCCAGAGGACAGTTTGAAAGTGAAAGGGGCAAGATTCAATAGACAAGAGACAAGACAAGAGACAATAGACAAGAGACATTTATTGTCACATATACCAATTGGTACAGTGAAATCTGTGGTCACCATACAGCCATACGAATAATAAAGAGCACAGAACACGATAGTCTTTAACATAGACATCCCCACACAGCAGAATCAAAGTTTCCCACTGTGAGGGAAGGCACCAAAGTTCAGTCATCCTCCTCTGTTGTCCTCTGTTCACCCATGGTCGGTGGGCACCCGAACCCCCCACTGTCGCCGCTACGGGCGGCACGATGTTCAGCCCCGCTCGCCGGATGATGGAACTCCGACGTCGGAACGAGAGAACATTCTCAGCGGCTTGGACTTCCGAAACCTGAGGGGCAACTTTTACACTCAAAGGGTAATGAATATATGAAACAAGCTATATGGGGGAAGGCCATTGAGGTAGTTGTAAAATAGTATTTAAAGGACATCAGGACAGGTACATGGATAGGAAAGGTTTAGAGGGATATGGGCCAAATACGAGCAAATGGGACTAGCTTAAATGGGGCATGGACAAATTGTGCCTACAGGCCTGTTTCCATGCTATATGACTCTATGACTATAGCTAAAGTTGTGAAAATGATGTTAACAGTAAATTAAGTTGGTTGCACAAATAGATCTCAACAATAAAAACATAATGTTTCAGAAGTAAACTCATAAGGGTGTGTTTGAATCTGGGAGACTCATTTATATGTGGAAGTTCAAATCTTGAACTTAGAATAAATTAAATTTTATTGGAATTTTAAGTGGCCATCCTATTGTGCTCTATAGAAACACAATATTTCATTTCTCTATGTGTTGACATAATATTGCATTAATATTTGGAAAAAAAACTGTTTTTTTAATAAATGTGTGTGGAGGCGAGAGAAGTAAGACTTTAAACAATAACAAATAATATTAATTAATTAGCCATCATTACTCTGTCTGTTTTTCACTTGTAAAGTAACTATTATTTTTTCCAAGGAAATGCCATAGTGTAATAATTTTTCAATATTTTATCGAATAGTGAAAGGCTTAGATAGAGTGGATGTGGAGAGGATGTTTCCACTAGTGGGATAGTCTAGGACCAGAGATCACAGCCTCTGTATTAAAGGAAGTTCCTTTAGGGAGGAGTTGAGGAGGAATTTATTTAGTCAGAGGGTGGTGAATCTGTGGAATTCTTTGCCCCTGAAGGCTGTGGGGGCCAAGTCAATTGATATTTTTAAGGCAGAGATAGATCACTGGTGAACAATTACACAGTATTTGGTTTCTCTCCGAATTGTGTATTGTTGCTGTATATGTTGTTTTTGTTTTATGCTTGTGTTAATTGTAAGGTGTCATGCTTGTTTTAATTGTAAGGTGTCCTTGAGAGTCCTGAAAGGCGCCCTATAAATAAAATGTGTTATTATTATTATTAGTATTTACTCCACTTTTTTCAAGATGAATGCAAGATTGTTGAGATATATAGCGGTGATAAAGTTGATCCACATGGTATTTATGGTGGCGTTGAATATCCATGAACTTTTAAGTTTTGCAAAAAGAAAACAGAGGGGAGATATGGTGGCAGTGTTTAACAAAGGTCTGGATACATTAGTCTAGGCATTGGATTTTATATCAGTGCTTTATTTCCTTACAATGAGATCCAATTTTAATTTCATCTCTGCTAGATCATGCTAACAATAATTTCTAGATGGGGAATTATGAAATTGGATGGAACAGGTCTCGCCAAAATCCACATTAGTACACCTAACCTGTATCATTATATCGGTAACGCACCTTAAAATGTCACAAGTTGTACAATGCCCGTTTGTAACCAACTCAACATGAATTGGAGCTCTAAGCTTTAGATAATAACTAAACACCGCATTCAGACCTGGAGCATATCATAGTGAATTGTTGATTGTTTTTACAATTTGTAGAGACGCTATTGACAGTGAGATGTTTAATGGAGCAGCTTAAGATCTGACTTTCAAGTTTTCAAAGAACATGCAAGGTTTTTTACAAAGAAAAAGTGTGATCTTTGCAGCATTTGACTGCTGGTGTACTCATTCATTGGGTAGCTATATAGTAACAACACTGAAATTTTTTATACTAGAAGCATTGCAGTGAAGAGAATAGGGCAGAGACTTTAATGAAGGAGACAAAGATACGTAAAGAGCCTACTCCAACATCATCTTCAGAGACACAGTATCCTACATGGACCTCTCTTAGATGAACACTGTATTCACAGGCTTATATTTACCAAGGCTGTCTTCATAAAGGTAAACAAATTCTGCAGCAAGACCACCAACCGAGTTGTGGTGCCTGGTTGCCCCATGGAGGACAAGGTCATGTTGACCTTTGGCTTTCTTGCCACCAGATCATCTAAGTAGTTGCAGCAAATTTCTGCCATGTTTCCCAATTTGTGGCTCATTAGGGAAGGACAGACAGTGAGTAGCACAACGTTCTGGAGGAACCCAGCGGGTCAGGCAACCTCTGGAGAAGAAACAGACGCTCAGTTTTCTCTCACACTCCAAAGACTCGGTGCAGACTCGGTGTGCCGAAGGACCTGTTTCCGTGCTGTTTCTCTACAACTAAAAACGAAAGAATGACAGCATTTGCATTATTTGTTACTGTTCAATTTAATAACATTCAGGTCCCAAAAATAATATAAGAAGATGTGCAATGAAAGCATGGTAATTCAGGCTGCTAATAAACGGAATGGCAGAACTATAGGGGGTAGGAAACTGTTGTAAGATGTGTGCATGTAAACAAGACTTACAATATATATTTTGCTACAAATAAATATGAACCATCTGAGCTTCGTAACATGATCAAGGGTTTTCTAGCTGGATTTGCTGCAAAGATTCTGCTCCTGCATGCTAATATAATGATGGTGTTTAAATATAATGATTTTCTCTGAAGAAGGTAATCGAAGTAGAAATGGATATTGTCAACAAATATTTATTGTCTTTTTTTTCTTACGCTTTTGATAAAATTGCATTTTGTTGAATTTGTTATTGCCTTGCACTCGGCCGATAACCACAATCGAATCATTATTTTGCTCCGTGTTATTTTGCAATCTGGAATTGAAGCTGATATGGGGTTGTCGTTTAATTGGATGGTGATAAGTACACGTCTGGAGTGTCAACATTTGATGGGTGGTGATTTGACAGGTTCATCATAAAATGGTAAAGGAGGTGGCTCCAGGGACCCAGGGGAGTTGGAACCGTAACACGCTGAAAGTGGAAATCAAGACTGCGAGAAACAGAAAAGGGGCTGATCGTAACTAGTGACAGCCACTGTTGATAAAAATGCAATCATTATTTGGATGAAAGCATTGAAAGGGGAGAGAGGGGACCCAAATATAAAGGAAAAGCCCGTCTCAAAATTAAATAATGTCGCGTGGATTGTTCAAAGTTAAATCAAATGGAATTTCAGATGTTATGGGGGGAAGGCTCTTATTCTAAAGTAACAACATTTCCGTAGCTATCTCTTGCAGCACCATCTCAAGTCAAAAAGGGCTCCGACAGTGTGCTAAAGACAGATGTTTCAATCAAGTGAAAGTGAAGTGCCTGCACTTGACTGATGTCAGGAATCAGGTCTCCACGGAGCATGACCGCTTCCTGCTATTGATTTCCATTTCACTACCTTTATAGACTAATCAGGAATAACCTGCTGAGTTTTATTGTACTCATCGCAAGATTGCACCAGTGACCACAGATTCCTGATAAAGATGCCTCTTAACAAATATAAGGAACAGATTAAGGGCAACGACCTGCATGCTTCGCTTCCCCTTCCCCCAGCCCTTTCTTCTGATCTATGCTGGAATGTATTCTTCGACTTGTCATCCCTTCCAGCAGATAGTGCTAGTGGCCGTTTTTCATTTGAGTGGTTTCAAGTGAGTTTTGGAGGGTTTGTTTTCTCCCCATCTTCTCCCTGATCGTTACCTGCATGTATAATTTCCACCAGGTGTCTGAAGAAGGGTTTCGGCCCGAAACGTTACCTATTTCCTTCGCTCCATAGATGCTGCTGCACCCGCTGAGTTTCTCCAGCATTTTTGTGTACGTTCTAAAAGTATGTCAGGATCAGGGACTCAAAAAAGCAGCCGGGATCATCAAGGACCCGAAGGAGAACGTTAAATCGGAAGTGGCAGTGATGCAGTTGAACAAAGGGGACTATGAAGGTATGAGAGTGGAGCTGGCCGAAGTAGACTGGAAAGGGATCCTAGCAGGAATGACGGTGGAACAGCAATGGCAGGAATTTCTGGGCATAATCCGGGAGACGCAGGATCATTTTATTCCAAAAAGGAAGAAAGATTCTGAGGGGAGTAGGAGGCAACCGTGGCCGACAAGAGAAGTTAGGGATAGAATAAAACTAAAAGAAAAGATGTATAACACAGCAAAGAGTAGCCGGAAGCCAGAGGATTGGGAAACTTTCATAGGACAACAGAAGGAAACAAAACGGGCAATACGGGCTGAAAAGATGAAGTATGAGGGGAAGCTGACCAGGAATATAAAGAAGGACAGTAAAAGCTTCTTTAGATATGTTAAGGGAAAACGAGTAGCAAAGTCAAATGTGGGTCCCTTGAAGGCAGACACGGGTGAAATTATTATGGGCAACAAGGAAATGGCAGAAGAGTTGAATAGGTACTTCGGATCTGTCTTCACTAAGGAAGACACAAACAATCTCCCAGATGTACTGGAGGACAGAGGATCTAAGTGGGTAGAGGAACTGAAAGAATTTTTCATTAGGCGAGAAATAGTATTGGGTAGGCTAATGGGACTGAAGGATGATAAATCCCCTGGGCCTGATGGTCTGCATCCCAGGGTCCTCAGGGAGGTGGCTCTAGAAATAGTGGACGCATTGGTGATCATTTTCCAATGTTCAATAGATTCAGGATCAGTTCCTGTGGATTGGAGGATAGCTAATGTTATCGCACTTTTCAAGAAAGGAGCGAGAGAGAAAATGGGGAATTATAGACCAGTTAGCCTGACTTCGGTGGTGGGAAAGATGCTGGAGTCAATTATTAAAGATGTAATAATGGGGCATTTGGATAGTAGCAAAAGGATTAGTCCAAGTCAACGTGAATTTATGAAAGGGAAATCATGCTTGACTAATCTTCTGGAATTTTTTGAGGATGTGACAAGTAAAATGGATGAAGGGGTGCCAGTGGATGTAGTGTATCTAGACTTTCAGAAAGCCTTTGATAAGGTCCCGCACGGGAGACTGGTAATTAAATTAGAGATCATGGTATTGGGGGTAGGGTGTTGACATGGATAGAAAATTGGTTGGCAGACTGGAAGCAAAGAGTAGGAGTGAACGGGTCCTTTTCAGAATGGCAGGCAGTGGCGAGTGGAGTGCCGCAAGGCTCGGTGTTGGGGCCGCAACTGTTTACCATATATATTAATGATTTGGAAGAGGGAATTAGGAGCAACACTAGCAAGTTTGCGGATGACACAAAGCTGGGTGGCAGTGTGAACTGTGAAGAGGATGTTAGGAGGTTGCAGGGTGACCTGGACAGGGTGCGTGAGTGGGCAGATGCGTGGCAGATGCAGTATAATATAGATAAATGTGAGGTTATCCACTTTGGCGGCAAAAACAAGGGGGCAGATTATTATCTCAATGGGGTTAGGTTAGGTAAGGGGGAGGTGCAGCGAGACCTGGGTGTCCTTGTACACCGGTCACTGAAAGTTGGCATGCAGGTACAGCAGGCAGTGAAGAAAGCTAATGGAATGTTGGCCTTCATAACAAGAGGATTTCAGTATAGGAGTAAAGAGGTTCTTCTGCAGTTGTATAGGGCTCTAGTGAGACCACATCTGGAGTATTGTGTACAGTTTTGGTCTCCTAATTTGAGGAAGGACATCCTTGTGATTGAGGCAGTGCAGCGTAGGTTCACTAGATTGATCCCTGGGATGGCGGGACTGTCATATGAGGAAAGATTGAAAAGACTAGGCTTGTATTCACTGGAGTTTAGAAGGATGAGGGGGATCTTATAGATACATATAACATTATAAAAGGACTGGACAAGCTAGATGCAGGAAAAATGTTCCCAATGTTGGGCGAGTCCAGAACCAGGGGCCACAGTCTTAGAATAAAGGGGAGGTCATTTAAGACTGAGGTGAGAAAAAACTTTTTCACCCAGAGAGTTGTGAATTTATGGAATTCTCTGCCACAGAGGGCAGTGGAGGCCAAATCACTGGATGGATTTAAGAGATAGTTAGATTGAGCTCTAGGGGCTGGTGGAGTCAAGGGATATGGGAAGAAGGCAGGCACGGGTTATTGATAGGGGATGATCAGCCATGATCACAATGAATGGCAGTGCTGGCTCGAAGGGCCGAATGGCCTCCTCCTGCACCTATATTCTATGTTTCTATGTTTCTATGACCCAAACCTACTTACCACATACTACCACAACTAGAGAGCAGTCCTGAACTGCTATCTACCTCATTGGTGACCCTCGGACCATCTTTGATCGGACTTTACTGACTTTATTTTGCACTAAACATTATTCACGTTATTCCCTTTATCATGCATCTCTACACCGTGGATGGCTCAATTGTAATTATGTGCTCTCTTTCCGCTGACTGGTTAACGCGCAACAAAGGCTTTTCACTGTACCTCGGTACACATGACAATAAATTAACCTCAGAACTCAGACACCACCATGGCCGTGCTCTCGTCTCACTCCTGCCATTGGGAAGAAGGTATAGGAGTCTGAAAAGTGTTATGTCCAGGTTCAGAAACAGCTTCTTTCCAACAAATGTATATTCAGAAACAGCTTCTTTCCAACATCTGTATATTAAACACTACAAACTCCAACCAAATGCTGAACTACAACTGCCTAGTTTGCATGAGGGACTTGTTTTTTTTTCTTGTTTTTTAATTTATTAATCATGTTTCTTGTTATATTATCTATTGACTACTTTACAAACCTGTTGTGCTGCTGATCCAAGTAAGAACTTCATTGTTCCATTCTGGTACATATGACAATATAACACTCTTGAATGTGCGGTGGCACGGATTACTGCAGCGGCCCCTACAGCCTGTCTGTCTTTTTTTTTTTTTTTGTCTATTTAAATGTAGTTGTTTGTGTTTTTTTATACTGTTTTTAACTGTGTATATGTGGGGGGCGGTGGGGGGGGGAGGGGGAAACTTTAAAAAATCTCTTCCCTGCACGGGAGACCCGACCTTTTCCCTGTCGGGTCTCCGTTGTCGTTGGGGCCTAGCTCCGTGGAGCGGCCTCCGACCGGGACGACCTGGGGGCTCCAGTCACGGAGCCTGCGGAGCTGCGGACTTACCATCGTGGGGCTGGCCGGCCTCGGAGCGTGAGGAGCGGTGGTGGCTCGCTGCTGCGGCCCGACTCCGGAGCTCCAGCTGCAGACCTGTGGACTATGATATCGGGAGCTCGCGGGTCCGGGTTAGAGACCACTTTCCGGAGCTCCCGCAACGCAACTTCTCCCGCCCGTGTCGCGGGGTTGGAATGACCCGGAGCGGGGCTGTAAATCGCCCGGCGCGGCTTTAATGGCCGCAGGACATTCCAGCGCCTGCCGGGGGCTCCAGCTTTGTGACTTTTGGGACCGGAGCGAGGCCATACACCACCCGGCGCGGCCTCAACGGCCGTGGGACCTACAATTGCTCGCCTGGGGCTTCAACATCGGGAGAAAAATGGTGCAGGGGAGAGAAAAGACTTTGCCTTCTATCACAGTGAGGAGGAGATTCACTGTGATGGATGTTTTTCTGTAAATTGAATTGTTTGTGTGACGTGTAGGAATTGTTTTGTTTGTATGGCTGTGGAAACGGAGTTTCATTTGAGCCCCTTAGAGGTTCAAAAGACAAGGAATAAAATCTAATCTAATCTAATCTTTACTCTCGGTATTTCCATTCTTTTGCCTATAAGGGATTAAGGCAAGAGAGATTGAGTAATGCATTTTGACTGCCGCCTTGGGTACAATTGGCCAACTCAGCAGAGATGAGCATTAAACTGTTCTCCTGACTAATTATTAATCACTGCTCATTAAACTGCCCGTCCCCCACCATGGTCATCGTATTAGTTTTACTATCGTCCTGTTGAGTTTCACTCTCTGTATAACTCATTATCATTAGCAAACAGCCAACAATGGACCATTGTGGGCTCCACCATTCCTTGATCATCGTTACCTTTTGCATATCTTTCATTCATTTGTTATATCTCTCTATATATCACCATCTATATCTCTCATTTCCCTTTCCCCTGACAGTCTGAAGAAGGGCCTTGACATGAAACGTTACACATTCCTTTTCTCCAGAGATGCTGCCTGACCCGCTGAGTTACACCAGCTTTTTTGTGTCTATCTTTGGTTTAAACCAGAATCTCCAGTTCCTTCCTACACATTTTGCCAACTAATTCTCACTGAGGTAAACTTGAATATGTCTCAGACATGGAAGTAAATATGGAAATCAAGAGACCATTCATCCCATGGTCTAGAAAAAGAGTTACCCTGGATAATCTCACCTACTTGGATTAGATATGCAGCCTCACATAGATCTTCATTTCCATATCTAAGTATTTTGTAAGGGCGATAAACATTTCTGACTCCAAAACCCTGTTGGGCGGTGAATTTTTGTCTCCTTACCATCCTTTGGATGAAATGGTTTTTCATACTTGGATAAATTCCAGAGCCATCAGTGGAATTATGTGTAGTCTTTGGAAAGGAAATCTTCCTGAGAAGATTACGAAGAGTCGGTTTGTCAAGGAGGACTCTCTCTAACTTCTACAGGTGCACAGTAGAGAGCATCGTGGCTTGGTTTGGCAACTTGAGCGCCCAGGAGCGGAAAAGACTACAAAAAGTAGTAAACACTGCCCAGTCCATCATCGGCTCTGACCTCCCTTCCATCGAGGGGATCTATCGCAGTCGCTGCCTCAAAAAGGCTGGCAGTATCATCAAGGACCCACACCATCCTGGCCACACACTCATCTCCCCGCTACCTTCAGGTAGAAGGTACATGAGCCCAAAGACTGCAACGACCAGGTTCAGGAATAGCTACTTCCCCACAGCCATCAGGCTATTAAACTTGGATCGGACAAAACTTTGAACATTAACAGCCCATTATCCGTTATTTGCACTTAATCAGTTTATTTATTCATGTGTGAATATATTTATATAATGGTATATGGACACACTGATCTGTTCTGTAGTCATGCCTACTATGTTCTGTTGTGCTGAAGCAAAGCAAGAATTTCATTGTCCTATCAGGGACACATGACAATAAACTCTCTTGACTCTTGAATCTTGAGAAGAGGTTTACCAGTCTGCTGCCTGTACTAGAGGGTACTAAATCTACAGAGGAGGGAGAGACTTGAATTGTTTTCTCTGGAATGCCAGAGATCGAGGGAGACCTGATAGAATTAGATAAACTTATGAGAGGCATAGAGAGGGTGGACAATCAGAACCCTTTTACCCATGGTGAAAATATTAAAGACTTGAGGGCATAGTTTTAAGGTGAGAGGCGCAATGTGTAAAGGACTTGTGTGGGGTAAGATTTTTCAGCTGATGGTTGCCTGGAACATGCTGCCTGGGGTGGTATTGGAGGCAAATACAATAATGTTATTTAAGATACTTTTTATAAACGCACATAAATAAATAACGTTGGGGATATGGATCGTTTGCAGGCAGAGAAGATTAGTTAATCTTGGCATCATGTTTGGCACAGACATTTTGGGCTGAATTCCACGCTATGAAACAGGCTGCATATGTTCTACGTTCTAAATGCTATTTCAAAGTTGTTTGTCTCGGTAAAATAGATCAGATATAATTACGGGCAATGCAATCATCCTTCATTTCCAACTGCATATTTATTTTAATGAAGGTAAAGATTAAAAGACAATAGAACTATTGGCAAGGTTTTACAGATGAGTGGTAACTGAGATCATCTTGTATGTTAGGAGTCAGGTAATAGGGACATAAAACCTTGGAAAGATACAGCACAGAAACATGCCTTTTGGACCACCGAATCCGTGCTGACTTTGAAGTGACAATTTCTTTACACTTATCCCACCCTGATCTGTTTTATTCTTCCCACATTCACTGTGCTATCTTTTTTGACTGGCTGTTCAACTCAAACGTGTTGGTAATCAATCATTTGAGCAGCAGCAAGTCAAGGACCTTTGTGCATGTAATTTTAAAGTGAAGTCCAGAACTTGCTGGATAACAGATGGTGACAGACCTGTCTCTGCTCCATCACTGAAGTCCAGCATTACGCTGGGGAACTCAGTGCAAAGACTGGTGCAGAATCAGAGCCTCGGCTGATTTAAATGAGTATTATAAGCAAAGAGCTACCAACTAAATGGGAAGGTAAATTAGTTTCTTTGTTCAATTTACTTGACTTTAGACTTTAGAGATTCAGCATGGAAACGGGCCCTGCGGGTCCGCGCCGACCAGCGATCACCTCATACGCTAACGCTATCCTACACACTAGGGACAATTTACAATTTTACAGAAGTCAATTGACCTACAAACCTGTGCATCTTTGGAGTGTGGGAAGAAACCAGACCACCCGGAGAAACCCCACGCGGTCACTGGGAGAACGTACAAACTGTGACTGCGTGGATTTCCTCCAGATACTCCTGTTTCCTCCCACATCCCAAAGACATGCGTGTTGGTAGGTTAATCGGTTTCTGTAAATTACCCCTGGTGTGTAAATGGTGGAAGAGAATATGGGATAACATAGAACTAGTGTAAACAAGTGATTGATGGTTGGTACAGACTTGGTGGGCGGAAGGACCTGTTTCCATGCTGTGTCTCTAAACTAACCTCAACTAAACTAAGATTGAAAATTTGTCACGTGCACTGAGGATCAGCGGAAAGCTTTGTTTTCTGTGCTGTCCACTCAAATCAGATAATACTATACATATATACAATTAAGCCAAACTCAAGTACAGTAGTTTGAGCAAAGGACCCAAGTTGACCTATGTGTTTGACTACAATTTGGCCTCTTCAGGAGATGACATGGTTTTGGTGAGAGAGTGAATATATTAGAATGCAAACGATCATAAGTTCATAAGTGATAGGAGTAGAATTACGCCATTTGGCCCATCAAGTCTACACCACCATTCAATCATGGCTGATCTATCTCTCCCTCCTAACCCCATTCTCCTGCCTTCTCCCCACAACCTCTGACACCCGTACAGATGTACATAAGGCAGCATGATTGTTTGGGAAAGGCTAAACGGACCACGGGCACTTTCTCGGTTGGCCAGTATTTACATTTGAAGTAGATTAATTCAGGTAACAGAATGGCTGTACAAAATCCCACCTCCATAAATAATTTATTTGTCAAATTAATTCATCGCTTCAATCGTGCAAATCTGCCTTCTAATCGGCAAAGCTATTCCTTAGCTTGCTTACTTTAGAATGTGATCAATGATTCATTTTCTCTGTGAGCACAATCTATCAATAGTAATCTTATCACTACATGAAAATCTTTCTCCTCATGAACCGTTTCACAGTGTCAGGAGAAAATAATTGAATTAATTTAGCGTTTCTTCCTCTCATTGTTATTCAACCTTTTTGGTTTAGTTTCGGTTAGAGATACAGCGTGCAAAAAGCCCTTCGGCCCACCGAGTCCACACCGGCCAGCGATCCCCGTACACTAACACTATCCTACACACACTCGGGACTATTTACAATTTTTACCGAAGCCAATTAACCTACAAACCTGTACGTCTTCGGATCGTGGGGGGAAACCGGAGCACCCGGAGCAAACCCACACAGCCACGTGGAGAACGTACAAACTCCGTACAGACAGTGCCTGTTCTTCGTGTGAAGGTTCCTTTGTTAAAATAACAATGTCACACAAGAAAACAGCAACACCACACTGCATAGGAAAAGAATGAAAAGCATCAGCAACGTATATCTTTAAAAGTCTGGTTAAAATCAATGAAGTCTGGGAAATAAATAATGATATCACAATCGTACTTATGAAACTGTCAGTGGCTTCTAATTATTTCAACAAAACATGTTGATTTTTTTTTATCAACTTTGGCCTATTAAAGAGACTGGTTGATGTTCCCCCATTGTCAGCTAAAATTGGCTTAGATTTCTGGCAACAAGGAAAAGGCAACGTTGTGAATTTTCTGTGGAAGTTTTGCCATTAGTCAATTTGGAAGGGAATTCATGAAATAAGATTAGACATTGTTCTCCATTGGAACTGGTCCATGGAAACATAGAAACATAGAAACATGACGATACAAGAGATCAGTTGCTGTTTTCACTTAAGGCTGCAAGACAACACTATCCAAGAAAAGAAGCTGGAAAGGGCGCAGTGAAGATTGCCGAGATTCTTGCCAGGACTCGAGGGCCTGAGCTACAGGGAGAGGTTGAGCAGGCCAGCACTCTATTCCTTGGAGTACAGGAGGATGAGGGGTGGTCTTATAGAGGTGTACAAAATCATGAGAGGAATCGATCGGGTAAACGCACAGTGTCTCTTGTCCAGAGTAGGGGAATCGAGAACCAGAGGACATAGGTTTAAGGTAAGGTGGAAAGATTTAATGGGAACCTGAGGGGTAACTTTTTTACATAGTGGTGGGTGTATGGAATGAGGTGCCAGATGAGATAGCTGAGGCAGATACTATTGCAATGTTTAAGATACAGTTAGAGAAGTACATCTACAGTAGGCACCTGAGAGCCCTGGAACAATACCATCAAAGATCCTTCTTGATTCAGCTGGGAGGACAAACGCACCAACATCAGCGTTTTGGAGGAAGCCAACATGACCAGCATCACCACCACAATAAT
Source organism: Malacoraja senta (assembly GCA_038087875.1). NCBI lineage: Eukaryota > Metazoa > Chordata > Chondrichthyes > Rajiformes > Rajidae > Malacoraja > Malacoraja senta. Next base: position 44,284,224 of record CM075984.1, read on the forward strand.
GCAGCACCAACTTCGATGGACTGGCCATGTCATCCACATGTCCAACACACGTCTCCCTAAACAAATCTTGTACTCTCAATTGAAGGAAGGTCGGCGACCCCCGGCGGGCCACAGAAACGCTTCAAGAACAACATCAAGAACAGTCTGAAGAAATTCCACATCACATCGAGCAACTGGGAGCACATTGCCGGAAGGAGCTGCACTTCACAAAATGGAACTACGCCGTGCCGCAGAGACAAAGCGACAGCACCGTAATGAGAGAGAGAGAAGGGGGCTCGACGACTACCAACCACCGCCAGTCTCCACTGCCAACGTTGCACCAAGGTGTGTGGATCGCGGATCCGTCTCTACAGACATCTGCAGACCCACAAGTTGACGACCCTATGGAGAGGAGAGGACAGTCATACTCGTTTCAAGTGACCGCCGATGATGACATGGATGGGGTAGGTTTAGAAGGATGTGCGTCAAACGCAGGCATGTGCGAGTAGTGTAGATGGGGCATGCTGGTTAACGTGGGCAATTTGGGCTGAAGGGCTTGTTTCCACGCTGTCTGTCTCTCTGACCCTAACATGATGTGCAGCGATCTAATGTATACATATCACAGGCCTTCTTGGTTACATGAAGAAACTGTGTACTGGCTCCATTAGAATCTCCCCAAAAGTTAGAATCTAAAAAATGGCAGGGCCACCGAAAGTGATTTGAATTTTAGAAATAGAAGTGGTTCATTTTTTTAAAAAATATTTTGAATTATGAAGATCACAGTCAATCTCTCCATTTTTGGTTGTCCAAGCTTAATTGCCCTTTGTAAAGTGATGTTAAGTCACCTTGAACTGCTATAATCTTTCTGGTGATGGTACTGTTACAACTCTGTTAGTGATAAAATGTAGAGCATTTGATGACACATGAGCAGCACAGTGGCACAGCGATAGAGTTGGTGCCTTACAGCTCCACAGACCCGGGTTCGATCCTGACTCCGGTGCTGTCTGCACGGAGTTTGTACGTTCTCCCCGTGACCTGCGTGGGGGGTTTTCCGGGAGCTCTCCAGTTTCCTCCCACACTGCACAGATGTACAAGTTTGTAGGCTAATAGGCTTGGTAAAATTGTAAAATGTAACTGTAGGATAGTGTAAGTGTGTGGAGATCGCTGGTCGGCGCAGACTTGATGAGTTTCTGCACTGCATCTCGAAACCAAAATAAAGACAAAGGAACAGTGAACTATTTCCAATTTAGGATGGTCCTAGGATGGTCACCCCCTATCAGTCTGAAGAAGGGTTTTGGCCCGAAACGTTGGCTATTTCCTTCGCTCCATAGATGCTGCTGCACCCGCTGAGTTGCTCCAGCATTTTTCTGTATCTAGGATGGAGCACAATGTGGAAGCAAAGTAGCAGGTGCGGCTGAATTTGTGATTGAAGGTAGATGGGGTAGTAGAGAAGGCTTTGGACATGCTTGCTTTTATAGGCTGTGGCATTGTGTACAAGGGGCGTGGTGTCGTGTTACGACGGTACGGAATATTGTACATCTGATGTGTCTTACCATTTGGAGCATTGTGATTCTGGATGCCGCACAGCAGGAGAGATGTGATAGTAATTGGGAAAATGCAGAGGAGATTCACCAGAACGTTGTCTGGTGTGGTAAACTGTAGTTCAGGGGAGAGAGAGCTAGCCTGGGTTTATTCTCACTGGAGCTCGTGAGGCCGAGCTGCGAATTTATAGTCATAGCGTGATACAGTGCGGAAACAGGCCCTTTGGCCCAACTTGCCCACACTGGCCAACATGTCCCAGCTACATTAGTCTCACTTGCCTGCGCTTGGTCCATATCCCTCCAAAGCTGTTCTATCCATGTACCTGTCTAACTGCTTCTTAAACATTGGGATAGTCCCAGCCTCAACTACCTCTTGTGGCAGCTTGTTCCATACACCCACCACCCTTTGTGTGAAAAAGTTACCCCTCAGATTCCTATTAAATCTTTTCCCCTTCACCTTAAACCTATGCCCTCTGGTCCTCGATTCATTTACTCTGTGCGTCTACCCAATCTATTCCTCTCATCCTCCAGAATCTCCACTGTACCTTCATCAATGCAATCAGATGAGGTATACAGTACTCAGGTCTGGCAATCGTTGTGAACAATCCCTGCTCAATCATAAACGACCTTCCTGAACCATCTCAGTCCTTCTGAGAAAGGAACTATTATTGTACCGTTCGGTAGGGAATTGATTACAACCATGAAGGAAAATCACACCCTTGTTTTTAGCTGGATAAGATTAATCAAATCTCATAACCTGCCTCAATGTAATGACTAAAAGCAATTAAGTTATCACATCCACTGCTTGTTGTTTTTTTTAACAACATTAGCTCCAGACATTAATTACTGCTCTCCACCAAATAAAGAAAATGTCTTAATTACTCAACAAGCAAAGTCATCTTGTAGCTGGTCAATGTTTCGGATTTTGCCCTCTAGATGGTTGATTTAACTATTTGTCACCAGGGTAGCATTAATGGGAGGAAGTCAAATTGCAAACTTGAAGAGACACAAAATGCTGGAGCAACTTAGCAGGACAGGCAGCATCTCTGGAGAGCAGGAATGGGTGACGTTCGGCTCGAGACACTTCTACAGACTGATGTCAGGGGAATGGTCGGTACAGAGACAAAATATAGTCGGAGACAGTAAGACTGGTGGGAGAACAGTGAAGGGGGAGGGGATGGAGAGAGAGGGAAAGCAAGGGCTACTTGAGGTTAGGGAAGTCAATGTTCATACCGCTGGGGTATAAGCTACCCAAGCGAAATATGAGGTGTTGTTCCTCCAATTTGCGCTGGGCCTCACTCTGACAATGGAGGAGGCCCATGACAGAAAGGTCAGTGTAAGAATGGGAGAGAGAGTTAAAGTGTTGAGCAGCTCTCTCCATTTTTCCTCCCCCTTCTCAGTTTTCCGACCAGTCTTAAGGGCCTGTCCCACTTGGGCAACCTAATCCACGAGTTCTGGCGAGTTGGCCCTCGTCTCATACTCGCAGCATGGTCGTCATGAGGTCGTAGGACGTCTTCGTAACTCTTCTTCATGCTCGAGAGTGGTCTCCACGTACTCGAGGCCTCAGCTAGGTCGCGGCGGGTTTTTCAATATGATGAAAATACCCGCGAGTAAAAAAAGGTCGCCATGGAAAAAATCTATACATTTTTTACTCGTAGGTTTAGTCGTAGTAGGTCGTAGTAGGTCGTAATGTTATTCGTAGGTAATTGAAGGTAGTCGAAGGTAGTCGTAGATGGTCTTCATCATAGTCGAAGGGAGGTCGAAGGAGATCGAAGGAGGTCGTCTTCACTCTCCACTATTCGGTGTCCGATTTTCCCGAAGTTAGTCGTAGCTAGTCGTAGCTGGTCTTCTACATAGTCGAAAGAGGTCTTCAACATGTCATTTTTTTAAACTCTTCTATACTCGCCAATTAGGTCGCCCAACTGGGACAGGCCCTTTACTGTCTCCGACTACATTTTATCTCTGTACCGCCCACTCCTCTGACATCAGTCCGAAGAAGGGTCTCAACCCAGGTCGAGACACGTTTCGATGCTGCCTGTCCCACTGAGTTGCTCCAGCATTTTGTGTCTATCTTTGATTTAAACCAGCATCTGCTGTTCTTTGCTACACACAATGCAAACTTGGAACATCAGTCTGAAGAAGGGTCCCGACTCAAAACATCAAGTATCCGTTCTCCAGAGATGCTGCTTGACCCGCTGAGTGACTGCACCACTTGGTGACCTTTCCTGGAAACTTGGGCTCTGGCTCTCCCAGTAGTTAAAGCTACAAAACCTCTGCAACTACTGAAATTATGACAATTGCACATGCAATACATACTAAGGAGATGTACAACAGGTTACACATACTTGGACATGACAACCTAGGGGTGGCACAGTGGTAGAGTCGCTGCCTTGCGGTGCCAGAGACACTGGTTCAATCCTGACTACGGGCGCTGTCTGGACGGAGTTTTTATGTTCTCCCTGTGACCGCATGGGTTTCCTCCGGGTGCTCCGATTTCCTCCCACACTCCACAGACGTGCAGTATTATAAATTAATTGGCTTCTGCAAATTGTTCCTGGTGCGTAGGATAAAACTGGTGTACAGGCGATTGTTGGTGGATGTGGGCTGAAAGGACTATTTCCACGCTGTATCTCTGAACTAAATCAAACTAAAGGCTACAATTGCTCTCTGATCCCGTGTACTCCTTCCCCAGGGATACCCAGTCGCAAACATCATCTCGGAAAAAAGGCAGGCAATCAGGATGGATGGACCCATTGAACACTGTTGCTTGGGTCTAAGAATAGCCATCTTGCTCAGGCCCAAGCGAGATGAGTCTATGATTCAATTACTCTATCATTCTACATTCAATGACCCCTCAAGAGCGCAAGATAGCTCCTGATGATAAATTAGCACCACAAAGCATTTTTGAGCACTAGGCTCCAGCCTACACAATCTCTTCCAGCTCATACAGCTGAGCACATAGTTTAATAGTTCAACGATTACTTTCTCATCAAGTACCTAGGAACAGTGATATGCTCTGTTTTGCATACAATCGATTAAAATCATAGTCCACGTAAGTATAATACATAAGTAAAAGACTACATTGATTGTAGTGTAAAAAATATAGTCAATTTCTTCTAAGGCAGTACACAAGGAGTCGCCACATTTATTGGCGCCACCTTGTACTTTTAAATATCATGTTCTTAGAAACATTGAGTCTTTTCTTCGCCTTGTCCGGGTGGCGGCACTGGATTGAGGTTGTAAGGATCGGCTTGGACTGGCATGATCGTCAGGACATTGACAGCAGTGTATGTGGGATAGTGTTAGTGTGCAGGGATTGCTGGTCGATCCAGACTCGGTGAGCGGAAGGGCCTGTATCCACGCTGTATCTCTAAACTAAACTCAACTAAACAAGGAACTGCGGATTATGTGTTCTCCAAGGAACTGCAGATGCTGGTTTACAAAAAAAAGCACAAAATGCAAGAGTAACTCAGCGGGCCAGGCAGCATCTTTGGAGAACATGGATAGATGACGTTTCAGGTTAGGCCCTTCTTCAAACTCCTGAAGATGGGGTTTGGAGAACAATTACCTATCCATAGGTACACAAAAAAAATGCTGGAGAAACTCAGCGGGTGCAGCAGCATCTATGGAGCGAAGGAAATAGGCAACGTTTCGGGCCGAAACCCTTCTTCAGACTGCTGTGGAACTGTCTCCGGAGAGAGGAGGAGAACTTCTTCAAAGTAGGCATACCTTGAGGAGATTTCGCAGTGGAGTAGACAAAGTGTTAAAGAAGGAACTGCAGATGCTGGAAAATCGAAGGTACACAAAAAAATGCTGGAGAAACTCAGCGGGTGCAGCAGCATCTATGGAGCGAAGGAAATAGGCAAGGTTTCGGCCCGAAACGTTGCACCCGCTGAGTTCTGCTCGTCACAGATGCTACCTGAATTATTGAATTTTTAAAAAATTGAAAGAATTAAATGAAGTACTGCTTTGAATCAGACCAATTTAAGGCTTTCCACAGAATACCCAGACACAGTAAAGTATGCAAGTCTGATTACATCCTGAAAAGTTAAGTGTTTTCATTTCCTTACTCACTGTAGGCAGATTTATGTCTTTTATTCCATCAAGTACGACAATTGCATTAAAAAAATCAATTGATTCACGTGTTCAAGGAAAGGCAGCTACTTTTCTAACTAATCAATTCAGTACTTGTTTTATCCAATATAAGGTAGATATAAAGACCATGAAACATAAAAACCTTTGAAAATTCTGCCATTGCACAGGTTTGGATCTGAGTTCCATATCTTTGGGAGGATATACTAACTATACCTCTGGTGTAGCACAAATTAATCAGAATGATAATGGTGCTACAGTCATTGAAGTTGTTCCGACATGGTTTATGTTCACTTAAATAGCACGATGGCACAGCGGTAGAGATGCTGCCTTACAGAGCCAGAGACCCAGGTTCGATCCTGACTATGGGTGCTAGTCTGTACAGAGTTTGTACGTTCGCCTTATGACCGCAGGGGTTTTCCATGGGTTTCCTCTCACACTCTAAAGGCGTACAGATTTGTAGGTTTGAACTTTCGTTTGAACCAAATTTCGTTAGAAATTTCGTTTGAACCAAATTTCGTTTGAACCTCAATGAGGTTCAAATGACAACAAATAAATTGTGTCATTGTATTGTATCAGGTTAATTGGCTTCGGTAAAAATTGTAAATTGTCCCTAGTGGGTAGGATAATGCTAGTGTATGGGGTGATCGCTGATCGGCACAGACTCTGTGGGCCGGAAAGGGCCTGTTTCCACGCTGTGTCTCTAAAGACTAAATAGAAAAGGAAATATCTATCTACCTATTTGTCTGTCTGTCTGTCTGTCTGTCTGTCTGTCTGTCTGTCTGTCTGTCTGCTCCTGAACAAGTGGGGTGGGGACGGTGGGTGGTTGGAGGGGCTCATCATTTTGTTAGACCTTAGTCATTCAAAGATGCTCAGGCTGGATTGAATCCAAAATTTGGAATTGGCCTTGCTAATCTTTTTGTTAATTAAGGGTTTAAAGGGATATAAAACAAAACCGGATGAATGGTGTTAAGTTGTGGAACAACTAGATATAATTGAATGGAGGAACAGCTTTGATGGTTCATTTTATATTTGACTTATACATCCGTAACAGTAATTTATTATTAAGTCATTTGGCTGGATTTAGAACTGGCTTACTGATAGAAGACAGAGGGTTGTGGTGGAAGGACGATATTCAGGCTGGAGGTCTGCGACCAGTTGAGTTCCGCACGGATCTGTGCTTGGTCCTCTGCTGTTTGTGATATACATAAATGACTTGGATGTAAATATAGAAGGATTGGTTAGTAATTTTGAGGATGACACCAAGATTTCTGGGGTCTTGGACTGTGAGGAACGCTGCCAAAGTGTACAGCAGGATATAGATCAGATGCAGAAATGGGAGGGGTAATGGCAAATGGAGTGTAATCTGAGTAAGTGTGAGGTGTTGCACTTTAAGAGTTCGAATGTAAGGGGAAAATATACAATTATTGGCATGACCCTTAACAGCATTAATGTAGAGAGGTATTTTGGGGTCCAAGTCTATAAGTCCCTGAAAGTGGCAACACAAGTTGATAAATTGGTAAAGATGGCGTATGGTATGATGCTTGTCTTCATTAGTCAGGACATTGAGTATATGAGTCAGGAGTCATGATGCAGCTTTATAGGATTTTGGTTATGCCAAACTTGGAGTATTGCATGCAATTCTAGAAGGATGTGGAGGCTTTGAAAAGTGTTGAGCTCCATTTTCAAGATTCCAACTTTTCATATGTGGCATAAATGCCCCTACAATACTAATTATTGTACCATTCTATCCCACTGTAAACAAATTGTTTTTTACTGAGCTTTTTGTGTCTATCTAGACAGATGTAGTTCTTTGCTTCAAAAGTCACGTTAAATAGGCAATGTGCAGAGGCTACAACAATAACTTATTGCATATATTTGTCAGAGACATTCAAGATTCACACAAAGACTTCTTCGCATCAGATCTATGTTAGAAATGTCATCATATCTCTTAACTCACTGTCTTATTAGTAATTAATAAAACTTCTTTAATTGGTGGAGGTTAATAATTCATGCCTCGAGCTTGTGTCTTGATGATAATTTAATTGGCTTTCTGCTTCACATTTGTGAGATTAGGCAAAATAACAATTTTGCAAACAAAACAAATACACTGGACCATGTAGGAAGGAACTGCAGATGCTGGTTTATATTGAAGATAGACACAAAATGCTGGAGTAACTCAACAGGTCAGGCAGCATCTCCGGAGAAAAGCAATAGGTGACCCGCTGAAGTATACTGAATTGTTGTGCTTGGGTCTGAGACACCGGCTTACAAAATCATGTGTTGCCATGTGAAAGAGTAAAATTGGTCAGAAATTACAGGTTGTTGGCAACACGAATCAATGAACTTTTATTAAAACTAAGCCAAGTTCTAGAGATGAGTGTTGGACAGAAGTGAGTAAATTAAATATGCTGGAACAGCGAGATCCAAAACACAGCAGATGCTGGAAACCTAAAAGAAAAGAGACCTGACCTAATGCCCTGCATGACCGATGTCTTCAGTGGGAAGAGGAAATCTGACTTCACAGTACAGGTTGGTGACCATTCATCAGACCTGGCCATTTCTATCACTGACTGGAAAGGGTAATAATCGGAAATTGTCCCGTGAATTATCAAATGCGCTTTGTCGGAATGTGCAGCATCGTCTTACGCAATCTTTGTACTATCAATAGTTAAATGTGAAGTTTAAGAAAGAGATTGAGAACCTGGTGTCATAGTGTCAAGCCCTTAAGGTCAGTAAGGCAAAAGAGTTAGTTGTTGATCGAAGGAAACGAGGGAAAGAACTTAATCCTGTCCTCATTAAATGAGCTGCTGTAGAGATGGTTTCAGGTTTATCGGCATCTAAACCCCCAGCATCTTAATCTGGTCCCTTCCCATTGACGCGTTGATCAAGAAAGCACCTCAATGTATTTACTTTCTTTTGCATCTTAGAAGTTTTAGTTTTAGTTTTAGAGCACAGAAACAGGCCCTGCGGCCCCTCGAGTCGGCACCGACCTGCGATCCCCGCACATTAACGTTCTACACACACCAGTAACAATTTACATTTATACCAAGCCAATTAACCTACAAACCTGTACATCTTTGGAGTCTTGGGGGGGAAACCGAAGATCTCGGAGAAAATCCACGCGGTCACGGGGAGAACATACAAACTCCGTACAGACAGCACCCGTAGCCGGGATCGAACCCGGGTCTCTGGCGCTGTAAGTACTCTAAGGCAGCAACTCTACCGCTGCGCCACCGTGCCGTCCTCTTGAATTTCTACAGATGCGCTATAGAGAGCATTCTGATGAAATGCATCTGAACCTAGCATGGCAACTGCTCTGTACCTTAGAATTTGCAGTCAAATCTCTGCAGATTTAAGCTGGTTTAAAAGTAAATCATGCATGAAGTTGACCCACCTTTTTATTAAACCAGCAATGCCACATCCTCCCCCTACACTGTTTATTATGACTGCACCGTCACTGCCAACTCTTGATTTTTACAACTTTTCAACATGCCTGTTTCACAGCGCTTTCAACCAAACCTTTAGGCATCAAATGAAATGGTATTTTTATACTAATAAAATGCATTCCAAAGCGTTGATGTACTGACACACCCAGCAGGTCTTCAGCGTGAATATTCAACCTTCTGGTGTATATGTATATAAATGCTTCCATCACTTGGCCTGGCAGAAGATTGTGAACAAATTTAAGATGATGGAGAAGGGAACCTGAAAACAAAACATTGAGATAAATTAAATATATGCAGCGTGACAAAAACTATCGAGTGTAGCACAATTAATTATTTAGAAAAGTCGGCAAAAATGAACACGTCTAAGCCTCCACCATTCTGTTAGCATTTGTGTTGGTTTCAGCACCAATTTAGTGGTTGCCCTTTCAACGCTTTCACAAAGGGATCAATTTGTGTTGGCACGACCATAGAATCATACAGCATGGAAACAGGGCATTTGGCCCAACTTGCCCACAACGGCCAACATGTTCCAGCTGCACTAGTCCCACCTGCCAGAGTTTGGCCCATATCCTTCCAAACCTGTCCTATCCAGGAACCTGTCTAACTGTTGGGATAGTTAAACGTTGGGATAGTTCCAATCACAACTACCTACTCTGGCAGCTTGTTCCATACATCCACCACCCTTTGTGTGAAAATGTTGCCCCTCAGATTACTATTACATCTTTTCCCCTTCACCTTAAACCTATGCCCTCTGGTCCTCGGTTCCCCTACTCTGGCCAAGAGACTCTGTGCTTCAACCGATCTATTCCTCTCATGATTTTATACACCACTGAGGTTTGAGAGGTTGTGTCTATTCTCCGAATACTTTGGGCAATTTGTTATGTATCTCTCTGCTGCACCACTTCAGTTTGGGGATTGGCCACTGAACTAGCACATACCCCAATGTTTTACACTTGCTTGCACTTCAATTAAGTATTGTTTAGCTCTTGCTGTTCACTGTTTTTTACAAGAAACACGGTACTATTAGAACAGTGGTTCAATTTCACATAACTGTGGTAATCCTTTGCCTTATAATTTAGGCTCTTAAATTACAAATGGTTGAAGCTTTGCTGATTTCCAAATGGGTTTCTTTCATTTTTGCGGGTTTTGGTTCATATTTCCATCAATCGCAGACGTACAGCTTTTAACATTGGAAAATTCTGATAGATCATGCTAAATGAGTGTTTGACGGCACTGGGCCTGTACTCGCTGGAGTGTAGAAGAATAAGGGAGGACCTCATTGAAACGTACCGATTAGTGAAAGGCTTGGAGAGAGTGGATGTGGAGCAGATGTTTCCACTAGTGGGAGAGTCTAGGACTAGAGGTCATAGCCTCAGAATTCCAGACGTTCCTTTAGGAAGGAGATGAGGAGGAATTTCTTTAGTCAGAGGGTGGTGAATCTGTGGAATTCTTTGCCACGGTAAGTCTGTGGAGGCTGAGTCAATGGATTTTTTTAAAGGCAGAGATAGATAGATAGATACTTGATCAGTATGGGGTCAGGGGTTATGGGGAGAAGGCAGGAGAATGGGGTTAGGAGGGAGAGATAGATCAGCCATGATTGAATGGCGAAGTATACTTGATAGGTCAAATGGCCTAATTCTGCTCCTATCACTTATGACCTTAAAACATCTTTGAAATATTGCATATTGGACTACTTTCCTCAGTGTCCAGAGACAACTTAACTAAGCAACCAATTTCACATTTGCTGCTCAAAAAACAAAATTTATTTACCAAAATATCCATGGCTACAGCTCTGTGTAAATTTACCTGAAGTGAGCGATTAAGTTACTTGTTTATTTTTCAGCCTGAAGGTTCGGGCTGAGGTCTCAGGTGTCCCTAACAAGAAGAGTACATATATCAATTGAATTCATATTGTACTCTTTTTCCTAATCTGCCACAGGGGCAGGTAAGACCTAGCACTGTTGTATACATTCCACTGTCATCAAACAATATTTCAGTCCCCCAAAATGAGTTTTGAATCTTTTTATTCAAGGTGTGAACAGTCATATAGTATGGACACAGGCTCTTCTACACAACTGTCCATGCCAAGTGTGTTTTATAATAGTGTCAGTCCTATTTGCCTGTGTTTGCCCCATATTCGCCTATACCTTTCCAATCCATGTACCTGTTGAAATATCTTTTATATATCGCCATTGTACTATAGATTCCTCTGACAGCTGGTTTCATATTTGCACCACCCACTCTGTGAAGAATTTGCTGCTCAGGTTTCTTTTAAATCTTTCTCCCTTCATTTTGATGCTGGTGAATCTGTGGAATTCATTGCCGCAGAAGGCTGTGGAGGCCAAGTCAATAGATATTGTTTAAGGCAGAGATAGATATATTCTTGATTAGTACAGGTGTCAAGGGTTATGGGAAGAAGGCAAGAGAATGGGGTTCGGAGGGAAAGTGAGATCAGCTATGATTGAATGGCAGAGTAGCTTGATGGGTCGAATGGCTGAATTCTGAACTTATGAACTTATGAACATTTTAAACCAAGGCCCTTTAGTCCTGGACCCCTCTGCCCTGGGATAAAGATTGTGATCATTCACTTTAAGGATGGTTCTCATGATTTTTTGTCCATATATAAGGTCAGCCCTCAGTCTCTGACGCTCTAGGGATATCCAACCTCTCCCCAGAACTCGAGAACTTGAGTCCTACAACATCCTGGTGAATCGTTTCTGCACCTTTTCCAGCATAACAACATCCTCTCTATAACAGCGCACAATAAGCCATATGTAGTCACACCAACGTTTTGTCCAGCTGTAATATGATGCCCCAATTCCTGTAGTCTATACCCTTACCAATGAAGCCAAGTGTGTCAAATGTCTCCTTCTCTCACCTATCTACCTGTGCCGTCCCTTTTAAGGAACCGTATACCCAACCTCTCTGTTCTATAATACTACCCAACCTCCTTCCATTTCCTGTGTAAGTCCTGGCCTGGTTTGAATTACCAAAAGACATCATCTCACACTTGTCCCGAGTTAAATTCCATCTGCCATTCCTTGACCCATTGCCCTCGTTTATCCAGATCCTTTTGTAACCTTAGATAACCTTCATCACTGTCCACTATAAATTACAATTAAAACACAAAGTATGTGTGCTATAACACCAGATAAGCACTCAACCATCCAAGCCCAAAGCCAAAGTACTATCTAAGCTGATTATACAAACTTATGCTAAGAACCATAACTAACTCCAGATGCAATAATAAGCTACCTACATGTTAACAAGCACATACAAACTGTTTGTGTCATCCTCAAATTCACTCACCACATAAACAACATTGTCACCTATATCACTAACATAGATGACAAACAACAGAGGACCCAGTACGGATCCCTGCGCCTCTCCACTGGACACATGCCTCTAATCAATAAAATATTTGAATAAGCACATCACTAATTTCACGGGTATTGCAACCTACTGCCATAACTGGTGGGGGACCTCATTGAAACGTCCCGAATAGTGAAAAGCTTGGATAGAGTGAATGTGGAGAGGATGTTTCCACTCCATCCAAGCATCTGGGAGCGTCAAGGTCATAGCTTTAGAATAGGAGGTTGTTCCTTTAGGGAGGAGATGAGGAAGAATTTATGTAGTCAGAGGGTGGTGAATCTGTGGAATTCTTTCACAGAAGGCTGTGGAGGCCAAGTCAATGGATATTTTTTTATGGCAGAGATAGATAGATTCTTGATTGGTACAGGTGTCAGGGGTTATGGGGAGAAGACAGGAGAATGGGGTTAGGAGGGAAAGATAGATCAACCATGATTGAATAGCAGAGTAGACTTGATGGGCAGAATGGCTTAATTCTGCTCCTATCACTTATGACCTTAACTGGTGGTTGGATTTTCCTTTTTTTTGGTAGCTCAAGTGTTTATGGCAGTGATCGTATTGACTGATGTAAATGCTTTCCTGTTGCAAAGCAAGCTGGCTTCTTGCCCAAGCTGGCAAAGCATTTTGCCAAAAGATATTGGTAGATGGGGCATGTTGGTCAGCGTGGGCAAGTTGGGCCGGAGCGCCTGTTTCCACGCTGTATGACTCTATGACTCTATGACTGAAGGTCACCATAACTCACCAATTGCAGTAAGTGCCGTCATCCAATTGAGCAACTTACCTGTTTTGGAAATGTTAAGGCTGAGAAATATATAAAGGCTAAATATCAGAGCAACATAATGCTGCAACATATAGTTAATACAACAACAGCTATCATTATTCAATGATAACTTTCCACGATGCAAAAGGTAAATGTAAGTTACATTAATTTCAATGCAGTTGACTAACCTTTAATTGTTTTAAAGTTCACTACTCATGAGGGTTAGGGCAACAAGAACAACCCATGCTTCCCAATATGTACATAGTTGGTTCAGAAATTATCCCTTTACCGCTACAAATAACAATTCTACCTGGAGCAACTAGGGTGAGAATTCAAGAGCGAGGAGGTAGTAAAAATTAGTAAGGAAATAGAAATGAAAAGGAATAAATACACTTCCAACAAACTTGGTTCTGTCAAGGTGAGAGTCTTAAGAAAGAGAGTCTTACGTTATGATTTTAAATTTAGTCGCAGTTCCTGAAAATAACAACCAAGGGGAAGGTGTGAATCAGAGGTTAGATAATGTTGATTGTAATAAAGAATTACGAACATTGGAAGATTAATGTGACCAGTGGAGGACAGAATATGATTTAATTTATCTACAATCTTTTGAAACCCAAGCAGTTAACATTAAACCTCCAAAGTAGCAGGGTTTGATCAAATTTCTTCTATAAACATGTCATTGGATATTGAAACTGGGGATTCTATTAAATAAAATAGAATGAGAAAAAATAACTTGTATGTGTAACAACTCCAGAGGACTTGAATGTGTTGCAAAGAAAAAGTACACAAGTGAAAGCTACTAAGTTCTTTTGTTGAATAATGGGAGAAACTAATTGGATATATTCTGGGTGGCCCAGAGGAAGTTAAATGCTCTTTAGTATTTGATAAATTGGAATCATATTTCAAATTACCCCAAGCCAACAGTGAAGCAGACAGCAAGAAATTTGTGATATATACGAAAGTCACAATTAATGCGGCTTCAACAGAAGCAGTCAACGAACTGGAAGTTGAGTCAGTCTCGGAGGAATCCAGGAAGGCAATTGCCCTAAAAAAACACACACACAAAGTACTGGAGTAAGTCAGTGGGTGAAGCAGCATCTCTGGAGGACGTGGACAGGCAACGTTTCGGGTCGGGACTAAGTCTAGTTGGGACAATGCTCAATGAACTGATCAAATTGATAGAATGTGATTTCCCCTTCCTTGTCATAGGATCATAAGTGATAGGAGTAGAATTAGGCCATTTGGCCCATCAAATCTATCACGGCTGTTCTATCTCTCCCTCCTAACCCCATTTTCCTGCCTTGTCCCCATAATCTCTGATATCCGTCCCAATCAAGAATCTATCTATCTATCTCTGCCTTAAATATATCCACTGACTTTGCCTCCACAGCCTTCTGTGGCAAAGAATTCCACAGATTCACCACCCTGAATCATCTTCTTGTGATAGCAGATAAGCAGGTCATTTTAAAGACAATAGAATAGCCCTCATTTTAAATGGGACATAATAGTTTTCTGAATAGTTTGACTACTGGAGAGCAATTTCCGCAGGTTCTACTTTGCTCTATGTTCAATAAGGTATTGAGAACAAGATAGTTAGTGGCTGTAATGCTGATCCTGAGATGAAGGAACTACACAGATGCAACAGCAGACTGGAATAAAAACATGACTATCATTCAATTAGCTTAACAAGAAGAATCTAGCAATTATCTGCCTTTGAATTTGATTCCATGGGTGATTGTTAAATGTCATGACAGCATGGAAATTGATAAACAATTTATTGATCTTGATTAGTATGGGGAGAAGGCAGGAAAATAGGGGTTGAGAGAGAAAGATAGATCTGCCAAGATTGAATGGTGGAGTGGACTTGATGGGTCGACTGGCCTAATTCTGTTCCAATAACATATGAACTTATGATCTGTTTGAACATTTATGTAACATTTATAAACCACAGATGTGGAATCAAGTAGATCTTTCAGTATCTAAAAGGATGGGAGTTAGGTGACCCACAGTCACTCTTTCTACTTAACAATATAATGGACTCATTATTATGGTTACACAAAAAAAAAGAGATTTGGGGTCTACTTGGAATAAAGTCTACCCCACCAAAACTGACCTGAAGTGTCCAGACCTGAAACGTCCCCTATCTATGTCCTCCAGAGATGCTGCCTGACCTGCTCAGTTACTCCAGCACTTTGTGCTCTAAACAAGATTCCAGCACCTGCAGTTCCTTGTGTCACCAACTGAGATAGGCTAGATTTAGAATCATTGGTGAACTCGTATAAGTCAGAGTCTGACTCTACGTCAGACTTGCTAACATGGAGTTATTTTGTGGGAAAGTGAGACCAATGTTTAAAAAGCTGCCAAGTTTTATAAGGTGGCTGTGAATGAAGCATTCCAATGCACTCAGATCAGTGGTGTGCATTCAGTCACCAGCGCTCAATTTAATGAAGTCATGAAGTCAGGGGGAGGTATTGTGGGGCAGAGATTGAGGGCATCTTCTGAAGAAGGACCTTGATTTGAATCGTGAACTGCTTCTCCATCCACAAACGACCGACTGAGTGATGGCCACTTTACCATCAGTGTTTTAATTTCCGATTTCCAGCATCTGCAGGTGATTTGCTTATTTTTATGCATTAGCATGATGTTCATGAAGTTTAGCACTTGCCAAATGACACCACATCTATTATCATCAATATATATTTTTCTTGTCCATGTTAGAAATTTAATGGTTCAATGTGTAGGAAGGAACTGCAGATGTTGGTTTAAACCGAAGATAGACATTAAAAAGCTGGGGTAACTCAGCGGGACAGGCAGCATCTCTGGAGAGAAGGAATGGGTGACGTTTCAGGTCGAGACCCTTTGACCCGAAACGTCACCCATTCCTTCTCTCCAGAGATGCTGCTTGTCCCGCTGAGTTACTCCAGCTTTTTGTGTTTAATGGTTCAATGGTACTTTATTGTCACATGTACCGAGGTGCAGCAAAATTCCTATTTTGCTTACAGTTCACTAAAGGTATTACAATACATAAGCACAATCATAGTTAAGCACAAGTGTATAGGAATAATACACTGAGGCGATATTCAAGAGTCGTCATGATTTGGTGCCATTTTTCATGATTCAAGTCTAAAGTTGTTAGTTTATTTTATTTTATTTTAGTTTAGAGATACAGCGTGGAAACAGGTTCTTCGGCCCACCGGGTCCATGACAGCCAGCAATCCCCGCACATTAACACCATCCTACACCCACTAGGGACAATTTTTACATTTACCAAGCCAGTTAAACTGCAAACCTGTACGTCTATGGAGTGTGGGAGGAAACCGAAGATCTCAGAGAAAACCCACGCAGGTCACAGGGAGAATGTATAAACTCCTTACAGACAGCACCCGTAGTCGGGATCGAATGGGGGTCTCCGGCGCTGCATTCGCTGTAAGGCAGCAACTCTACCACTGCGCCACCATGACCGCTGTTATAATCTACTTGTTATACCAGTAGAGCTCTTAACTTGGCCATAAAGTCCCGTTGTTCTGGCGACGTTGCAGGATCGGCCTGGCCTAGCAAAGTTGATGGTGTTCTCCACTCATCCCCCGTTCCGCTGCAGGCTGCGTCCAATCTGCACGCTCGACCTGTTGGAGTGGCGCCCGATCCAATCGAGCCCCAGGCTGCTGCAGTGCCTCCAGTGGCCCACTCCACCGATGCCTCGAACTATTGACCTGCAAACCGTCGTCCCTTGCCTCACCCGGCCACTGTTTAGTCTTCATGCCCCGGGGGCACCTCCCGCAAACGACCAAGTAGCATCCAGAATGTTTTTGAGGACACGGGAGGTAAGAGCCCAATCTGCTTACCGCCGCTGTTGTATCCCTACATCCGCCATAGCTGCCATCTTGAATCCTAAACTCTTGTGACTGTGATTTCTAAATTATTGCATTTTTAGTTTCCTATGTGTTATCAACAATGAAACAATTAAGCAATTAAGGAACCTTAATAAATCAAGAATTTCTGTAATTACAGTAGCAATATTGCAATTGCATAGTTTAGAAATAACTTTACAGAGGATTTGATCTTGTATCCTCAATGAGAAATAAAAAAATATTGCTGTTGATTTCAATTGGCAAAATTTAGGTTGTTAGCTGGATTAGCTGCATATCTACATAGTAAAATGTAGATTTTAAATACTTCATTATCCATTTTCCAAAAATGGGGTTATTTTAATTATAAGAACGTGTATCCAGCTAGATGTACTGATTCCATCAGAAGAATGGGTAGTTGCAGTATTAAATTATGCAGGAAGCTTAAGATTGAAACCTTGACACACTTCCAGAGGTTGTCTGGTAGTGAAAAATGCAGCCATCAAGAGACAATAGATTCTTGGCATGTTGAAGGAAAAGGTTTCCGCAAACGGAAGGACATCATGCATCAATCTACCTTTGAAATCAGGAGATGGGGCCAGGTGAAAACTGGGTATTCATTTGCAAAAAGGTCAAAAGGCTTCAGTTGTGGAGGTTATTATTAGAAATGAAGAAAATCGCAAGTCTCTAGAAAGAGTTTGCTCTGAAAATGACTAAACACAAACACTTGAAACTGCTCTTTTCTTAAAACGGGGAATCTCTTGATTTTTAATTGGGGGCAAATTTGGTACCACTCTGAAGCTGACAGATCAAAACCTTATGCAATTGAAATTTTGCAGTTGGCCTTATTCATAACCGATGACATTTTTTGATTTCTGTAGATATTTTTAACATAATTTTTTCCCTTAATTTCATTTTCTTTTCATAGTTTTCCTCATGTTAAGTGATTTTTAACTAATTATATTTTCTGTTATTTGCATTTTACCAATCTGCTCATTATACGTTATTGGCATGTTACAATTTGTTTGGAGTTTTAACCTTTTACATTCTTTCTTGAAAACATTTTATGATCCTATGGTACATATGTTTAATTTAACTAATTTATTGACGTTAATACATTATGCAAACATAGTGGCAATTTGATACATTCACAACTTAATTGCTAATTGAATGGCTTTATCCTCTGGTTTGATCCTGATATGGGTGAATTCAATTTTAATGTAATTTTGACCACCCCTCTTGACTTGCCTCCAACCACCTTGCAGACGTACTTCACTGGAATGGCAATATGGATGTACCTACTTACAGTAGATGTTTTATTATAATACATTATATTTGATACATATTTGATGCATATTTGATAATCCCAATGATATACTGGCATCTACATGATTAGTTTTTATGTGCTTTAAATATCTAGACAGCTTCCAGTTGCATATGGAGTTAGTTATTGTCCTATAGCATAAGTGCATATAAGCAGTTTTGATACTATGTGTAGGAGTAACTCAGCGCTGAGTTACTCCAGCCTTTTGTATCTATCTCCAGTTTAGATTCTACTTTGGCTTTGGGCTTGGTTTTCTTGGTTGAGCACTTAACCTGCTGTTACAGCACAAGTACTTTGTGTTTTAATAGTAATTTCAGGCTCAGAGATTGTTTTTATTATTTGGACCTGATTTCCAATGCATGGCCCTCTTGCTCAGGTTGAGCGGCATCAATTGTTTTGCCCAACATAAAATGCTATCTCTGCATGCTTCAAGCTGGTAAAAGAGCCTCACTAAAGGAATTTGTAACAGTGGATGGATTTAGTGCAAGGTAAAGGCTGCAAAGTCCGATCAAGGATAGTCGAAGGGCCACCATATAGACCAAGATCACACTCTCAACTCCGATTCAAACTGTGTGCTTGTAAGACAAATGGAAACGGTAAAAATGGGGTTGGATTTGTGCGATGTTAAATGATGCAATGAAATGACACATCAGACAAATATTATTACCTTCTCTGAGAGAATTTTCATGTAGTTATGTCAAAACTCACTGAAAACGCACACCTTCAGAATCAGGGACAGTTTCTTACCAGCTGTTATCAGGCAACTGAATCATCCTAATGGGCCTGTCCTACTTAGGCGACTTTTTAGGTGAGTGCAGGAGACTCTGCGCTCGCCACATTGTCGCCACATGGTCGCAACATGTTCTCTGATGGTCTCTGGTGAGTCTCCTTCATGGTCGCGAGGAGTTTCCACATTCTGGGAACTAGTCGCGGCCTCAGTATGGTCACCGCAAATTTTTCAATGTGTTGAAAAATTTTCTGCAACATAAAATTGGTCACCATGGAGAAAATAGATAATCCTATAGTTGTAGGTGCAGTTGTAGGAGTGTCGCCATGTAGTTATGGGTAGTCGAGGTAGTCGTAGGTAGTTT
This sequence comes from Malacoraja senta, assembly GCA_038087875.1. Classification (NCBI taxonomy): domain Eukaryota; kingdom Metazoa; phylum Chordata; class Chondrichthyes; order Rajiformes; family Rajidae; genus Malacoraja; species Malacoraja senta. Next base: position 44,303,674 of record CM075984.1, read on the forward strand.
TATTTAATCGCCTTTGCTGACCGGTCATTAACATTGGCTCATTGGGGGGGAAAAAATGGAAGCAGGAGTTTTCAGAACCAAGGATAACCGACCGGTAATGTTAAATGTCTGCCGAACTTCACAGCCGTGTATCTCTGGCTTATTAAAAGTTGTCTGGCTTCTTAAAAGTTGTCTCCACTCCTTCTCCCCCCTTCTCCCCCCCTCTCCACCCATCTCCCCCCTTCTCCCCTCTTTTAAAGGACTTACTGTACACTGTGCTAGCCATCTTAATTACCGTGCCAACCTTCCTGTTCATCGTGGTGTGTGTCTGTATCACCTTGGCTTTGTACGGTGTGAATTTCAGACAGCACTCCCCCACTTGCCCTGGCCTGTGCCTTTGCGACGTGTTTGTTTGTGTGTGCGTTCCACTCTGACAGTCACCGTTTCAGTTCCCAGTTTTTCAGGCGACTGCCGGCAGTCCGCTGAAAAATAGCCTAGGTGAGACAGGCCCATAACGCCAACTAGAGAGCAGTCTTGAACTAATATCTACTTCATTGGGGACCCTTGGACTATCTTTGATCGGACTTTACTGGCTTTACCTTGCACTAAACATTATTCCCTTATCAAGTATACATACACTGTAAATGGCTCGATTGTAATTATGTATTGTCTTTCCGCTGACTAGTTAGCACGTAATAAAAGCTTTTCACTGTACCTCGCTACATGTGACAATATCCTAAACGAAACTGAACTGAACTGAAATAAGAGGCTTGTTTTGTAACACATTATACATCAATTTCCATTTGTTAATTATTAAAATTCAAAGCTACGTTGTTTTTTTTGTTGCAATTCTCAAATCAGAATAACCCCTTGTCCATCTTTTCAGATTAAATTAATTTTATTGATAAATAACGGTCACTTTGACAACCGCAGTATATAATTATGCAATATTTTCAGTCAATGGAGAGTGGTGTAGGACGTGAACAGTTCAGTCTGTCTATAAAAGTTTACAGCCAGCTCGTTTCCTGTTCTTTACTGCTCTGACACGACCATCCATCATACTGGATGCTGCCAATATTTCATGGATTTAAATCATTTCCCTTTGCAAGATTCGCCTCAAGGATTGATGGGTTCAACTGTGGATAACTGATTGATCTGTATTTTCACTTTGCACCCTGAGCATTGTCTTTCTACAAAATGAATATATCATCTTTTATTTGTTTCCCTGAACGCAGACCAAAACAATCATGTGTGGTAATTGCGGTCAATTGCTCGGCCTTGGGGAAAGAGGGAGGGAAAGAGGAAGGTGGGGATTTAGGGAGATAGGGGAGTTCACCTGGTGATTAATCTGGTGAAATCTTATTTACAGTCTTGAGACAGTCTTGAGACAGTCTTGAGCCTTATGTTCTACATCCATACACCAATGCTAAAGTGTAACTTCAATTTTGTTTCTGTTCTTCTCGGCTTGCTTGGCTCTAGTTTTATAGTTATTTTGTCCCTGAATTATTAAATTGTGTGGTTTATTGATTGGAATCCGTGTAACTTGCTTTTATCGGTAACTGATGTTGTATTTCTTGCATGTATGGAATGGGTAATACTTTCATACAGAGTTTAGAGTACACCTAAAGCTAATGGCCAGTGCTTACCGTTGCAATGAAGGCAAACTATCAGCTTATGGAGTCATTACAATTTAAAGTTGACTGTTCAGGACTCTACACTGTGAGATGTGCTGGACCCAGGTGCAGACTCTGCATTGGCACAAGAGGGAACTGCTGCAGTTTCATGGTCTCCTGCCCTTGCACATCAAGTGGATGAACTCTTGTGTTAAAACCCCATGAACTGTTTGCTCAACGATTGTATGTAGAAGATGTCATGCTGAAGTTAAGTTACGGGCGCCTCCCCTCGGCCGATGTAAGGGTCGCGTCCTGCGGACCCAAGCACAAGTCAGATGACACAAATGGGAAACGGAAGTGCTACTGTGCAAGGGTAAGCTTACTATTCGATGTGGAGACCACGGGAGAGCTCCGACACAGAGACCATGTGGAGCTCCGACGTGGAGACTATGGGGGAGTTGCGATGTGGAGACCACATGGGAGCTCCAGCGCAGAGACCATGTGGGTGTGCCGAAGCGGGAGACCATGTTGGAGGTCTGACATGGAGACTATGTTGGAGCTCTGGTGCAGAGACCACACAAGGGATCTCCAACGTGGAGACCACACGGGAGCTCCAATGCGAAGACCATGTGGGAGCTCTAACGTGGAAACCACATGGGAGCTCCAGCGCAGAGACCATAGGGGAGCTTCAACATGGAGACCATTGGGGATCATCCACGAGAACATCTGCCTAACTTGCGGAAACGGTTCGCATGCAACGGCAGTAGAACATGGCTACTGAGGCACGCAACTTGGAAATAAAGCAGTGGGGTGAAAGAATTGCTTAATTTACACAAGTCGCCTATTATGTAATTCGGGAAGTGACGGTATTTGGAATGACATGACTTCTGATGAAAATGTTGACTTTTGTTTTGTGTTTGAAATTTTTAAGAATCAATGTCCAATAAATGCAGTAAGTGATCTCGGTGCAAATACTAAAGTAAAAAGTCCAGAGGCAGTTCTCAGCAATTCCCTTATTCTACAGATTACAATGCTGCAACCTTCACAGATGAATCTACAAATGCTGTAATTCACGATCTTGCAGGAGTTGGAAACTTTTTGTTCTATTCGTACCGTTGACAATGTTGAGCCTCAATTTAATCGAACTTTTGTTTTTGCAGCATATCAAAACATAGTACTGAACAAAATCTTTAAGCCTTGTGCGTGACTGCTCAATAATGCATAAAGGTTATGCATCTACAAAAAGATTATCTGCTTGACAAACATCCACTACCCTCACAACTCCCCCTCTCCCTTCCCATTGTCTCCCACATCCCACTTTTTCTTCTCCTTCCCCACCCCCCTCTTCCCATGTTCCCCACCTCGATTCCCATGTCTTTTTCTCCTCCCACCTCCCATCCTGCTACTTTTCTCCCTCTTGCTTTGCAATTCACAACTCTTCAAGCCTGTCTCGCATCTTCTGCTTTTATCTCTGACCTTTCTTCCAACCATCTGCCTATCAAAACCCCCTTGCCTGCATCCACCTATTACCTGCCACGCTTTGTCCTGCCTCTCCCCTTTCCTAGCTTTCTTTTCCCTGCTACAATCAGTCTGAAGAAGAGTCTTGACCGCAAATGTCACCTATCCATGTTATCCAGAGGTACTGCCTGACCTACTGAGTTATTCCAGCACTTTGTGAACTTTTGTGTAAACTGGAAATTCCTTCTTTCTACACTACCCTACTTGTGCGGAGTATTCCCAACACTTCCTTCTTCAACATCTTGACCCAACTCACAGTAATTCCTTTCCTCCCCACTCCAAAGACATACAGGTTTGTCGGTTAATTGACTTAGCTAAGATTGTAAATTCTTCCGAGTGTGTAAGATAGCGTTGGTGTACGGGGTGATCTCTGGTCAGCGCGGATTTGGTGGGCCGAAGGGCCTGTTTCTGCACTGTATATCAAATGCTGCTGGGCCTACCAAATCCACCCAGCAGATGGGGGGTTTTTTGCTCCACATTCCAACATCTGAAGACTCCTGTGCCTCCACTTTCTGCTTTTGTTATTTTCTTAAGTTCACATATGGAGGTACACCAACAATTTTCTGGCTACTGATGACCTGCCACCGCCTTTAATCCAGACAAAAATCACGAGAGCGTTGCGTGAGGCGCACGCTCTTTTGGGTCGTGTGTCTCCGTGCTGAAAGTTAATTGTTTACTTCTTTGTCAATTGTTAATTCTTTATTTAATTTTCTAACAGTCCATGGTGCTTAAGAGGCATGGGAGGGGTATAATTAGTGGGTCAGAGGCGTATTGTTGAATTATTGTTACGTGGCATCTTGTTGGTCGAGCAAGAAGGAATCAAATGCACAGGACAAGATGTTAAGAAGTCCCTTGTGCCAATAGGTGGGGAGCATTTCACGACATTCGTTGATTGTTGAGAGTGGTAGACGCTCAACATCGGGGGGGGGGGGTAACCTTCAGGACAGTTGGGCACAGGACACATCATCCGTAGCGTACCCTTGCATCACTGGGTGTTTCGGCCTTTTAACACTATACACCCTCCACAAGGGCGGCCCGCTGCAGGATGATCAACCCTCAGCGCATGTCCCGTGTCAAACCGTCCCAAAGATTCACCCCGACATACTTGGGGCCCAGCATGGGTCTTTCCGCTTGAGCCAAATCCACCGGCTGCTTCTTTCAGCCGCCTCTGAGAGTGATCTTATGGTCTTCCGCAGAGCCTGACCGTGGATTCCAAGCTCCTTCAGTAGTCTGATGGTAGATGACGCAACAAATCCTCTGCATCCCACTTCAACTGGATAGACTTTGGTGTTCCAGCCACGCTGTTACGTGGCCTCTTGTTGGTCGAGCAAAATGGATAATCCAGCTAGGCTCAGGAATCAAGGATGCCGGAAAATCGATGGTGTACCTGTAGCAATTCATGTGGTGATGTTATTGTTGTGGGGAAAAGTGAATTCCTGTTCATGGTATTTGAAATCACATTAGTTCATGTGTGGCTAAGCCCACATCACAGAGGTTTCTGGACATTGCTTGGGTTATTTTCAATGAAGCCAGCAAAGATAATGATCCTTCGTTACCTTTTCTTGAACTTTAGTTCTTCTCAAATAGCAGGAAATGAATCAAAATTCAGCAATATTTTATTCAAATGTAGACACAAAATGCTGGGGTAACTCAAGGGGACAGGTAGCATCTCTGGAGAGAAGGAATGGGAATTTACTCCAGCATTTTTGTGTAGCCTGTCCCGCTGAGTTACTCCAGCATGTTTTGTAGCCTGTCCTGCAGAGTTACTCCAGCATTTTGTGTAGCCCGTCCCGCTGAGTTACTCCAGTATTTTGTGTCTACCTTCAATTCAAACCAGCATCTGTGATGCTTTCCTACACATAAATATTTAATTCAATATATAAATATTCTGCTTAACCATTACATCTATCCGTAATTTATCATTCTCTGCAGATTTTCCATTATGTTACTCAAAGAGAGCTAAAAGATCTGCTCTTTTAAAATGTCCAAATTATTAAGGAGATAGCATCAGAACTACTGAAATCATTTTTTAAATATACTGATACAGGTTCTTTTGGATGTAAAAAACATCTAACAGGTACAACTGGAGGATGAAACGTGCAGCCACTAGGAAAAGGAATAAGTTTTGTCTAAGATGGCAGATTGTGCTTTGGCACTGATGGGATTTCTTCCTGGTGGGGCAGCACGGTGGTGCAGCGGTAGAGTTGCTGCCCTACAGCACAAGAGACCCTGGTTCGATCCTGACTATGGGTGATATCTGTACGGAGTTTTTACGTTCTCCCCGTGACCTGCGTGTGGGTTATGTCCGGTTTCATCCCACACTCCAAAGACGTACAGGTTTGTAGGTTAACTGGCTTGGTATTATGTTAAATTGTCCCTAGTGTGTGTAGGATAGTGTAAGTGTGTGGAAATCGCTGGTCAGCACGGACCCGGTGGTCCGTAGGGCCAGTTTCCGTGCTGTATCTCTGAACAACAAAAAAATGCACGCTGATGGCGATCTTGGAGTTTTCCACCACCCTAAAAGTTGGGGAGTGGAAGAGGAGCTTAATGTGGGCTGGAACATTTGGTGGGTGGGTGTCTCTCATTGTTAAAGGAAACCAATGTATAGATTAAATGTAACCTTTGGCTCCTTGCTGAATATCTGGACCGAGAAAAAGATTAATCGACTTATACTTGGGACTCAAATTCAACTGACAATCAGCACAGACTCGGGAATTCCTATGTCAGAGGTGCTCATGATTATAGGCCAGGGACCCTATTCACCTGTAAGGAAACAAAGTGCTGGAGTAACTCAGCGGGTCAGGCGGCATCTCTGGAGAACATGGCTAGGTGACGTTTTGGGTCGGGACCCTTCTACGGACACAGAATCAATCTGAAGAAGGGTCTGACTCGAAACGTTGCCTGTTTATTCCTTCCGCAACTGCTGCCTGACCCACTGAGTTTCCCTACCATGTTTTATTTTGCTCAAGATTCCAGCAACAACTGTTCTTTGTGTCTCTGATATTTGTAGACGTGTGTTCTTGTGGTACTACTCAGAATTAGCGAATATCAGGAATCTTTGGACAAACTGCATCTGTTCCTGGGACCATGTTGCAAGATTCTACATAACTTCCCCCAAATTGAGAAGTGGAATTGGAATATAAAGAATATATAGATTCTGGAGTAGTTTCTGAGGATTGGAGGATAGCAAACGTAACCCCACTTTTTAAGAAGGAAGGGAGAGAGAAAATGGGGAATTACAGACCAGTTAGTCTAACATCGGTAGTGGGGAAACTGCTAGAGTCAGTTATTAAAGATGGGATAGCAGCACATTTGGAAAGTGGTGAAATCATTGGACAAAGTCAGCATGGATTTACGAAAGGTAAATCGTGTCTGACGAATCTTATAGAATTTTTCGAGGATGTAACTAGTAGAGTGGATATAGTGGAGAACCAGTAGATGTGTTGTATCTGGACTTTCAGAAAGCTTTCGACAAGGTACCACATAAGAGATTAGTATACAAACTTAAAGCACACGGTATTGGGGGTTCAGTATTGATGTGGATAGAGAACTGGCTGGCAAACAGGAAGCAAAGAGTAGGAGTAAACGGGTCCTTTTCACAATGGCAGGCAGTGACTAGTGGGGTACCGCAAGGCTCAGTGCTGGGACCCCAGCTATTTACAATTTATATTAATGAACTGGATGAGGGAATTGAAGGCAACATCTCCAAGTTTGCGGATGACACTAAGCTGGGGGGCAGTGTTAGCTGTGAGGAGGATGCTAGGAGACTGCAAGGTGACTTGGATAGGCTGGGTGAGTGGGAAAATGTTTGGCAGATGCAGTATAATGTGGATAAGTGTGAGGTTATCCACTTTGGTGGCAAAAACAGGAAAGCAGACTATTATCTAAATGGTGGCCGATTAGGAAATGGGGAGATGCAGCGAGACCTGGGTGTCATGGTACACCAGTCATTGAAAGTAGGCATGCAGGTGCAGCAGGCAGTGAAGAAAGCGAATGGTATGTTGACTTTCATATCAAAAGGATTTGAGTATAGGAGCAGGGAGGTTCTACTGCAGTTGTACAGGGTCTTGGTGAGACCACACCTGGAGTATTGCATACAGTTTTGGTCTCCAAATCTGAGGAAGGACATTATAGCCATAGAGGGAGTGCAGAGAAGGTTCACCAGACTGATTCCAGGGATGTCAGGACTTTCATATGAAGAAAGACTGGATAGACTTGGCTTATACTCGCTAGAATTTAGGAGATTGAGCGGGGATCTTATAGAAACGTACAAAATTCTTATGGGGTTGGACAGGCTAGATGCAGGAAGATTGTTCCCGATGTTGGGGAAGTCCAGGACAAGGGGTCACAGCTTAAGGATAAGGGGGAAATCCTTTAAGACCGAGATGAGGAAAAACCTTTTCACACAGAGAGTGGTGAATCTCTGGAACTCTCTGCCACAGAGGGTAGTTGAGGCCAGTTCATTGGCTATATTTAAGAGGGAGTTAGATGTGGCCCTTGTGGCTAAAGGGATCAAGGGGTATGGAGAGAAGGCAGGTAAGGGATACTGAGTTGGATGATCAGCCATGATCATATTGAATGGCGGTGCAGGCTCGAAGGGCCGAATGGCCTACTCCTGCACCTATTTTCTATCTATGTATCTATATTTTATTAATGTCTATAAACTAGATAGTACCAGCAGTGAAGTCCCATTCAAATCATTTCAGGCTGAGATGTAAAGAGGTAATATAACAATATGGTTACTGGCAGCATGAGAAAATCATTTCTCTGATGGGAAAGGTCAGAAGAAGGGTCTTGACCCAAAACGTTACCTATTCATGTTCTCCAGAGATGCTGCCTGGCCTGTTGAGTTGCTCCAGCACTTTGTGTCCTTTTGCGTATTAACCACCATCTGCAGTTTAGTTTAATTTTTCAGAGATACAGCATGGAAACAAGCCCTTCGACCCACCGAGTCCGCGCCGACCAGCGATCCCCACACGTAACATTATCCTACATACTAGGGACCATTTTACCAAGCCAATTAACCTACAAATCTGTACGTCTTTGGAATGTGGGTAGAAACCGATGATCTCAGAGAAAACCCATGCGGTCACGGGGAGAATGTGCAAACTACATACAGTCAAGTCGTCAAGTCAAGTCAAGAAAGTTTATTGTCATGTGTCCCAGATAGGACAATGAAATTCTTGCTTTGCTTCAGCACAATAGAATATTGTAGGCATAAATACAGAACAGTTCAGAGTGTCTATATAGTATAGACCATATATATACACATAAATAAACAGATAAAGTGCAAAAGGCTGCTATAGTTCAGAGTTTGTTTGATGGCGAGTTTAATAGCCTGATGGCTGTGGGGAAGAATGCTGTTCCTGAACCTGGATGTACCAGATTTCAGGCTCCTGTACCTTCTACCTGATGGCAACTGAGAGATGAGTGTGTGGCCAGGATGGTGTGGGTCCTTGATGATGTTGGCAGCCTTTTTGAGGCAGCAACTGTGATAGATCCCTAGATGGTAGGAGCCGATGATGGACTGGGCAGTGGTCACAACTTTCTGCATTCTTTTCCGCTCCTGGATGCTCAAGTTGCTGAACCAGGCCACGATGCAACCGGTCAGCATGCTCTCTACTGTGCACCTGTGGAAGTTCGAGAGAATCCTCTTTGACATACCGACTCTCCGTAATCTTCTCAGGAAGTAGAGGCGCTGATGTGCTTTCTTTATAATTGCATCAGTGTGCTGGGACCAGGAAAGATCTTCGGAAATATGCACGCCCAGGAATTTGAAGTTCTTGACCCTTTCCACCATCGTCCAGTTGATATAAACGGGATTGTGGGTCCCTATCCTACCCCTTCCAAAGTCCACAATCAGTTCCTTGGTTTTGCTGGTGTTGAGAGCCAGGTTACCACCCGTTGTCAGGATCGAACCCAGGTCTCTGGCAGCAACTCTACCACTGCGGCACCGCGCCACCCTACAGTTCTTTGTTTCTACATTACCACTTGGAACTGAAGCATAACACACACGTCACAGCCTCAGTTTGTAGATACACTAATAAAAGGTAGGATTCTTTCTCCAACTCGTTAAACTGCATTAAAATGGCAAGGTGTCACTTTTCACAGTAAAGAGCTTATTTCAAAAGTCATTTGAGGACTGTAAATTGAATAAAAGGAGAATTTAATTAAGTGATTATGTAATGAAATGGATAAAAAACATGGATTTGGAAATAGTTTAAAGCCAATATACAGTAATCCCATGTTTCTAGATTTTATGTTCCTCTCCGAATGATTAACACCAGCATCAGAAAATTCAGTTTTATTTTCTCATTTATTTCCAAGATTATAGTGAAGCCAACTTTAGTGTGCATGTATGTCATTAGTCCCAGCAGTTAACCACTTATGTGACTGGGAACATAGGTTACTGAGAATCAGGAATCTCTGATCATTGCTAACCGCTAATTTTTAAAATTGTGGAGGATTTGTGAAGTGTTTGAAAAAATAAACAAGAATATAAATAGAAATGAGGTGCTGGAGTCAGCGGATCAGGCAGCTGGAGTAACATCTCTGGAGCAAAAGGATGTGTGGCATTCCAGGTTGTAACCCTTCTTCAGGTTATTCAAGGTTCTGGTGAAAGGAAATGTCGCCCCATCTTTTTTCTCCAGAAATGCTGCTTGACCCACAGAGTTATTCCAGTAATGGGGCTGTCCCACTTAGGCGACTTTTTAGGCGACTGCACAGGGGTGGAAAACCCGGGGGGGTGGGGCCAGAGGGGACATGTCACCCCCCATGTTTTGAGAGGTGGGGGACATCCCCCCCAAGTTTTTGTGATCCGGATTTTAAAATCTCCGCTTTCCACGAGACAGTGGGGGTGGGACTGATGATCGAGGGCGCTGATTGGACGAGAGAGACGTCGGTCAGCAGGCAATGGGGGCGGGACATGATTCAGCGCGATTATTGGAGGAGGGAGACGCGGCACAGACCTGCGCCTCATCCGCAGGCAGGATCGATCCCGGCCGGGTCTCCGGCGCTGTCCCTGTCCCCTCCCGAGTACCCCCCCCCTCCCACGGGTGGCCAGAGAGGTCGGCAGCAAACATCCTCCGCTATAGGATCTTTGGTCGGCAGTCAGACGGGCCAGCGCAGAGAAGCAGCGCTAAACCCAGCTAACTCTGCCTGTCCCGCCAGGTGAGCTTACAACCCTTCCTGGACTTGCGGGAAATATGGTCAGCGCGGAGAAGCAGCGCTGGTATCCCATCAGTCCAGACAGGGCTGTACGTTAACCCGGTGAGACTGGCAGTTGAGCTGCATTTAGCGCTGGATTGAGCCTCCGAAGCCTCGCACGCGTGTGTGTGAGTGTGCGCATGCGCGCGTGGCCGCCAAAAAATTGTGTCCCGTCCCCTCCATGTTTTGATAGTGAGTTCCGCTCTTGCGACTGCACATGGTCGCCACATGTTCGCGGGGCGTCGCCTACATGGTCGTGAGGAGTTCCCACGTTTTGGGAACTAGTCGCGACCTCATTATTGGTCGCCGAGAATTTTTCAACATGTTGACAATTTAGCGGCGACTAGAATGAAGTCGCCATGGAGATTAGCGAGAATTCTCGAGCTGTGGGTGGGTCGCAAGGAGGTCCTAGTGGGTTGCCAGGAGGTCGAAGGTTCTCAGAGGTTCTTGTATGTTGTAGCCGGTGCTGACTGGTGAATTTCATTGGCTCATTGGGCGGAAAATAAGGTAAGCAGTAGTTTTCAGAACCAAGGAACCGACCGGTAATGTTAAATGCCCGCCGAACTTCACAGCCATGTATACCTGGCTTCTTAAAAGTTGTCTCTACTCCCTCTCCCTCCTTCTCCCCCCTTCTCCCCCATCTACCCCTCCCCCATTTTTAAAGGACTTACCATACACTGTGCTTTAGCCGTCTTAATTACAGCGCCAACCTTCCTGTTCATCGCGGTGTGTGTCTGTATCACCTTTGCTTTGCACCGTGGGAATTTTTTAGACAGCGCTCCCCCGCCTTTGTGATGTGTTTGTGTGTGTGTGTGTGTGTGTGTGTGTGTGTGTGTGTGTGTGTGTGTGTGTGTGTGTGTGTGTGTGTGTGTGTGTGTGTGTGTGTGTGTGTGTTCCACTCTGACAGTCGCCATTCCAGTTCCCGTTTTTTCAAGCGACTGCTGGCAACTTGACAGTCACCGCAATCCGCTGAAAAATCGCCTAAGTGGCACAGGCCCATAACTCTGTGTCTATCTTCGGTACAAATCAGCAGTGCTGGAGGAAACCGGAGCACCCGGAGAAAATCCATGCGGTCACAGGGAAACGTGCAAACTCCGTACAGACATCACACGTAGTCAGGATCGTACTCGGGTCTCTGGCGCTGTGAGGCAGCAACTCTTCTGCTGCGCCACTGTGTCGCCCGAATAAGTGATACTGAACGATCCATTAGTAAGATGATTTCAAGTCAAGTCAAGTCAAGTTTATTCGTCACATACACATACGAGATGTGCAGTGAAATGAAAAGTGGCAATGCTCGCGGACGTTGTGCAAAAAAACAACCAAACAACCAAACAAACTACAAACAGAATGGACCAGAATCACATATTCTTTTACATATTAAATATTGTGGGCGGAAGGAAAAAGGGGGAAAAAAAACAGCAATTTAAAAAAACCCAGTAGAGTGGTCCAGTGAAGTTAGTCCCTGGTGAGATAGGAGTTTACAGTCCTAATGGCCTCAGGGAAGAAACTCCTTCTCATCCTCTCCGTTCTCACAGCATGGCAACGGAGGCGTTTGCCTGACGGTAGCACTTGGAACAGTCCGTTGCAGGGGTGGAAGGGGTCTCCCATGATCTTATTGGCTCTGGAGTTGCACCTGATGTATAGTTCCTGCAGGGGGCGAGTGTAGTTTCCATAGTGCATTCGGCAACTTACTCTGCATTCGGCGATTTACTCTGGCAACTTAAAGCATCGGCAATAAGATCTATTTGTACAATTATAAAATGCAGAAAAAGTGAGGGTGGGGATGCTATATTGTCTATGAAAATAAGATGTTTCTCCTCTCCCTGTTAGAGGAGTCCAGGAATAGGTTGATAAATGTTTGTAGCTTTGCTTTGACACCACAGTGGCTTTCTGCCTTTGCCTATTTGAATTCGCCAATTAAAGAACTGTTCGACTTACAGAACAGTCACTATAAGATCACCAGAACCCACATCAGACACTCTCACATTAACGGCTGCTGTTTTTATTCATTACAATGGCATTACTCGTTTAAAAAGAGCTCCAGTTAATGTAACTGCAGTGACAAGGCAATTATTTCAACCTGTTTGTGTACACGTAAATGTTGTTCACGTCAAGGTAGGAATTTGTCATTTACACAAATCATGATGAGGCTTCAGCAAATGGGGCCAAATTCAAATGCTTTGACAAATGGGTGCAGTTAAATGAGTATTTCCACCGGGTGACACCGTCAGCGATGGCAGCCTCACTAACGGTCTGTCTGTCTTTTCGTCTTTTTTGTTATTTTTAGTGTGTTTTAAAAGTATCTGTTAATGTTCTCTGGTTTGTTTTATGTGGGGGGTGGGGGAGGGAGTCGGGGGAAACTTTTTTTCAATCTCTTACCTTGCCGGAGATGTGATTGTTTTCTGGATCGTATCACCGGTCGCTCTGCAGCCTAACATCATCGAGCTGACGACCTTGCTCGAGACTGACTTTGAGCCACACCGCGGGGCCGTGGACTTACCATCGGAGCCTGCGATCCCTTGCCTGCGATCGACGCTCCAGCCGCGACCTGCGGATTTCACCATCGAGGAGCTTGCAGTCTCGGGTGGAGACTGATGTCGGGAAGCTCCAAAGTCGCAAGAGTTTCGACCAGCCCTGACCCGGGGTCCGATCGACCGGCGCGGGGGAGCTGAGATCCCCCCTGATGCGGGAGCTTGATCGCCCCAACGCGGAGGGCCCAACCGCCATTTACGGGAGCCAAGATCGCCTTGTCAACGGAAGGCTCGAGGCCTCCGACAAAGAAGGGAAGAAGATTGAACTTTTTTTTTGCCTTCCATCACAGTGAGGAGTGTGGAGGAGTCGCTGTGGTGGATGTTTATGTTAAAATGTATTTTGTGTGTCTTTTTGCTTTTTATTGGTATGACTGTATGGCAAATCAAATTCCTCGTATGTTGCAAAACATACTTGGCTAATAAAGTATGATTATGATTATGATTATGAGGGATATGGGGAGAAGGCAGGCACGGGTTATTGATTGGGGACAATCAGCCATGATCACAATGAATGGCGGTGCTGGCTCGAAGGGCGGAAGGCCCTCCTCCTGCACCTATTTTCTATGTTTCTATGTTTCTATTATTGTTCACAAGTTTAGTCCCTTCTTCAGCCTGATTTGCAAATATCATGCTCTCTACTGCTATTTCCCTTTATTTGTATCTACTCTTTTGAAGTTTTCTCATCTTTCCTCAGAACGTCTCTCACATATCAGTTCGTCAAAGTGAAAATATTGTCATTTAAGTATAGTATGACGGAAGGAGTGAGTCAGAGGCCGGTAAGCTTATAGGTGGGTCAAGATGGCGAGGGTATGTAGAGAAGATGGAACCAGGTGGTTGAAGAGGATGGGAGTGTTGAACAAAGGGAGAAGAAAAGTAGATGATCAGTGTTGGTGGAGAGCACTGCATGTCTTTTTTCCCCTTTATTCATCTACTTTTCTTCTCCTTGAATTCATCCCACTCATTCCAACCCCCTCAAACTGCTGTACATTGGCAATGTTGTTAGTACTGATACAGGGAATCGACCTGAAACCCACAGATGCTGACTGGCCTGCTGGTTATTACAACATTTTATTGATGTTCAAGATTTCAGTACCTGCAGTCTCTTTTGTCTTCTTTTCACTCAGATATCACTTTTCGTGGCTATTATTTTGTCCACTGCTTGATGTGAAAGCTCAGGAATAAATTTCAGTTGATGAGGCATTAGTACAAGGATTGGGAAAAAAAGGAGTTTCAGTTGAAATGGGTTGGGTCCAGCAAATTGAATAATTAAGATTATAGGTAAGTCAGAAAATCAAATAGAATTGGTTGGTATAGATTTATGAAACAGAAGGGGCTGAAAATATTGGTGGGAAATCTCTGGAGGCTGCCTAATGGGAGACAAGCTAAGACTAATATTTACCTTGCACTAAACATTATTCCCGTGTACTGTACTGTAATACAAGGTAAATGTACTGTACACTATATGGTTGTTTCTGCTGGCTGGATAGCACGCAACAAAAGATTTTCACTGTACCTCGGTACACGTGACAATAAACAAAACTGAAAATGAAAAAAAGGATGAATATGTTATCTGCAAAAAATACATACAGTATGCCTTTAAAGCTAGAAACTCCCCGAAAAAACCAAAAAGGTATACCTCACGCTGCCTCGGCAAGGCCAGCAGCATAATCAAGGACCAGTCTCACCCCGGCCACTCCCTCTTATCCCCTCTCCCATCAGGCAAGAAGGTATGGAAGTGTGAAAACGCACACCTCCAGATTCAGGTGTTTTTCCCAAGCTGTTATCAGGCAACTGAATCATCCTACCACAACCAGAGAGCAGTGCTGAACTACTATCTACCACTTTGGTTACCCTCGGACTATCCTTGATCGGACTTTGCTGGCTTTAAACGTTATTCCCTTCTCATGTATCTATACACTGTAAATGACTCGTTTGGACTCATGTATTGCCTTTCTGCCGACTGGATAGCACGGTATGCAAGGTATGCAAATAGTCGACAGATAAAAGGCGCTGACAAAGTTACAAAGTATCCCGCGGCAGCTCCTCCTTTGTTCTTAACCCCCACCTCATTCCAGGTCCTCCTTTGTTCTCCCCCTCCCCCTCCCCCTCCCCCTCCCGGCCATTACCGCCATGCCGGGTCCTCATTTGTTGTCCCCCCTCCCCCTCCCGGCCATTACCCCACGCCGGGTTTGATCCTGAATTGTATGGTTGATTTACTTAAAATTACACTTAGCCAATGCTACGGACTTCCTATATTCAATTAATATCCGAGTGTAAAACTTTGAGTTAAGTTACTTGTTTCATGATGCGGTGGAAGCAGCTCCCATCACGCCGCGACCTCTTGGGAAGCCATCAAACCAGCCCCTGTTCCTCTCCCGCGGCCGAATGCACTAAGACCTGGCGGGCCGTGGTCAGTAGGGGGGAAGCCGATGAGCAGGCCCAGCCCCTCCCCAAAGCCCAGAGACCAGGAGCATGGAGCCAGTGACAATGATGGTCGAGACGGACGAGCAGCAAGACCTGTGGGAGAGGGGCCCGCGGAACAATTAAATTCTTACTTGCAGCAGCACAAGAGATATATAAACGCAGTACTCTGTAAACACCAGAATAAACGGCACGGTGACGCAGCGTTAGAGTTGCTGTCTTACAGCGCTTGCAGCGCCGGAGACCCGGGTATGATCCCGACGATGGGTGCTGTCTGAACGGAGATTGTATGTTCTCCCCGTGACCTGCATGAGTTTTCTCTGAGATCTTCGGCTTCCTCCCACACTCCAAAGACGTACAGGTATGTAGGTAAATTGTCTTGGTAAATGTAAAAATTGTCTCTAGGATAGTGTAGGATTGTGTTAATATGCGTGGATCACTGGTCGGTGCGGACCCGGTGGGCCAAAGGGCCTGTTGCCACGCTGTATCTCTAAACTAAACTAAGTAAGCAAAAATAATGCTTATGTGTAGGAAGGAACTGCAGATACTGGTTTAAACTGAAGATAGACACAAAAGGCTAGAGTAACTCAGTGGTTCAAACAGCATATCTGGAGAAAAGGAATAAGTGATGTTTCGGGTCGGGATCCTTCTTCAGAAGAATGCTTATCCTCTTCTTGATTTCCATGAAATGGTGACATTCACAATTTAATTGCCCATTAAGCCATAACATAGCTTAAGTTCCCTTTAAAATCGTAATTGTTAATAATTTGTAATGCACATTTTACCCAGGAAGTTTGCAATTCCTAAGGGTGGAGTCTCAAGTCTTTGCTATCTAAATTGTTCTCAATTTTCTTTTTCAAATTAAGCTTTACAAGGAGTCCTTACTGTTCCTTTGTTCTCGAATGGAATCACTCGCCCCTCCCCGTATCTTTTTTTCTCAATGGATGAGTGGACATCGAATTGACCCAATCCCATTTACCCATGCTGTGACTTAGTCTAATGTTAATTTTTCATTCATTAAATCTCGTTGGTTATAGAAATAAATATTGTCGCAGATGCCAGCTCTTCCTCTGTGTTATCATTAGTTTAGTTTAGAGATACAGCACGAAACAGGCCCTTCGGCCCACTGGGTCCGCACCAACCAGCGATCCTCGCACAATAACGTTATCCAACACACACTAGGGACAATTTAAACTTATCCCCAGCCAATTAACCTACAAACCTGCACGTCTTTGGAATGTGGGAGGAAACCAAAGATCTCGGAGAAAACCCACGCTGGTCATGAGGAGAATGTACAAACTCCGTACAGACAGCACCCGTAGTCAGGATCGAACCCGGAGTGCGGCAAGCGCTGTAAGGCAGCAACTCTACCCCTGCTCATTAACTCAAACTTTTGGTAACTTTGTGGGCACCAAATGTAAAACCCTTATTGTGCATGCACAGTGCTAATTGACATGATATGCAGTGATGTGAGATGCCCTGTGATGTTTAATCATTCTTAACGAAATCTGTGCTTACCATGAGAAATATTCTGTTGACTTCTAATTGAATTCAGGTGCCAATTTTTGGATATTGTGAGTAATGACCAGTGCATAATCAGTCAAAATATTTCTCTTTTGAATCTGTTTCCCATGATTAGTCATTGAATGCTTTTGTCTTCAGTTCTCCCCTCCTTAAATTCTGGACTGGTCTCAGTAACTGCGAATGGATTCCAAATGTATTAAGGTAGATTGGTTATGTTCACAGACTTGTCTGAAAGCCAATCTCAGCTGAAGAAGGGCAAAGGATATAGACAGCCAATTACTTCAGAGTTTACATAGGAACGACCCGGAGTATGGAATAGTTTAAAATCCCACATTAATCATTGGTTCATAGATAAAACCTACATAGCTAATTACAGCCACATTCTCTGCATTGACAGCACAGTATTTCAAATAAGATGAATAAATTGTTATTTTTCCCATTCCTCTCTATTAGCCAGAAAGTCCTATACTTGTAACTCTTTAAAAAAAAAAAAGATGATTACGTTTTTCCCATGATATTTTCTCTCTTGCAATGCAGATTGTTCTACAGTGTGTGATGAACACTGTCAAGTCTTGGCTTGTCGCTCCCCATGTGGTGCTTGTACTGGCTGTGTTTGATAACTGAAGTTATGATCGAGTGCCTTTGAAAACTGGTACCACACGGAAACCTTCTGGAGAAAGAAATCATAATGGAAAGGATGATTTAATCGTCTTCGTTCCTCCAGTTTCATGGGCAGGATTGTGCTGTTTGCTGGACAGCAATTTTGCAGGAGTTTGTCGGCTGTTTGAAATGCGGCGATCAGTGCTGAACTGCGGGATCAGACGCACTGCAAATCCGACCCATTTATCACTACTCTGGCAATGTCTTACGCATCCAGCATGGCCCCATTCATTCACATACGGTTGATGATCGGATTGAATTACAGTTTGTGTAGTTAGCTCGAAATTATTTTCCCCTTTAAGATGACTTTAGTTTAGAGATGCAGCATGGAAGCAGGCCCTTTGGCCCACAGTGCCAACACTGACCATCGATCACCTGTTTAGACACTAGTGCTATGCCCGCTTTACACTCTAGGGGCAATTTAAGGAGGCCAATTAACCCACAAACCCGCACAACTTTGGGATGTGTGAAGAAACCGGAGCATCCGGGGGAAACCCACGCAGTCACTGGGAGAGCGTGCAAACTCCACACAGACAGCACCCGTGGTCAGGATCGAACGCGGGTCTCCAGTGCTGTGACACAACAGCTCTACCAGCTGCGCCACTGTGCTGCCTGTTATTTCATGTAATTTTAATATTTTTAAAAGTTTTTTACAATATGTTTTAAAGTAAATTTAATATGTTTATTTTCTTTTAATTATATCAAGAGTCATATTTGCTCCGAAACAGAACAATGAAAATCTCACTCGCAAGAGCAGAACAGATAAGGAAACAATGTACTCTGTGACCATCATCATAATGACCCAAGTCTATATAGTTCGGAGCTTATTTGGAGGTTGTAGTCTTTAATAGCCTGATGGCTGTAAGGAAGAAGCCCTATAACTCCTGGCCTCTTACCTAGGTGCACATCAGTCTTATCATTAGCTCTGATTTGACTACCAAATTGAGAAGATGATGATTGATACCTCCATGAGCATTGAAACATAGAAAATAGGTGCAGGATTAGGTCAGCCCTTCGAGCCAACACCGCCATTCAATATGATCATGGCAGATCATCCAAAATCAGTGCCCTGTTCCTGCTCTCTCCCCGTATCCCTTGATTCCGTTAGCACTAAGAGCTATATCTAACTCTCTCTTGAATACATCCAGTGAATTGGCCTCCACTGCCTTCTGTGGCTGGGAATTCCACAGATTCACAACTCTCTGGGTGGAAAAAGTGTTTCCTCATCTCAGTCCTAAATGGCCTTCCCCTTATTCTTAAACGGTGCCCCCTGGTTTTGGAATCCCTCAACATCGGGAACCATCGTACTAATGAATGAAAAACAAAATGAATGTCCGAGTCCACAATGGAAAAGGCCATTTTGTGCACGTTCACTTGTGGATTGAGAGGCCAAACAAGTGTGAGGTGCATCAAGACTGGTTACTGTGAGGAACAATGAGGAAATGCCACATCTGTCAATACTAGGTTTTGAGGACTGTGAGGAAGTGCGTAAAAATAACTCAGCTGAAATGTGAATTCGGAGACTGCTTGTCCTCCTGATCAATACGTTCCACTCCAGCCTATAAAGAATAAATACTCCGGCAAAAAGTAAGCCTTCCACTTTCAAAAGGTGCCCATTCTTTAAGGAAGACTTGCCACTGAAGTAGGCTCAGAAAGACTTCTCACAGGGAAATTCCATTCATAAAAAATATAGCAAAATAGGTGCAGGAGTAGGCTTTTCGAGCCAGCACTGCCATTCAATATGATCATGGCTGATCATCTAAAATCAGTACCCTCGTTCCTACTTTTTCTCCATATCCCTTGATGCTTTTATCACTAAGAACTAAATCTAACTCTCTCAAAGACAAATGAGTCCACCTTCCAATTAGCCAAGAATCCACAAATTGTGGCGTACAAGAAGATAATATGTCCACTTAGCTGAGTTCATGAACAGCCTGAAACCAGACACCAAGATTCATGAAAACCTTTGAACAGGTATGATGGAGGAGACCGCGGGAACTCTGACAATTGTCAGTAGACAACAATAAAAGTTATTATATTAAATTATTATATTATATTATAAAATAAAACAATAAAAGCGAAGAAGGGTCTCGACCCAAAATGTCACCCATTCGTTCTCTCCAGAGATGCTGCCTGTCCCGCTGAGTTACTCCAGCATTTTGTGTCTACCTTCGATTTAAACCAGCATCTGCAGTTCTTTCCTACACAATAAAAGTTAATGTATTCACAATTTTCAATAAATTGGTGGCCATTTACTTGTCATTATTAATGCACAAATGTTTCATTTGTTACATAATTTGTTTGAAAGAAACATCTTACAATATATCCAATTAGGATGTTAATTTACTTACCAGTGATTTGTCATTATCCTTTAGTTGCAGCAAACATTGACAGATTATTTAAAATACTCCTATTAGACCAAAATTCACGTCATATTCCATAACTCGTCTTCACACAAGTTAATCTATATTCCAGTTCCTTTCACATTTCTTGATTGTAGGGATCTTGGTGTATGTAAGTAAGCATCTTACACATTTCGTCTGCTCCACTGCGAAACCTCCTCAAGTCATGTCTACTTTGAAGAAGTTCTCCTCCTCTCTCCGACAGGAGTTCTACACCATCTATATCTCTCGTATCCCTCTCATCTGACTCTCAGTCTGAAGAAAGTTCTCGACCCAAAACGTCACCTATTACTTTTCTCTCTGACCTGCTGAGTTACTCCAGCATTTTGTGTCTATCTTTGGTGTAAACCCGAAGATGCCATCAGTACTAGATCCACAAAACAAAATAGATTGTACTCAGATCAATGGAGCCTGTCTAGATCTGTTTAATTCAGGGTCAATTATAGGGCTAAGTCTGATGATTAGGTACTTCTAAAGAGCATCTTAACCTTGCATACCTTTAAAACAAAATGTCTCCTATTCCTTTTCTCCAGATATGCTGTCTGACCCTTTGAGTTACTCCAGCTTTTTGTGTCTATCTTCAGTAACTTTTCTCTATTAATATTAAGATCATGCAATCTAAAAAAAATCTTGGCTCTACTTTTGCCTGTTATGGAAATTAAACCACCGTGATATTTTTCCTTCACAATCCCTCCCCCAACGTGCTCTGAAATCTTTCCCCCCTCACCTTAAACCTATGTCCTCTGCTTCTTGATTCCCCTATTCTGGGCAAGAGACTCTGTGCATCTACCTAATCTATTCCTCTCTTGACTTTGTACATAAATGTTCTTTTCACGATTCCCAGGCTTCCGCGAGTTCATCACAATGGTGGCGGTGAGATGACAGCTTGGCCGAGTAGGTGTGGGTCTTTGATGATATTAGCTGGCTTTTTGAGGCAGTGTTTCCGATAGGTCTCTTCGATAGTTTGATTTGGAGATCCAGCACGGAAACAGGCCCTTCAGGCCCACCGAGTCCACACCGACCAGCGATCCCCACTCATTTACACTACCCTACACACACTAGGGCCAATTTTTACATTTTATACCAAGCCAATTAACCTACAAACCTGTACGTCTTTGTAGTTTGGGAGGAAACCGAAGATCTCGGAGAAAACCCGCGCGGGTCACAGGGAGAATGTACAAACTCCGTACAGACAGCACCAGTGTCAGGTTCGAACCTGGGTCTCTGGCGCTGTAAGGCAGCAACTCTGCTGCTGAGCTACCATGCTGCCTGGTGGGGAGGTCCATACCCGTGATGGACCGGGCAATGCCCACCACATTCTGCAGCCTCCTTCATTCCTGAGCATTTGCATTAAAGGACCAGGCCATGATGTAATCACTCAGTTGGCTCTCTACCATACAGCAGTAGAAGTTCGATCAAGTATTCATTGACATACTGTACACTCCAAAACACTCTATCAAACTATGTTTCGGAAAAAGCTCAAGGAACTTGTTAAAATCTAAATACATAGTCCTTCTATATATTGTTGGATAGTTCGTATCTAACATGTTAGATATGTTTAAAATTTACTCGTTCTTTTTAGTCTGAAAAAGGAAAATAAACTCTTTTTGATATGTTGGATTTATATTTATAGTCCTTACTCAAAGAGTATTCCAAAATTAATGCTAATATTTTGTACGAATTATGCTTTTCAGCACTGAAACATAAATGTAGTTTTGTAAATCTATCTTGTTATGGTTTTAAATCTTGATGCCCCTGTTTGATCTTTAGTTTTTCTGAACTAATTTGGCAACGAACCATTCTCTTTTTGATAAATTTACTTGTCGGACTGACTGATCTCAGATAATTATTGGTTCAACCCATAAGTGCAAAGGCACATGAACAGACTGTAGATCTCACTTTGAAAATCAGAAAGATGGATATTTGTAGGAAGGAACTGCAAATGTTGGTTTACACCAAAGATAGACACAAAATGCTGGAGTAACTCAGCGGGACAGGCAGCATCTCTGGAGAAATGAAATGGGAGACACTTCTTCACACTGTGAGTCAGGGAAGAGGGAATCTAGAGATATGGAAGGGTAAGGTGTGAAAACGACAGATCAAAGCAGCTGGTGAGAAGTGATTGTGGAATGGTTGATTGTTGGCTGAGGGGAAGGTGACAATGCAGCATGCAATCTGTAATATTTAATCTGGAGGACAGTAGAAATGGAGAACCAAGATGGGGGAGGGACGGAGAGAGAGGAGAAGCAAGGGTTACTTGAAGTTAGAGAAATCAATATTCATACCGCTGGGTTGTCAGCTGCCCAAGTAAAATATGAGGTGCTGTTCCTCCAATTTGCATTGGGCCCCACTGTGACAGTGGAGGAGGCCCAGGACAAAAAGGTCAGTGTGGGAATGGGAGGGGGAGTTAAAGTGTTTAGCAACCGGGAGATTAGGTAGAGATGGATAAATCATTGTTCTGAATGGCAGGCACCTGGCAGGCTATTTCTTAGCCTTTAAATTATTCAAACAATCAGACGGTGGTGGTCACTTCAAGGTCAGGTTTGGTCAGGGTCAAGATGAAATGGGTGTGAACATTGCAAGCTTTCAAAGTGTGCCTTTATCTTGATTCATTCACCCATTGCCTCTGCATTCTCTGAGTTGCAGATTGTAATGTATAATTCTATCTGCCTTTGTCAAAAGGAGGGCAATTTATCTTCACCATTCATCACTTGACATATCTCATGCTTGTGTTTATGCTGTATTCATTACCACACATCAGTAAGCAAAGATCTATTCATTATAATTTTGCCTTGAGTATGGAGGCCGGTGTTTTTTTCCCCAGACTGCTTTACAGTCGAACAATTTTACACTTTCTCCTCTTGGTGTTTGTCAGACTCAAAGTATTTGAGCTATGCTTCTTCTGTCTGAAAAGGGGGGAATGTGGATTTAATGGTCTAAATTAATTGTGGTGCTACTTCTGAGGGAGTCCTTTAGGATTGAGGAGAACATACTTCCATTCAAGTTCTGAGAGTTATATGGTGACCAAAGTGATCCATGCAGGATTTGGGTGACACAATAGATTTGCTGCCTTACAGCGCCAGAGACCCAGGTTAGATCCGGACGACCAGTGCTGTCTGCACGTTGTTTGTACATTCTCCATGTGACCACATGGGATTTATCCCAAACTCCGAAGGCTTACAGGTTTGTAGTTTAGGTCGAGACCCTTCTTCAGACTGAAGGGTCTCGAACCAAAATGTCACCCATTCCTTCTATCCAGAGTTGCTGCCTGACCTGCTGAATTACTCCAGCGTTATGTGTCTATCTTCGGTTTAAACCAGCATCTGCAGTTCATTTCTACAAGGTTTGTAATTTAATTGTTTAAGAAGGAGCTGCAGATGCTGGAAAATCGAAGGTAGACAAAAGTGCTGGAGAAACTCAGCGGGTGAGGCAGCATCTATGGAGCGAAGGAAATAGGCAACGTTTCAAGTTGAAACGTCTGAAGAAGGTTTTCATTCCGAAACGTTGCCTATTTCCTTCATTCCATAGATGCTGCCTCACCCGCTGAGTTTCTCCTGCATTTTTGTCTACCTTGTAATTTAATTGGCTTTGGTAAAGTTATAAATTGTCCCTAGTGTGTAGGGTAGTGCTAGTGCATGGGGTGATCAATGGTTGGTGCAGACTCGATGGGCTGAAGGGCCTGTTTCCACACTGTATCTCTAAAGTCCATAGTCTTCCACAAGTGGAATACGCGATAATTGACAGACTAGGCAAGTGATGATTAACAGGTCAGTTAGTTTAGTTTATTGTCATAGAAACATAGAAACATAGAAAATAGGTGCAGGAGTAGGCCATTCGGCCCTTCGAGCCTGCACCGCCATTCGATATGATCATGGCTGATCATCCAACTCAGTATCCCATCCCTGCCTTTTCTCCATACCCCCTGATCCCTTTAGCCACAAGGGCCACATCTAATCCCTCTTAAATATAGCCAATGAACTGGCCTCAACGAACTTCTGTGGCAGAGAATTCCACAGATTCACCACTCTCTGTGTAAAAACTCTCGGTCATTTGTACCGAGGTCCAGTGAAAAGCTTTTGTTGCCTGGGTAGTGTGTGATGTTCTACAGTCCTTCTTCTACTCAAGCCTGGTCCTTGCATGGTCTCATCTCAGAGGCTTCAGGTTTTCAGATGCTGCTGCTTCCTTATGAGTTGTAAATTGTTATCAATTCTGACAAACAATTGTACCGTGAGGTCACCAACCTGATCTGTTAATTTGGTGTTTCCTTGCTACAAATGCTATCTTCACCACATCCAAGAAAGCGTATCCTTCCATAACTAAAAAAAACCCAAAGCAAATGTCAGAGTTCCCAATGTAGTCTTGCTAAAGTCCTACACAGCTGTATCAAGACCACTGCTTTGATCTCGTTCTTGCATTATCGGCCATTTGTCCTTCCAATTATGTGTAGGAAGGAACTGCAGATGCTGGTTTATCGAATAATCGAATATCGACACAAAATGCTGGAGTAACTCAGCGAGTGAGGCAACATCTCCAGAGAGAAAAAAAAGATGATTTTTACGGTCGGATCCCTTCTACAAACTTTTCAGTCTGAAGAAGGTTTCCGACCCAAAATGTCACCTATTCTTTTCCTCCGGAGATGCTGCCTGACCCGTTGAGTTACTCCACCATTTTGTGTCTGTCCTCCTAGTTATTTGATCATGTCTCATTGCTAACTCTTACTGTTGCTTGCACGATGGTAACCAAATCTCCTCAACCACCATCTGACAATAGTCTGACAATACTTAAATTACCTGTGTTTCTATAACTCCTAGAAAACCTGAGAGGAAAAACATGGTGACCAAAAAGTTGGATTGTGTACAACTGTTCATTTCAACACTCATAAAATTACACCTTGAATGGAGTGAAACAAGACAAACAATCTTAGAGGGGATGTATGGATTGGGGAGTGCAGAAGGAAGAGATTTCTTGGAGGATGGAGGATCAAAATTAAGTCTGGGATATTATGAAGCAACTTTCCCCAACCAACATTTACCAGCATATATCAGTGAAGACACAGAACTTACAAATCTGAACAAGGGTCTCCACTCAGAATCTGAAGGGTCTTGACCCGAAACATTGCCTATTCCCTCGCTCCATAGATGCCGCCTCACCCGCTGAGTTACTGCAGCATTTTTGTCTACCTTTGATATATCCAGCACCTGCAGTTCTTTCTTAAACAGAAGTTACAAAATGTATGTTTGAATCTCCAAAGTGGCTCGTTCTCCAAGACATGTTTTTTCTACCTTTGAGTCTGCCTTATCT
The DNA here is from genome assembly GCA_038087875.1 of Malacoraja senta. Taxonomy (NCBI): domain Eukaryota; kingdom Metazoa; phylum Chordata; class Chondrichthyes; order Rajiformes; family Rajidae; genus Malacoraja; species Malacoraja senta. Next base: position 44,328,829 of record CM075984.1, read on the forward strand.
CTATTATTAATTACTTAGCACTGAAATAGACAATGTTACATAATCGGAGATAGACACAAAATGCAGGAGTGACTCAGCAGGACAGGCAGCATCTCTGGAGAGAAGAAACGGGTGACATTTTGGGTTGAGACCCTTTGTCAGACATCGCCCATTCCTTCTCTCCAGAGATGCCGCCTGTCCCGCTGAGTTACTCCAGTATTTTGTGTCTCTCTTCGGTGTAAACAAGCATCTGAAGTTCCTTCTTCCATAATCGGATATCTGTTCATAAACTAGGATACTGTCCATAAGCTCGGATACTGTCCCCCATAACCCAGAGTACCGTCCGATGCACCTCTGCCCCATTGCGGGCATTGGACTTTGTTTATGGAACTGGTGCGCTACAGTGCTGGGAAATATATTCTGCACTCTGTAACTTCTCTTTTGCTCTATCTGTTGTATTTGAATTTGTCTTAATTATCTGATCTGATTTGTAAACATGCAAAGCAAAGCCTTGTGTTTATTATAGTCACAAAACCTTGTGACTATAATAAACCTTGTGACTATAATAAACCTTACATGTGACTATAATAAACCTAATCTAAAAGTAACTTGACATCATGTTATGCCTCTTTCGGCTTTGTAGAATCAACTGAAGTGATCCTTTATTTCTTGTTTGCAGTCACCTACTGTGTAGACTTTTATCTTCCATTGCATCTATGAGTAATTCGCCTAATGCGCCCGTCCCACTTAAGCGACTTTTTAGGCGACTGCAGGAGACTATGCGTTCGCCACATGGTCGCCACATGTTCGTGGGTAGTTGCCAGGGAGTCGCCTTCATCGTCGCGAGGAGAACTAGTCGTGGCCTCAATTATGGTCGTGACTAGAATGAAGCCGCCATGGAGAGTAGCGAGGATTCTCATGCTGTAGGTGGGTCGCCAGGATGTCCTAATGGGTTGCCAGGAGGTCGAAGATTCTCGGAGGTTTTCGTAGGTTGTAGCGGTGCTGACCGGTGAATTTCATTGGTTCATTGGGGAAAAAAAGGTAAGCAGTAGTTTTCAGAACCTAGGAAAACCGACCGGTAATGTTAAATGTCGGACGAGCTTCATAGCCGTGTATCTCTGGCTTCTTAAAAGTTGTCTCCAGTCCTTCTCCCCCCTTTCCCCCCTCTTTTAAAGGACTTACCATACACTGTGCTTTAGCCGTCTTAATTACAGCGCCAACCTTCCTGTATCACTTTGGCTTTGCACCACTTGAATTTTTTCGACAGCGCTCCCCCGGCTTGCCCTGTCCCCCGCCTGCATAACGGGCTGGTGAAGGAAGCTATGTGTATGTGTGTGTGTGTTCCACTCTGACAGTCACCATTCCAGTTGCCAGTTTTTCAGGCAACTGCCGGCAACTTGACAGTTGCCGGCAGTCCGCTGAAAAATCGCCTAAGTGGGACAGGCCCATTACTCATTCTGAACTGCATGCCAGAAAATTGCAGCCATTTGATTTGTGCAATAATTTGCAATGGTACAATATGGGCTCTGTCATAAATGCAAAACTGTGCATAATGAACAGTGCTGCCTGTAGTAGGCATAAAATCCATTCTGACCAATAATGTTTTTGTGTGTATGAAGGAATTGCAGATGCTGGTTTACACTGAAGATAGACACAAAATGTTGGAGTAACTCAGCGGGACAGGCAGCATCTCTGGGGAGAAGGAATGGGTGACGATTCGGGTCGATACCCTTCTTCAGACTGAGAGTCAGGGGAGAGGGTAACTAAAGATATGGAATGGCAAGGTATGAAAACGACAGATCAAAGCAGGCAATGCTCACGGAAAATATAGAATGGTTCAATATTAGCTGTGGGGAAGGTGAAAACGAGGCATATAAATAGTAAAATTAATCAGGAGGACAGTGAAACTTGTCAGAGAACTCTGGTGGGGGAGGGACGGAGAGAGAGGGAAAACAAGGGTTACTTGAAGTTAGAGAAATCAATATTCATACCGCTGGGTTGTAAGCTGTTTTTGTCTTTTCTGTCCTTCGATTTAGGAAAAAAATCCTTCAAACTTATCTGAACTCGGTCAAGTAAATCATATCCAAATGCTGTTTCTAAAGGTCGTTTTCTCATCTAGCTTATTGTAAAAATGCACCACAAGGCATTGCAGTCATGTTTTTAATTCTCGTTTCATACCATAGAGACAAGGCTCATTGTACTTCTGTCTGTGAAAACAGAGTAATCAAATAGCATTGGTAACAGAATACTGATTTTAAACGAAGCAACTTTGCTCTGCAGATGTAAAATAATCTTTAAATTGGAGATTTGAAGTCCAAGAAAACTAAGTTTGTGTAAGATGATCCATACATAAGTGTAGTTTGGATTTATTTTCCTACATCTATATGTGATATTTAGCCCAAATTGCTGTTTGGTACATTCAAGTATAACTATACGTTAAAGTTGAAATGAAGACATTTAATTAAAATCCCAGGAATATGAATTACAATTCTATACCACACTAACCATTTGCTGAGTCCTTTCTCATTTTTTTCCACCATCGACAGTTTGATTGAACTGGATTAACATAAATGCTTATTGGGGAAATGGCAAAGTATAAATTGGCTGCATCTGTTTGACTGAAATGTTAACAATTGTCAGGATGTCATGCCTGTTAGTGTGGTTCCTAATTTTCTTTGATGGCTGGGTTGGCCAATTCTGTGCACGAAAAGACCATTTTAATGAAAGCATTCCATGAAATATTACCAGCAAATAATTTTTCTGGTGCTGTCCAATATGAAATGTAACTTTGAGCTATTTTTCTGGTTATAGGTCAGCGAAAGATATTTAAAAATATAGCGAATATATTAATCAGAACCATATAGCCTGTCTACAAAAGGTTGTACTGTTGGAAATATGGTCTGATGCAGAGATTTAAGACACGTTGGAGTCCACTGTAAATCGCATAATAGTAATTTACTTCATGAGGGTTATAGTTGCAGCAGTAGGGTTTAAATCGTGGCACTATATCTTCACAGGTATTCCTCAAATTAGTCTAAAAACAAAAGATGAAAGGATTCTGACCAAAGTGGATGATTCAAACAAATTTTTTGCGGTGTCAACAAATGTCCATTTTAAAAGGTGCAGCGTTAGAGCCACTGTCTTACAGCGCCAGAGACATGGGTTCGATTCTGACTATGGGTGCGGTTTGTACGGAGTTTGTATGCTCTTTATGTACTGCAAAGAGTAGAAGTAAACGGGTCCTTTTCAGAATGGCAGGCAGTGACTAGTGGGGTACCGCAAGGCTCAGTGCTGGGATCCCAGCTATTTACAATATATATTAATGATTTGGACGAGAGAATTGAATGCAACATCTCCAAGTTTGCAGATGACACGAAGCTGGGGGGCAGTGTTAGCTGTGAGGAGGGTGCTAGGAGGCTGCAAGATGACTTGGATAGGCTGGGTGAGTGGGCAAATGCATGACAGATGCAGTATAATGTGGATAAATGTGAGGTTATCCACTTTGGTGGCAAAAACAGGAAAGTAGTCTATTACCTGAATGGTGGCCGATTAGGAAAAGGGGAGATGTAATGAGACCTGGGTGTCATGGTACACCAGTCATTGAAAGTAGGCATGCAGGTGCAGCAGGCAGTGAAGAAAGTGAATGGTATGTTAGCATTCATAGCAAAGGGATTTGAGTATAGGAGCAGGGAGGTTCTACTGCAGTTGTACAGGGTCTTGGTGAGACCACACCTGGAGTATTGCGTACAGTTTTGGTCTCCTAATCTGAGGAAGGACATTCTTGCCATAGAGGGAGTACAGAGAAGGTTCACCAGACTGATTCCTGGGATGTCAGGACTTTCATATGAAGAAAGACTGGATAGACTCGGTTTGTACTCGCTAGAATTTAGAAGATTGAGGGTGGATCTTATAGAAACTTACAAAATTCTTAAGGGGTTGGACAGGCTAGATGCAGGAAGATTGTTCCCGATGTTGGGGAAGTCCAGAACAAGGGGTCGCAGTTTAAGGATAAAGGAGAAATCTTTTAGGACTGAGATGAGAAAAAGATTTTTCACACAGAGAGTGGTGAATCTCTGGAATTCTCTGCCACAGAATGTAGTTGAGGCCAGTTCATTGGCTATATTTAAGAGGGAGTTAGATGTGGCCCTTGTGGCTAAAGGGATCAGGGGGTATGGAGAGAAAGCAGGTTCAGGATACTGAGTTGGATGATCAGCCATGATCATATTGAATGGCGGTGCAGGCTCGAAGGGCCGAATGGCCTACTCCTGCACCTATTTTCTATGTTTCTATGTTCTCCCCGTGACCTGCGTGGGTTTTCTCTGAGATCTTCAGTTTCCTCCTACACTCCAAAGACGTACAGGTTTGTAGGTTAATTGGCTTGGTGTAAACGTAAAATTGTCCTGAGTGTGCGTAGGGTATTGTTAATGTGCAGGGATCGCTAGTCGGTGCAGACTCAGTGGGCCGAAGGGCCTGAATCAGCGCTGTATTGGTAAACTAAAGTTTAAAAAAAAGACAATTCTTTAACTTACCAGGAAAATGATCGAAAGCCGTTGTCGTGTGTTGCAGATTAAACATGAAACAAAATTTGGACTGCTTTTGAATGTTGATGTTCACATCTAAGTTTTGGTTCTGAAACCCGCTTGGAGCACATTTAAGCATGTTTGCAGAGACAAGAAACTGAAGTGCTGGAGGAACTCAGAGGGTTAGGCAGCATCGGGAGAGGGAATGGACTGACGACACTTTGGGATATTTTGACCCAAATCATCATCATCATCATCATCATCATCATGATCATCATCATCATCATCATCATCATCATCATCATCATCATCATCATCATCATTTGAGCCTTCCCTCCACAGATGCAGCATAACCTGCAGAATTCCAACACTTTTTGTGATGAGTTTTAAATATATTTGTTGGTTAACTGGATTGCACAGGCACTAAAGTTGGAACAGATGAAAAAAAAAATGCTGGAAACACTCGGCAAGTCGGGCAGCATCTGTGGAATGTTTGTCAGATTGCCATTTCATCATGCCCTACAGTTCCTCTACTTCTCTTTCCGCATATGCTGTCTGACCTTGGACCATAATGACATTACATTTCTCATTCCTCCTAAGCCAGCAATATTTCAGAAATCCGAGAGTAACAAAATGGTCAAATCTGGAATCAAACGTGAATGAGCAAACTAAAATTGATACATGAAAATTGTAGACCTGCTGGTACTTCCAGCAAATTCTGCTTTTAATTTTAAATTTCCAGCATCTACAATATTTTGATTTATTAAAGTTGACAAGCAGTTTATTGAGGTGTTATTAGGGTGCCTTCTGATTTTCATGTGTTATTAGATTTAAACTGTAAAGAAATAAAGGAAAAACCATAAGTGCATACAGACTTTATTCTAGTTTAAGTCAACCGATTACAATTGGATATATCGATATTTGAACAGCTGCCATGATCTATAAGCTGTGACTAATCAGTAACATCAATATTCAATAGTCCTTAACTCATGTGGTGATAGGAGGAGAATTAGGCCATTCGGACCATCAAGAATACTCCACCATTCAATCATGACTGATCTATCTTTCCCTCTCAACCCCACTCTCCTGCCTTCTCCCCATAACCCCTGACGCCTGTAGTAATCAAGAATCTATCAATCAATGCCTCAAAAATATCCATTGCCTTCTGTGGCAATGAATTGCAGAGATTCATTGCCACCCTCTGACTAAAGTTATTGTCACGCGTGCACTGCACAGTGAAATTATTTTTGCGTAGCTCACACGTGCACCAGTCGCTGTATTTTGGCAAGAATCATTATCAATCCTTCTACTTTGCAAACCTTCCAAAGAAATTGTTATGGCACTCCTCTTTTTTTAATCGACTCATCCACATTTTGATGACAGGTAAAGAATTTATATTTTGAGAAGGAACCATTTGAGGCAACATTTACATTCTCTCTGCGTGATGTTGTTTTGAAGGATTTCAGTGCTTTAATGTTTGTGGTTCAAAGCACAAGATGGAGGGAACTTCAAAATGGGGAGAGTGTGGCTTTGAAACTTTGTTGGATTTCATGAATCTGACATGAAATTGGCCAGATGAGAGATGATGTAACATGACCCATACTTACACAGTGCCACAGTTTATGCCATTAATTTTGCCCTCCACAAAGCTCCTGTTGTAATAGCACCCCTAATGAGTTAATTTCCTAGGTGTATGTCACCCATTCAACAGTACATGTTGCTAAACTCCAGGCCAGCAGGTAGATAGAGTTCAGCCCAAGATCAAATTAGTTCCACATTTTCAACATGCCCTGGATTTTTGCCAGAATTCAATGTCATGTATCAAATTTTAATTTTCCCCGTTTACTTTTGTATTCCAGGATTCCGCCATTTTGTTACTCTCGGATTTCTGAAATATTGCTGTCTTTTGGAGGAATGAGAAATTGAGTATAATTTTGGTCCAAGGTTAAAAGTTGTTTTGATAGGTTATATGGAGCCGAACATGTAGCTGACTTGCACTCACTGAAAACTTATGCATGTCAGACTTTATTCAAAACAGATTTGTAAAGTAATTATTCTTTTCAATAATGTCTTTGCTTCAACTCTATAAATGTAATACTTAGATTGTTTTCTGAGTGTAGTGGTGCAGTATCATATTCTTCTTGCATTTTGTGTTTACATTCCATATTTAATTTGGAGCTCGTTTTCAAGCTCACTTAACTAGTTCAAATTAAAGTACATTTAGATCTGTTTACAGGAGCCATCATTTTCTGTCATGAATATTGGAAAAGCCTGATTATTCATACACCGATTTGTACGTTTTTTTTGTTCTGGCATCTGAATTTTGCATCTGAGCCAAGTGTTTAAATCCAGAGACTCTGCCAATGCCAAAACGCAACTGGCGTAGTTGCAGGGAATGCAGACAGAATCTCAAAGGTCAAAGATTTATCACACAGGTTTAGTTTAGTTTAGTTTAGAAATACAAAATCGAAGCAGGCTCTTCGGCCTACCGAATCTGCGCCACTCAGCAATCACCCATACACTCGTTCTACCCTACACACGCAGGACAATTTACATAAGCCAATTAACCTACAAGCCTGCACGTCCTTGGAATGTTTGAGGAAACCGGAGCACCCGGAGAAAACCCACGTGGTCACAGGGAGAATGTACAAACTCCTTACAGACAAGCAATCGTAGTCAGGACCAAACCCGGGTGTCTGGTGCTGTAAGGCAGCAACTCTACCGCTGCACCACAGTGTCGATATGTAGTAGTGTCTTCTATCCTGTAAACTGCCATTCTGGTAAATGGATTTGGATACCTGAAAACCAAATTTCCAGTAGGTAATAGGGATATTGAGATATTCCAGAAGGAATACTGACAGTGTGCTGAATTATTGGGAGTGTTTACATTGAGACATACAAGTTAAAGATGAAGGTAGAAATTCTCCCTTAATTATAACTAACACTTGACCCACAATTGATAGCATGAAAAGCTCACTTATTGATAGTTAATTCCTTTCCTACTTTAGTTTAGTTTAGTTTAGAGATACAGCGCGAAAACACGGCCTTCGGCCCACCGAGTCCACACCGACCAGCGATCCCCGCACATTAACATTATCCTACACAAACTAGGGACATTTAGAAATTTACATTTATACCAAGCCAATTAACCTACAGACCTGTACGTCTTTGGTGTGGAGGAAACCGGAGATCCTGGAGAAAACCCACACAGGTCACTGGGTAGAATGCACAAACTACGTACAGACCAGCACCCTTAGTCAGGATCGAACCCGGGTCTCTGGCGTTGTAAGGCTGCAACTCTACCGCTGTGCCACCGTGCCGCCCTGCGGGACATATTTAACATATAGCGGTCAGTGCGATCCACAGAATAATTTACTGCTTGGGAAATGTTTTGAGGCATGCAATAAGTTATGACATTAGTTGATTTATTTTGTTTTGAGCTTCAATTAAATTGCCACCTTGTTCAATATCCCTCATCAGCAATTTGATCCGACAATTTGGGAATAGGTCTTTTTTTGCTTTTTGGTTTTCTCTTGTTACAACGTAATTGTCCTTCTCTCCTGGTATTGCCGACATATCTCTTCTTGGATGTGACAGCAGAACATTGAACGGCTGCAGGAGGTGCCCGCCGGGACACTGAGGTGGTCGGGAGAGGAGGGGGACCTTGGTTGGCGGGCCAAGCTGGTTGAGGGCGATGGAGGTGGCCCTGCAGCAGCCTGGGGCTTATCTGGGCTTACCTGGATCAGGGGCGCTCCAGTACATCCAGCAGTGCATCCAATATTTAATGGGAGTGTGAGGGGTAACTTTTTCACTCAAAGGGTGTATGGAATGAGCTGCCAGAGAAGGTAGATGAGGCAGGTACTTTCACAACGTTTAAGAAACTTGTAGACAGGTGCAGGTACAGGTACAGATGGGTGTCAGGGGTTATGGGGAGAAGGCTGTAAAATGGGGTTAGGAGGGAGAGATAGATCAGCCATCATTGAATGGCAGAGTAGACTAGGTAGGCCGAATGGCCTAATTCTGATCCTATCACTTACGTGGATAGGACAGGTTTAGAGGGATATGGGCCAAAAGCAGACAGGTAGGACTAGAGTAGATGGGACATGTTAGCCAGTGTGGGCAAGTTGGGTTGCAGGGTCTATTTCCAGGCTGTAATGGGGCTGTCCCACTTAGGCGACTTTTTAGGCGACTGCAGGAGACTCTGCGGTCGCCACATGGTCGCCACATGTTCGCGGGTGGTTGCCGGGGAATTGCCTTCATGGTCGTGAGGAGTTCCCAAATTCTGGGAACTAGTCACGGCCTCATTATGGTCGCCGCGAATTTTTCAACATGTTGAAAAATTAGCGGCTACTCGAATGAAGCCGCCATGGAGAGTAGCGAGAATTCTTGTGCCGTAGGTGGGTCGCCAGGAGGTCAAAGGTTGTCGTAGGTTGTAGATGGTGCTGACTGGTGAATTTTATTGGCTCATTGGGAAAAAAAACCCTAAGCAGTAGTTTTCAGAACAAAGGATAACCAACTGGTAATGTTAATGTCCGCCGAGGTTCACAGCCGTGTATCTCTGGCTTCTTAAAAGTTATCTCCACTCCTTCTCCCCCCTTCTGCCCCCTCTCCTCCCTCTTTTAAAGGACTTATGTGATCCTTCCTGTATACTGTGCTTTCACCATCTTAATTACAGCGCCAACCTTCCTGTTCATCCTGTTGTGTGTCTGTGTCACATTGGCTTTGCACGGTGTGAATGTCACTCAGACACACTCTCCCAGCTTGCCCTGTCTCTCGCTTGCTTAACAGGCTGGTGAAGAGTGATGTGTGTGTGTTCCACTCTGACAGTCGCCGTTCCAGTCGCCGGTTTTTCAGGCGACTGCCGACGACTTGACAGTCTCCGGAAGTCACCTGAAGAATCGCCTAAGTAGGACAGGCCCATATGACTGACTCTTTGACTCATGTGGACCTTACTTTGGACTTTGAACTTTGTTCTTTTTCTTTTGTAAATGGCACCAAAATATGGTGACGGGTGCAAGAATTTCACTGTCCAGTGCATATGTGACAGTAAAGAACCATTGATTATTTTCAATGCATCAATGGACAATATCAATGGGGCATGTTGCTAGAGCCAGAATTATTCTGAAATTCATATTATTTGCTGCCATAATCTATTGCACATAGCAAGGCTTCTTGATTTGATTAGCCAGTTTCTACGTGACGTTGGGCACAAACATTTTTGCTTGAAGTACCTTTGCTGGCGTGAAGCAGTTAAAGGTTTTCTCTGAAGATAGACACAAAATGCTGGAGTAACTCAGCGGGCCAGACAGCATCTCTGGAGAGAAGGAATGGGTGACGTTTTCGGCGAGACCCTATCCTCAGACTATTCTCTTGCATCACCTTCTTAAAAGAATACCTATGTGAAACAGAGGAAAGGAACGCAAGACGTTCAAAACTCATTCCATTCGTAGTAACAAAATCAAAATCAGCAAAATAGCTGCCGACAGGTCAAACTGTAACAAAATGTGCTTTGGAATTAGTGAGACCAATCACTTACATGGCCAAGAGAGTTGTCAGAAGGGACCTTGGCTGTAAAGGGGGAAAAAACTGTTAGTTATTTATTTAAGTTTGGTTTAAACTCTAGAGTGGTGACAGGATTAGTCAGCAGAGGTGCTACGCTGCTCACAGACCTGCTACAAAATATGGCCCTATGATACACTCAGTCAGATCTGCAGTCCTATTTATACAGTCTGATGTCGATTCTACTCTGCTTCTGCAGTGATACAGTATAATCAAGAGAACCAAGATCAATATCTGGCCTCTTCTCTTTTCCAAAATACATGGTGAAAAGTAGAAATCTCTCTCATGGCAATATTTGTCTAATGAACAATTCGCTCAGTGTTTAGTTGTATGCATATTTCAGCTGCTGCTCTGATTCTGAACCCATTGTTTACATTTGTTGTCTACTTTTTATACTCTTCACTGCTTGTCAAAAGGCTATATACCTTTTATTTCAACTCTCTCATATCCCCACTCGGGAGATGTGCACCCTGCCCATCTTAACACTCCAATCCATCATTGTCCCTCCACCGTACTATTCTCTTGTGTAGGAAGGAACTGCAGATGCTGGTTTACACCTACGAAAGACACAAAATGCTGGAGTAACTCAGCGGGACAGGCAGCATCTCTGGAGAGAAGGAATGGGTTACGTTTCGACTCAAGTCGGAAGAAGGGCTTTGACCCGAAATGTCACCCATTCCTTCTCTCCAGAGATGCTGCCTGTCCTGCTGAGTTACTCCAGTGATTTTGTCTCCATCTTCATACCATTCTCTTGCTATCCAAGACTTCTGTTTGAAAATTTTAAAAAAACTACAGATGATGGAATTTTGAAATAAAAATTGATGAATTAAGCAGGTCAATCTTTCTCCTAATTTTCTCATAGGGTCTTCAACCTGAACCCTTAATCCTTTATTCTTTTTTCACTCTGAGAACGGGTAATCAGTTTCTGCATTTTGTATTTTCATTATAGATTTCAATTTTCCTTGTCTGGGACTGCAACTACAAGACACTTAAGACACACGAGATTGCAGATTCCGTAATACAGAGCAAAAAAATAAACTGCTGGAAAAATTCAGTAGAACAAGCAACATCTTTAGACTTTAGACTTCAGAGATACAGCGTGGAAACAGGCCCTTCAGCCCTCCGAGTCTGCCGCAGACCAGCCATCACCCTGTACACTACACAATAGGGACAACTTACAATTTTTACTGAAGCCTATTAACCTACAAATCTGTATGTCTTTGGAGTTTGGGTGGAAACCAAAGTATCCGGAAAAACTCACGTGGTCACGGGGGGAACAAAAAAATTCCGTACAGACACCACCCATAGAAAGGATCGAACCAGGGTCTCTGACACTGCAACTCTACCGCCGCACCACACTGCCACCCATGCCGACTGGTGCATGGTCTAGACTTGAAAGTCGACCATCCTCTTGCCTCCACAGATGCTCCCTGACCTGCTGAGTTCTTCCAGCAGTTTATTTTTTAACTGCCATGAGTCATTCTCTTGACATTCTCCATAGAACTCATCATAACAACCTTGCAAACAGCAGCCCCAATAGCTCTGTCTTCCAATATATTGATCTCGTCAGCGCACCACGTGCACTGACTACTAATCTCATCAACTCTGCTCCCTTTGCTTTGGCTATTAGATTATCAATCACTGTCACTGACAGTATTTCCCCTTCACTGTGTCTGCTCACATTAGTAAGGCACATTATTAGTGATCAGATCATAGATGGTAAGGCCATCACAATGCTGGTCTTGACAGAGGTTTGACCAGAGGGTGATGACATCTCATCCCTTCCAAAAGTTAAGGCATTAGTAGTTTACGGACGCAGATTTGGCAAGCTTGGATTCTTTTGAGCTCAACAGAGGATTGCAACATCTAGTGACACATCAGTTTTAAGGGTTGCCGTATTTTATTCAGAGGAATGTTACATTGGCGGCAATAAAATGGAAGAAATGCATGTGAAAGCACAGTAAGGATCCTTTGTCAAATTACATTGTTTGCAGCTGAAGAATTGAAAAACCTGCCACAAAAGGTGCTGCAAAGTAGAATGACCTTATTGGAGACCAAAAGCTACTTCCAAGTGAAAAGGCTTGAATAAATAGTACAAAGGAAGTCAAGTACTATAACTATGCATGCTTTGAACTCTCCTGTGCCTGTTTGAAAATGATAATTAGCCTGTACAATGAAAAATGTAAAGGTACATCTATGTTATACTTTTCTCTGCACATCTTGTGCAAGTTATTACAGTACATTTAGTTTAGTTTAGTTTCGGCCCACCATGTCTGCACCGACCAGTGATCCCCGCACACTAACACTATCCTACACACACTAGGGACAATTTACAATTTTACCAAGCCAATTACCTACAAACCTGTGCATCTTTGGAGTGTGGGTGGAAACCGGAGCTCCCGGGGGAAAGGCAGCATAGCCATTGGCAGCAAGTCTACCACAGTGCCACCGTGCCACCCTTAAATATGGCACACCTAATCTGACAAAGTCCTCCAAGAAATGCCATACAATTATCTACGCTGACCATTGCCTCCTTATGTGTACACTTCAAAGGGAAAATGAAGGCCAAATTAAAAATGTTGTCACACAATAACTCATCATGAAATGTTTTAAGGTACAGTAGCTGTTCAGAACAACAAACGTTGACATTGTTATATACATTTAAAGGCTAAAATATTATAGGAAAAGCAGAAAATAGGATGAAAGTGTAAATGCGAAACTTAAAGAAATGGTTGTTTTCTGCATAACAATTTTTTGATTCTATTAACTAAAACAGTTACTATAATCCTTATCATATCGAAGGAAAGTATGGAAAAAAAAGACCTCGACATAAGAATTGGATGGGATGAGTTGACATTGAGAACCATGTCATCATGTATAAGACCACGCTATAAAACATTAAAATAATAAAAATACAAATAAATTGCAAGAATAAAACCTGAAAAATAACAATGAAATGATTTAGAGGCACAAACCACTGCAATTACAGGAATCTTGAACAAAAAGCAAAGTAAGCAACAAAAAAAGCATTTCATTGAACAAAAGTGACAGCCAAAAAAGATATAAGAATAAATGCACGTTAAATTTAAAATATTGCCGTTTGGAAGATAGGAAGTCAGCAAAGACTGCCAAGAATGCAATAAATATTGGAAATGCAGCACCCAGTAAACTTTGGAAAAGGTTTCCTTGTACACCAATGTAACATCATTCTGATAGTTTATGATACATTCACTGTTAAACAATTGGTTGGAGCTAAATTTTAAAAATAATATACGTTGTCAAAAGGATTAGGTCTGAAGAAGTGTCCCAACCTGAAACGTCGTCTGTCCATTCCCTCCACAGGCACTGCCTAACCCAATGAGTTCCTCCAATACTTCAGTGGTACCTTACAGTCACATGTACCTCGAGGTACAGTGAAATGTTTTGTTTTGCAAACTTTGCTATTTGCTCAAGATTCCTGTCATTGCAGTTGTTTGTGTCTCTAAATCTTTTTATTGTTGTTTTATTCTTGCAATTTATTTGTAACCTTTATTATTTTCATTTCAATTCATTGCGTGGTCTTCAACATGACACCATTTATGATAATTTTTCAGTTATTTTTACTCGTTCGTGTGTTTTTGGCATGACTTGCCTTTATCAACAGTTGGACAAAATGAGACCTTGGAATGGCCCAACACCAAGCTATGAGCTGGTAATAATTATAAACTTCTGTGTGAAGTGAAAATACAGAAGTTTATTACAGACACTATTCGTTCTGACTGCAGAATCTCAGTTTGATTTCATTTGCAATGAATTAAAATCATACTTTTGAGATAATTTGCATTTCATAGCTCAGCTTTTTACGGGTTGCACAGTGACGCAGCGGTAGAGTTGCTGCCCTACAGTGACCTGGGTTCGATCCTGCCTACGGGTGCCGTCTGCACGGAGTTTGTACGTTCTCCCCCTGACCTGCATGGGTTTTCTCCGGGATCTCTCGTTTCCTCCCACACTCTAAAGACGTGTAGGATTGTAGGTTAATTAGCGTGGTATAAGTATAATTTGTCCCTGTTGCCTGTAGGATAGTGTAAGGATGGTCTGAGTGTGCGGAGATAGCTGGCCGGTGTGGACTCGGTGGGCCGAAGGGCCTGCTTCCCCACTGTATCTCTAAACTAAACTAAATGCTCTACCAGTGTGGAGGCTGCCTCTTCAGGAAGGGCCCTGCTTGCACTAAGAGTCATCATATCTGATGGGAGACTAACACAGCAGGAAAAGTAAGCTCGGCCTCTTACTGTTGCAAGAAAATGTAAACCTGCAGGCATTCCTGAGAACAGGAACATGAATCCTGGCAGCTAAATAACTTGTAAATATCCAAATCTAGAAATTGGACCCCCTTGCATAGATTTTACAGCGTGAAAATTGTGAGTGAGAGTGTTTTCCCATATGTTAGATCATGCTGGTGATCCTTTCTGCGTTTCTCTCCAACTCTTGGGAAATTAGTCGAAATCCACAGGAAGGCAGATATTAGTCCAGCTTCAGTCACACAGCTAATATTGACATAGGTAACACCATGTATCCCCCCTTCCCCATCTGCAGGAACTGGAGATTCTGGGGGCCAACTTATAACTTCTGGTCACAACCCGAAAAGTCACCTATCCATGTCCTCCAGATCACTGGCAAGGTTGAGTTAGTCTGCTAGCTCAGGAACTCTCCTTTTGGGATATGACTGCTTCCAGGCCCTCAATTTCACTCTGTTAAGGAAGCTGTAACCTATAGTTTAATGCAGTTTCGAGATACAGCGCTGAAACAGGCCCTTCGGCCCACCGAGTCCACGCCGACCAGCGATCCTGTACACTGGCACCATCCTACACACTAGGGAAAATTTACAATTATACCAAGCCAATTGACCTACAAACCTGTCCATCTTTGGAGCATGGGAAGAAACCGGAGCACCCGGACGAAAACCCATCCAGGTCACGGGGAGAACGTACAAACTCGGTCCAGACAGCACCCGTAGTCAGGATTGAAGCCGGGTCTCTGGCGCTGTAAGGCAGCAACTCTACCGCTGCACCACCGTGCCGCTCCATATAGCTATAATCATTCATTAATTTATGGAATCTATGGATGTGGTCAAAAGATCATCTCTATGCCCTTGTTGGAATTCATCCCCATGTCCCATAGTGTAGTTTGGTGCAGTTTTTAGCTTAGCTTCGATTGATTTAAGTTTAGTTTATTATTGTCATGTGTATTGAGGCACAGTGTTACATGTTTGTTGCGTGCTATCCAGTCAGTGAAGAGATGATACATGATTACAATCAAGCCGTCCACAATTTACAAATACAGGATAAAGGGAATAACATTTAGTGCAAGATAAAGTCCAGTCAAGTCTGTTTAAAGTCAGTTCAAATGTCTTCAATGGGGTAGATGGGAGTCCAGGACCACTCTCTAGTTGGTGATAGGGCAGTCCACTTGCCTGACAGCAGCTGGGAAGAAACTGGCCATGAATCTGGAGGTGTACGACTTCAAACCCATAGGAATATAAATTGATCCTCCTTGGTGACTTCATTGCCAGTTAGAAAAGACAGAATCCTCTGGGGTGGCACAGTGGCGCAGCGGTAGATTTTCTGCCTTACAGTGCCATATACCCGGGTTCAATCCTGACCACGGGTGCTGACTGTATGGAGTTGGTATGTTCTCACCCTGGGGTTTCTCCGGGATCTACGGTTTCCTCCCACACTCCAAAGATGTACAGGTTTTTAGGTTAATTGGCTTCAGTAAAATTTTAAATCATCCCTAGTGTGTGTAGGATAGTGTTAGTGTGCGGGGATCGCCGGTCGGTGTAGACTTGGTGAGCCGAAGGACCTGTTTTTGTATTGTATCTCCAAATGAAACTAAATTAAAATCAGGCAAGTTGTAATTGGAGTTCTTCTTCTGAGTAAATGCTTGGACTAAATTCTTGTCCTAACAACACCTGCTAGATTATGCCATGAGAGACCATTCAGGGGTGGCGCACAGGGGCGGCACGGTGGTGCAGCAGGAGACTTGCTGCCTTACAGCGTCAGAGGACGGGTTCGATCGTGACTGTGGGAGCTGTCTGTACGGAGTTTGTGCGTTCTCCCCGTGACCTGCATGAGTTTTCTCTGAGATCTTCAGTTTCCTCCCACATTCCAAAGACAGACAGGGGTTTGTAGGTTAATTGCCTTGATACAAATTGTCCCTATTGTGTGTAGGATAGTGTTAATGTGCGGGGATCGCTGGTCGGTGCAGACTCGGTAGGCCGAAGGGCCTGTTTCCGCACTGTAAAACTAAAACCAAAACTAAAAACCAAAAACTAGAATGTCCATGCCTCCTTCACAATAACTGTTGCAATAACATTGAACTAACCTCCCTTATCCCTAACTAGTCTGAAGAAGGGTCTCGACCTGAAACATCAACCAATCCTTCTCTCCCGAGATGCTGCCTGCCCCACTGAGTTCCTCCAGCTTTTTGTATCTATCTTCCTCCAATTTCCTTTGTTATCTCCATCAGCCTTGCCCCAAAACAATGGCAGCAAAAAAAACATGCCCCGCTCACCTCCCTCCAGTGGAAACTGGAGCTTTTGTGTCTGGCCTGCATTTTCTGTCCCATCCCGTCACACCTCCAGAGATGCAGTCTTAACTGCTGAGTTACTCCAGCAGTTAAGACACTCTGAATGTTTTTTTTTGTAAACCAGCGTCTGCAGTTCATTGTATCTACAGCTTCTGCTGTTCACTCACAAATGAACCAGGGTCACTTTTTGCAGAGTTTGAGAATGAGACGATAATTAAAGGGTTTAAACTACCACAGCTCCCAGCCTCAATCATTTATAGTCAGCATAACGGAAACTCTCATTGCAGTATGTTAAGAGTTGTATCTTGACATTGACTGTACTTTGACCCATTTCACCATTTTGTGTGGAAATCCATGTTGGCAGCGGGATGCGAGTTTAAAAGAAATATAATTCCAAAGAGAGCCATCTCTTGCAATGGAGCATGAAAGCTGAAAATAATTTCTCAATGGCTACGCAGTATTTATGTGTATTTTCAATGGCATTAATATATAGTTAAGCAGATCTTGCAGAGAATTTTGGGGGCAATTATTCTGAAAAGTGCTTGATGCAAGCAGAGCTCCTGTGAATTGAACTGAGTCATTGCACAGCGATGACAAGAGTTGAACTGGTGGAGTGCAGTGCAGAGACTGTAAATCACGAGGTATTGTTTGCTGTCTTTGGCATTAGATTTAGATGGAGCATGGCTCCTAATTGCACATTCACTACTGTGGTGAAATTTCTGAGTTTGCTTTGAATCACTTTGAACGCTTCAGGTGGAGCTGCTACAGAGATTTGATCAATGACTTCACAACCTGTAATTTATTTTATTACTACTTCATTACAACTCAAAAATAATAAATCCCCACTCTTTCTTTCTTATCTGAAATTGAAATCGGAGCCTTTCAACAAACTTTAAGCTTGAGCACAACCCTGTGTATTAAATATTTCAAGGCAAGCTGGATCAGATGTCATGAGGAGTAATACATTGTCCAGATTCTCATCATTTTTTGTCATTATCGTTGGTGTGTCAGGGAGCTTTAGAGGTATAAATTCCACCATATCTGCTCATACCACTCTACAGCGCTTTGTCGGTCACCATTGTGTAGGCTTACTGATTACAGTTGGGGATGAGAATGCCAATCTTATCCTTATCCAAGGTTGGCTGGAATTTAGAAAATTTCCTTCTGAGGCTTTAATGGTTTTTGTGTAGATTTCTTTTGAAAAGAAATGGATTTGAAGATTTATTGTGCATGGTTCACGTAACTGTAACATTTATGTTGGATTATGGCAGATCACTTAAAGGGTTTAAACCCTTTTCATAGCACTATGGTTAATACATTCATTGAAAATTCATTTGAACGGCATCTTAATACAGTCATAACAGGATTCAAATCTGTGGGTTAACAACTGTTAAAATTGAACACCAAGACGCTTGACTAAAGCAGGAAATTTAAAACCCCATGGAGTCGAATGAAAAAAAAATAATATTCTTATAGTCTTCCAAATTTGTACTTGCAAAGTCCATTACACTGAGGTTCATATTTCTACCTCAGTACTGGAAACCAATTCTTCCCACTCTCACCACTACCATCAGTGGCTCTCTCTATCTGCCTGTACTTTATGCTGCTGCAGGAAAGCAGGCAACATAACCAAGCACCACTCACACCCCAGCCATTTTCTCTTCTCCCCTCTCCCATTGGGTAGACGATACAAAAGCTCGAAAGATGCAAGGACAGTGCCAAGAAATTGCAGGAAGTTGCGGACACATCCCAGCCCATCACTCAAACCAATCTCCCTCCCATTGACTTCATCAACGCTTCACGCTGCCTCGGCAAGGCCACCAACATAAAACACACACCTCCAGATTCAGGGACAGTTTCTTAGCAACTGGGCGGCACGGTGGCGCTGCGGTATAGTCACCCCATACACTAGCGCTATCCTGGACACTAAGGACAATTTACAATTTTTAGCCAAGCCAATTAACCGACAAACCTGTATGCTTTGGAGTGTGGGATGAAATCAGAGCACCTGGAGAAAGCCCACGTGGTCAAAGGGAGAATGTACAAACTCCGCGCAGACAGCACCTGTAGTTAGGATCGAACCCGGGTCTCTGGAGCTGTAAGACAACAACTCTACCACTGCGCCACTGTGCTACCACTATATAGCAACTATAAACTTCTCTGGACTGTGTCTTTGGTTGCACTAAGTAATTTGGGAATTTGCACTAGTATGAATGTTATTAATTTATTAATTCTGTAATTATATTTCTCTCTGCACATTGCATTTACAGGTCTGCCAAGCTGCTGTGAGTAATAATTTCATTGTCCTGTTCTCAGTACATCTGACAATTAAACACTCTTGACTCTTGACTAAATTGCACAGATTCTAGAAACTGAAGAGGTTACAGCACTTACAAGAATTATTTCTGTGGACATGTCAATTTGACATAAAGAATATTTGCTAATTTTTAGGGGCATGAAATCCAGCAGCAGCATGCCGATCCTGCAAGGAGTTCCCCCTCATGCAAATGGTGGTTAGGCTGCATCAACCCTCAGGAGACAGCACGGTGGCACAGCGGTAGAGTTGCTGCCTTACAGCACCAGAGACCTGGGTTTGATCCTGACTACAGACTACAGACTGCTGTCTGCACGGGGTTTGTACGTTCTCCCCGTGACCAGCATTGGTTTTCTCCGGGAGCTCCGGTTTACTCACACACTCCAAAGACATCAGGTTTGTAAGTTAGAGGTAGACAAAATTGCTAGAGAAACTCAGCGGATGAGGCAGCATCTATGGAGTGAAGTGAATAGGCAACGTTTCGGGCCGAAACCCTTCTTCAGACTGATGTGAGGGTGGGGGGGGGGGGGGGGATGGGGGGGTCGGGAAGAAGAAAGGAAGAGGTGGAGCCAGTGGGCTGAGGAAGAGCTGAGAAGGGGAGGAGAAAGTAAGGACTACCTGAAATTAGAGAAGTCGATGTTCATACCGCTGGGGTGCAAACTGCCCAAGCAAAATATGAGGTGCTGCTCCTCCGATTTATGGTGGTCCTCACTCTGGCCATGGAGGAGGCCGAGGACAGAAAGATCGGATTCGGAATGGGAGGGGGAGTTGAAGTGCTGAGCCACCGGGAGGTCAGATTGGTTATTGCGAACCGAGCGGAGGTGTTCGGCGAAGCGATCGCCAAGCCTATGCTTGGTCTCACCGATGTAGAGCAGCTGACATCTAGAGCAGCGGATGCAATAGATGAGGTTGGAGGAGGTGCAGGTGAACCTCTGCCACACCTGGAAAGACTGCTTGGGTCCTTGAATGGAGTCAAGGGGGGAGTTAAAGCGACAAGTGTAGCATTTCTTGAGGTTGCAAGGGAAAGTGCCCGGAGAGGGGGTGGTTCGGGTGGGAAGGGACGATTTTGACCAGGGAGTTACAGAGGGAGCGGTCTCTGCAGAAAGCAGACAGGGGAGGAGATGGGAAGATGTGGCAAGTGGTGGGTCACGTTGGAGGTGGCGAAAATGACGGAGGATTATTAGTTGTACGTGACGGCTGGTAGGGTGGAAGGTGAGGACAAGGGGGATTCTGCCCTTGTTATGAGTGGGGGGATGGGGAGTGAGAGTCGAGTCATGGGGTATAGAAGAGACCCTGGTGAGAGCCTCATCTATGGTAGAGGAGGGGAACCCCCGTTCCCTGAAGAATGAGGACATCTCCAATGCCCTGGGTGCAGATGCGGCTTAGACGGAGAAATTGGGAGTAGGGGTTGGAGTCCTTACAGGAAGCAGTGTGGGAAGAAGTGTAGTCCAGATAGCCATGGGAGTCAGTGGGTTTATAGTGGATGTCGGGCAGTAGTCTATCACCTGCGATGGAGATAGTGATGTCAAGAAATGGTAGGGAAATGGCGGAAATGGTCCAGGTGTATTTGAGTGCCGGATGGAAGTTAGTGGTGAAATGGATGAAGTCAGTGAGTTGTGTGTGCGTGCAGGAGGTAGCACCAATGCAGTTGTCGATGTAGCAGAGGTAGAGAAACGTTTCCTATTTCCTTCGCTCCATAGATGCTGCCTCACCCGCTGAGTTTCTCCGGCATTTTTGTCTACCTTTGATTTTCCAGCATCTGCAGTTCCTTCTTAAATAGGTTTGTAAGTTAATTGGCTTTGGTTAAGATTGTAAATTGTTCTTAGTGTGTAGGACAGTGCTAGGGTATGGGTTGATCGCTGGTCTGCATTGACTCGATGGGCTGAAGGGCCTATTTCCACGCTATATCTCTAAACAAAACTAAATCCATCCAAGATCAGTGCTCGATGCATCAAATACACTTTATTTAATTTCCAAACAAATCAAATAATCAATTGGAACTCCCTGCTCTTGTCACACTGGTGTGATGCTTATTAAGTCCAAGCTTTTAATCAGCTCAAGGAGCTATTATGCATTGTAATTCCGAAAGTGATTGCACATAAATAGCAAAGTATTACCATCTTGCTGAACTAAATGCTGCAGAATTTTATTATTTTGATAGGTGAGGTATGTTAGAATTGAAGCAGCTAGATATTTACAAAATTATGTTATGGTTACTCTGTCATTAATTCTTTTGTGGTTTTGATGAAAATCGAGAACCAAGATTTTGTTCAATGTAATTGTACATCTGCCTTGAGCATTTCTAATATATCTTAAGAGGAGATTACAAAGAAGTCCCTGTCCTCCTGTAATTTTCATTCCTAACTCTTCATCTACTGAAGGCAGTGACTCATGGCAAGTTTTAATTTCACAAACTTTACTAAAGTGCCCAATCTTTCCCAAATAAATCTGAACACTGATTTTTTTTTCCTGTGATCAGTATTATTTCAAGACCACCACTAGGCTTCAACATCAGCTGGTAAGTTACCTGTATCCTAGCACAGAACTGTTCAACACTCGAGATCCCATACATGAACATACAGCAGGACCTAATCTTATTTGCTGAGTATCTTGTATTATTTTATTTGCTGTAACTCTTGTTGGAGAAAGTAACCATAATTTTACTTCAGAGTCACGTGAGTGATTCCGTGAAGAACCCCGACAGTCTGCATGCGCGTCATTACGTCTGACGCATTGCGCAACGACTGTCTGGCAGGCGTTGCTCCTCCAGCGGTAAGTTTAAAACCCTCAGGTAAGTGTTTGAAACTTAGTCGGAGGTCGTTTTCTTGGGTCGGTAATTCTTGTTACAGGAGCAAGTTCGAGTCGATGGAGAAAGCGTCTAGGGTGAAGTCAAGGTGAGCCGCCGGGAGAGCAGCTATGGAAGATCGCGGGAGTGCGGGTAGCGGGCGGCCGTCTATCTCACCTGCAGAGTCGCTGGCGGTACGGCCAGTGACTTCAGACTTGGTGCCTCCTGAGAGGGCCGTGGCTGCACCTTTGGGGCGGAAAGCCACACAGAAGTCTGCAAGACCCGTGGACTCGGATGAGTCGGGTCAGGAGGGTTCCCCTCCTACAAAGGACAGCGTCTTTGGACGTTTGTCCAGGATGGAGCTCCTAACGGGGAGGATGTTCCCACATGGTACTCTCCAACAGGAGGAGTTGTATCAGCGCGGGTCTCCTTGGGGGCCCGCGCCAGCGGCACCTGTGTCAAAGGACATTTATTGTCACATACACCAAATGGTGTAGTGAAATTTGTTCTTGCCATGCAGCACAAATAGACACAACATTAAAGAAATTTAACATAAAACATAAAAACATCCCCCCACAATGGATCCCACTGTGGGGGAAGGCACAAAGTCCAGTCCATATCCCCTTGTCCACCCATAGTCTGGCCTATATAGGCCTCCACAGTCGCCGCTACGGGGGCCGATGTTACAGGCCTTCTTCGCCGGGTGATGGTGCTCCGGCATCGGGAGAACCCTCTCAGCAGCTTGGGACACCTGGAACGGCCGTCTCCCTACCGGAGTCCGCGGCTTCCGAAGCCGACAGGCCGCGCTCGATGGAGCTCCACCACTGGCGATCTCGTCGCGAGATCCCAGGCTCCCGATGTAAAGTTCAGCGCCGCCGCCCGCAGCTGTCCGCTCCACAGACCTGCAGCTCCGCGATGTTCACCGGCGGTCCCAGCTCACCGGAGTTCCAGCGCGGCGACCCGGGCAAGGCATCGCCCGCTCCGCTCCGCGATAGCACTCCAGCGCTGTACCGCCGCCGAAGCCGAGGTCCTGGGCGGTCCCCTCAGGAAACGCCGCTCCAGGCCCGCTGGTAGGCCGCGAGGACGGGTCGAAAGTGCAGCCCGGAGAAAAGCTGCCTCTCCGACCAGTTATGGACCCTAGAAAGTAGTTTCCCCCTTCCCCCCCCCCACCCCCCACAGCCCCACACGCCACACCCCACATAAAAAAGAATAGAACTCCTAAAAATAAAACAACTAACTAACTAAAAATAAAAAAAAAGATGAAAACGGACAGCTGCAGGCTGGGCAGCCATACCACACAGGACGGCGCCCCCTGCTTAATGTCTCCCTCTCGGAGGAGGAGAGCATTCGGGGTCAGTTTTATTCTGACTCCGAGTCCGTAGGTATAGCCATGGAGCATACCTCAAGGCATGAAGGTGAGCCCGAGGTGCCAGTAATGGCATCAAGATTTGCGATCCCGAACGAAACAGGGGAACCGCTAGGTGAAGAACTGGCCGCAAGTATAAATTACCTAGCCTTACACCAGCTTCTAGAGCACAAATTGGAGTAAACAACCAAAAAATATGAGACTCCTACTAACTGTGCCTTGCTCAAAGTGCCGACTGTTAACCACACCATATGGGGTCACATGGGCGTAGGTATCAGAGCTCAAGAGGTGAGGCTCCAGAAGATACTGAAGCTGCTCGCCTCGGGCTTCACAGCATTCGCCAGGTCAGTGCATGAAGGGCCCTTGTCTGATGTACAGCAGGATGCCCTGGCCCTAATGTGTAATGCACATTTTGAAAAAAAATTGCCTGAGAAAGAGTGCCATTCGACCTACTATTAATCCCAGGTTCGCGGCGCTGTGCAAACCCAGCTACATTCAGCCACCGAATCTGCTGTTCGGTGAAGATCTTGCAAAAAGAGTTAAGGAGCTCGACGACGAGGCACGAACGGTCGGACTCATCAATGTCCCGGGGTCTAGCAAGACTTCGCTTCGGCGGCAGCACCACTACAAACGGTTCGCTGAAACTGGCTCAGGCCAAGGACCAAGCCGGCCATTTACAAATATGCGTAGTTGGCGCACTCCAACAGTGGCACAGGCGAACATGTCCTTACCCCCCAAAACTCGTGGGCAGAAATATCCACCGGTAACCATGGAGGTAGGTGGGTCTGGTTCTGTTCAAAACATATTATGTGTGGATCAGTTACAAGTTGGGGGGAGATTACACTTCTTTTTGAATGAATGGTATTGGATAACTTCAGATTTGTTTATACTGCACAGTATACAAGGATTCCGAAATGAATTCCTACCCAATTTGCGTCCATCCACACAGCATACCCCAAGTCAGACATTGGTTTTTTCACATCAAGAAAATTTGGATGTACAAGCTGAAATTGAAAAGCTATACAAAAAAGGGGTAATTGAGAAGTTGTTTTGCCAATCTCACCAATTTGTGTCTAATATTCTTCCTAGGCGAAATAAGGATGGGGGATGTCGAATCATCCTGGACTTGACGAGCCTAAACCCATTTGTGCAGTATAAACATTTCAAAATGGAAACTTTTGTTACTGCCAAACAACTGATTTGCAGAGGGTGCTATATGGCATGTATAGATCTTAAAGATGCATATTATTCAGTGCCCATTCATAGGGATCATCGGAAATATTTGAAGTTTAGCTGGATGTCAATTATGGCAATTTAAAGCATTGCCTAATGGGTAAACCTCGGCCCCTAGATTATTTACAAAACTATTAAAACCAGTGTTGGGGCTACTCCGTGTTCAGGGTCATATTGTAATGGCTTATTTGGATGATATCTTAATCATAGGGAAGACTCGAGAAGCAGCTGCATTATTTGTTTCAGCTGCTAAACATGTTTGAGAGATTGGGGTTTCTCATCCATCCAATTAAATCCAAATTGATTCCAATTAGAGTTATTGATTATTTGGGATTCACCATTAACTCAACTCACATGTCGGTGACTCTGCCCAGGGGCAAGAGATTAGAACTAATTGCAGGCTGTAACGAGCTCCTGGTTGAGCAACAACCTTCAATTCGACATGTGGCTAGCATACTTGGCAACTTAGTGGCTGCTTTCCCAGCTGCACAATTCGGACCTTTGCATTACCAAAATGTACAGCGTGCAAAGGAGCAGGCACTCAAAATACATGCAGGTCACTTCGATAGTCCCATGCAGTTACCAGTTGAAGCCATTGCTGAATTACAGTGGTGGATAGCAAACATTTGGCGTTGCTCCAGTAAAATTCTGATTGAAGTACCTTCAGTTGTCTTACAGACTGATGTTAGTGCTCTAGGATGGGGTGCTACTGATACCATATCTAGCTGCGGAGCCAGATGGAATATGCATGAGGCACTTATTCTCCAATCACATGGTATTAATTATTTAGAACTGTTGGGAGCATTCTTTGGCCTCAAGGCTTATTGTACTGGTATGTATCACTTGCATGTTCAGCTTCAGATTGACAACACTACGGCTGTGGCATATGTCAATCACATGGGTGGAATCAAGTCAGTATCTTGTGATAAATTGGCACTGGTGTATTACAAGAAACATTTGGGTTTCAGCTATCTACTTACCAGGTAGATTCAACATGGTGGCGAACACCAGGTCACGGATATTCAATGACAACACAGAATGGATGTTAAATCATGAAGTGTTTAATGATATTGTCGCTCGGTATGGTGTACCAGATAACGATTTGTTTGCATCCAGACTAAATCACCAGTTACCGAAGAATGTTTCATGGGAACCAGACCCAGGGGCAGTAGCGGTAGATGCATTCTCGCTACACTGGGGTGGAATGTTTTTATATGCATTTCCACCATTTTGCCTCATCAGTCGGTGCTTGCTCAAGATCAAGCAGGAATCCGCCTCAGGTGTTTAGCTAGTACCTGACTGGCCTACACAGCCATGGTTCCCACTCGTTTTGGGACTAATAACACAGGCTCTTATGATTGTCCCTAAACGCAGTGACCTACTGGTGCACCCTGTGACTGGGGAGAAACATCCATTGCGTGACCGTATTGATCTATTAATTTGCAGATTCTGAGGAGGCCATACCTGGGGCTCGGGCTATCCGATCGTACTGTGGATGTGATCACTGTGGCCTGGAGGGATAGTACCAAAAAACAGTACATCTCTCATGTCAAGAAATGGGAGGTGTTCTGCTTACGGGGGGACATATCATATCACACGACATGCATCTCAGACGTGTTGGAATTTCTTTCAACCCTATATTTTGATGAGGGGTTAAGCTATAGTGCCATCAATAGTGCCAGGAGTGCTTTGTCATCGTAATTATGGCAGGGGTCGGAACAACATTCTATTGGATCTCATCCTTTAATAACCCGATTCATGAAGGGTATTTTTTAACTCTAATCCCCCCAGGCCCAGGTACTCAGAAATCTGGGATGTGAGCATGGTACTCACGCTGCTTCGCCAGTGGGCTCCAGCCACAGCCCTGTCTTTGCCCAAAATCACTCTCAAGGTGGTCATGCTCATGGCGATGGTTTCAGCGCAAAGGGTCCAGGTTTTGCAGAGCTGCGATTGGACAGGATGGTGTCGTCTGTAAATAACATAACGTTTTACATTTATGATTTACTTAAGCAGAGCAGACCAGGGGTGTCAGGGTTCAAGCTTATTTTTACGGCATACCCCACTGACTTGAGGTTGTGTGTAGTTAAGCACTTACAGCAATATGTCAAGGTCACCAAGAGCTTTAGAGGCTCCGAGCAAGCATTATTTATCAGCCACAAACAGCCGCATAACAAAGTGTCGGCACAGACCATTTCAAGATGGCTGAAACAGGTTCTGGTGTGTGCAGGAGTAGACACTGACAATTTTAAATCTCACTCCACCAGGGCAGCATCAACATCAGCAGCGAGGGCACTGGACGTCCCTCTCGACCATATCCTCGCAGCCGCAGGATGGTCAAATGAACTGACTTTTCAAAGATTCTATAATAAATCGCTTGCCACACCGGGGGTATTTGCCCATTCCATTTTGGGTTCTGTTTCATAGCTTCCCCCTGGGAGAAAGGGGTTGCTATTGTTTTTCCTTTTGTTAATTAAAGCATCAACATATTTAATCTATGCCATGTTTCAATGCGTTGTTTATTACTCATTCATCCTGGGTCAACTGATGCAGTCTGTGACTCCTGGATTTGTATCTACGGCACAAAATCACAGAGTTTCGAAATCTTCACGGAATCACTCACGTGACTCCGAAGTAAAATAGTAAGATTATACGAGAACTTACCAGTTTGAAGTTTGATTTTGATTTTATGAGGAGTTACGATGAGCGATTACGTGCCCACCGCTCCCAGCCCTCATATCATAAAGGTCATCTGGTAGTGCTAGTTTTCTAATCTTAATATGTAACTTAAATTACTGTTATCTGTGATTTCACACCGCTGCTTTGAAGATTGACGCGCATGCGGACTGGTGGGGTTCTTCACATAATCGCTCATCGTAACTCCTCATAAAATCAAGATCAAACTTCAAACTGGTAAGTTCTCGTTTAATATTACTATTATTATGATGCATCAATTCCTTACTTAGGTTCACAATTATATTAGAGCTCAGGCAATGGAGATTTCAAGAGGAATAGCATGTATATTAGAACTCGAGCACCAGAGATCTCAAGAAGAACAGAATAGAATTGATGGCTTTGTGGCCAAGTTTGTGTATGACACGAAGATAGGTGGAGGGGAAGGTAGTGTGGACGAAGCGGGGAGTTTGCAGAAGGACTTGGACAGGTTGGGGGTGTGGGCAGAAAAGTGGTAGATGGAATACAGTGTAGCAAAGTGTGCGGTCATGCACTTGAGTAGTAGGAATAAAGACACAGACTATTTTCTAAATGGGAAGAGGATTCAGAAATCGGAGGTGCAAAGGAACTTGGGAGTGTGGGTGCAGGATTCCTAAAAGATTGAATCAGTAGGAAGGAAGGTAGTTGCAATGTTATCATTCATTTAGAGAGGATAGAATATAAAAGCCGGGATGTAATGCTGAGGCTTTGTAAGGCACTGGACAGATTGCATTTGGAGTATTGTGTGCCGTTTTAGGCCCCACATCTGAGGAGGGATGTGCTGACGTTGAAGAGGGTTCAGAGGAGGTTTACGAGAATGTATCTGGGATGATTGGGTTAAATGATGAGCGTTAGGCAGTTCTGGGCTGAGGGGGGCCTCATTGAAACTTACTACATAATGAAAAGTGTGTGGTCATTCCTATCATGTTGGCAGCAATATCATCTTGGAATGTCTGCCCATTCTCACCCCAGGTGCTGCCTGACCTGTGCTTTGTGTGTTTTGCTCAAGATTTCAGCATCTGCTGTCTCGTGCGTCTCCATCTTGGATGCTCCCCTTTTTGATAATCTCCCGCTCTAGTTAACCATATATTTGGCCACTGTTACATTGTTTGTGCCTAACTTGGCAGACTAGTTTGAAGCAGGATTTAGGCCTGAACAACCCTACTTTGTTTCACACTTTCTGCTCGTGTTCCAAGATGGAATACTATTCAGGAAAAGCAAACATTAGATTCCGGAAGAAATTTCATATCTTGCACTTTAATTTAACAGAGCCAATAAACTCTGAATTTAACGCATTTCGGACATAAGATAAATTGTTTAAATAGTAATTGTTTCAAATATTGAAATACATGTTTGTCCTTCTTACCCTTGAGATGATTTTTATTGCGTCCAATTTCCAATTACATAATATATCATAAAAACAATTTCCTGTAACGCTCTTATGCAAAAATTGTGATGTGCTTGTTATAACAGCTCAGAAATTTATTTTTCTTTAAATCTCTACCACTCATCTGCAGCTACTCAACCTCTTATGAACCCATTTTGCATTTTTGTTTCCTGCTGTTTTGGACTGGAATAGCACGGATTTAATAATTAAATCCAAATGATGGTAAATCAAGCACTGAGTTATGCATTTTCTGCCAATGCCTTTCACATCAGCCTGAATGTTATCCAGGCTTTGCTGCATGCTTTAGTTACCGATGCGTTGCAAGTACAACTAAGCAGAGTGTGATTGTCTGCAAATGTCCCTTCCTCAGACATTTTTCATGGAAGATGGCTTTACAATGGGCGGCATGGTGACGCAAGCAGTAGAGTTGCTGCCTTATCGCGCCAGTGACCCGGGTTCGATCCTGACTACAAATGCTGTCTGTGCAGAGTTTGCACGTTCTCCCATTGACATGCATGGGTTTTCTCCGAGTGCTCCGGAATGAAGAAGTAGAAGATGTAGAAACAAAGAACTGCAGGTGCTGGTTAAACCAAAGATAGACAGAAAGTATTGGTGTACTCAGCGGTTCAGGCAGCATCTCTGGAGAAAAAGGACAGGAGACGCTTCTGCAGCTTCTCTGAACCTCTTGTGAACCCATTTTGCATCTTTGTTTCCTGCTGTTTTGGACTGGAATAGCACGGATGTAATAATTAATTCCAAATGATGGTAAATCGAGCACTGAGTTATGCATTTTCTGCCAATGCCTCTTTCACATCAGCTTGAATGTTATCCAGGTCTTGCTGCATGCAAGAATAGGCTGCTTTAGTTACTGATGTGATGCAGGTAGAACTAAGCAGAGTGTAATTGTCCCTTCCTCAGACATTTTTCATGGAAAGAAAGGCATTAAAGAAGGTGAATATTGTTGGATCCAGGATAATGCCTTGTGGAATTTCTGTAGTGATGTTCTGAGGTAAATGTGACTGAATGCAATATTCAAAACTGCCTTTTTATGACTTGTGACACTAGTAGTGGGTCTATATAATTAAAAGTCTCATCTTGACCACTTCCTGTCTGCGTTGTATATTGATTTTAGAAAAAAACGCTACCCTGTATCGCTGTGAATTTTGGACATCTTACTCACAGTCCTCCTCCGTTGAGCCAGCCACGAGGATTTTTCCCATCGATGAAAAATAAAAAAGTTATGATTGTTTAAAATAACTTGAGATCAGCTGATTGGTCCTCTCGCCTGTCAATCACAGCGATGAAG
>CM075984.1:44363550-44412747 GCA_038087875.1 Malacoraja senta
CTCAGCAAAAATCCACGCAGGTCACGGGGAGAACATACCACTCCGTACAGATAAGCACTCGTAGTCAGGATCGAACCCGGGTCTCTGGCGCTTCGAGGCAGCAACTCTACCGCTGCGCCACCATGCTTGAAGTTGCTTGAAGTCTTTATCTGAAGTATTATATTGATATTGAACCAGGAAAGCAAAAACGATAGTAAAAGACTCATAAAAGCGCCTTTGATATGAAGATTAGCAATCCAAACATATGTTGGTTTACAACTTGCTAAACTTTGATGCAATATCTTGACATTGTTAACTTTATTTGCTTCTTAAGTGCAAATGATTTTCTGACTCAAACAAAACTGAAAGCCTTAACCTTTATGTCAAGTTGCACAAGTTACACCATCCATCAAAGACCCCACCACACTAAGTTTCAAAGAACATCGTCCATAGTGAGCGCAATTTGATTTCCCCTTATCTTTCCTTTTAGAAATCTAATTGAAACCACAACCATGTCTTACTCATGATATCAAGCCACATTTATTTAAAAGATGTTTTTCATTTTGTAATTTGTCAGAAGTCCGTATGTGTGAGTGTGAATCACATCATAAGTCTTTTGTTGCTTACAAAAGCTATTTCCACAAAAAAAAGATCAGTCGGTCAAAAAGGCATTAGGTAGGTACTGTAAGTTGTTATTTGTAAGCATCTTTTTGCCTCTTCTATTTTGTTCCTACTAACAGGTCTGATTGATTTATTTATTTGCTCACCATTGTACGATCGTCGAGTTGCGATACTCTTACTTTTGTTTGGGATTAATTTAGAGTTTAGATTAGACTTTAGAGATACAGTGTGGAATCAGGCCCTTCGGCCCACTGAGTCCACTCCGACCAGCGATTCTCGTACAGTAGCACTATCCTACACACTAGGACCAATTTACAATATTTACTGATGCCAATTAACCTACAAACCGTCTTTGGAGTGTGGGAGGACACAGGAGCTCCCAGGGAAAACCCACGCAGGTCACAGGGAGAATGTACAAACTCCGTACAGACAGCACCCGTAGTCAGAATCGAACCCGGGTCTCTATCTCTATAAGACAGCAACTCTACCACTGTGACACCATGCCATTCATAAAGGAGACACTCCCATGATAATATTTGACATTGTGATGTTTTTTTTTACCGGAAGCACAAATTCTGCTGTCTTTTTGTTTTAGGGAATGACAATTTAGAGTGTAATGTGGCCTTAATGATAAATGTCTTAAATATACTGAAATGTGTAGCAAAGCCACATAAAGCAGAAGACCTCAGCTTCAATATATTTCCGTCAGTAGGTTGGGCTGACTCACAGATACAACACACAGACACAGACACACACACACACATACACACACACACACACACACACACACAGACACTCACACACACACACACACACACACACACACACACACACACACACACACACACACACACACACACACACACACACTCAGACACTCACACACACATACACACAGACACTCACACACACAGACACGCACACACACACACATACACACAGACACTCACACACACAGGCACGCACACACACACACACACACACACAAACATACACACACAGACACAACTCACAGACACAGACACATACACACACACACAGACACACACACACAGACACGCACACACACACAGACAGACACACACACACACAGACACAACACACAGACACAGACACAGACACACACACAGACACACACACACACAGACACACAGACAGACACACACACACACAGACACACAGACAGACACACACACACACAGACACAACACACAGACACAGACACACACACACAGACACACACACACACTCACACAGACATACATACACACACAGACATACACACACAGACTCAGACACACACACACACACACACACACACACACACAGACATACACACACACACACAGACACACACAGACACACACAGACACACACACACACAGACATACATACACACACAGACATACATACACAGACTCAGACACACACACACAGACACACACACAGACACACACACAGACACACACACAGACACACACACAGATCAGAGAGGGAAGATTACAACCAAATCTCCAGAGAGATTCAAATGTGGGGATATCGAGAAAGGACAATATGGGCTCAGAGACACGTGCAGAGCTTGAATGTGAACAATGGATATTTCAAAGATAGACCCAAAGTGCTGGAGTATCTCAGCGGGTCAGGCAGCTACAAGGATGGGTGACGTTTCACGTCAGAGCCCTTCTTCGGACTTTTCAATATAGTCTAAGAGAGCCACATACGTCTATGACACAAATTCATCATTGTTGAAAACATTAGCGACGCAGTGGTGCTGGTTTCCAACGGGAACGGTGACGGACACACCACACATCTCTGTCCTTCTGTTCCTGCGGACTTCCACCGCTGGAAGTATAGGATTTTTGTGTGTGTGCTTTATCATCATTCCTTACAATGCTATGTATGACAGTGGCCGCAACTTCTACTGAAGTGTGTACGGCGTTGGCTCGTTAGAAGCTCATCCGCCCTTTGACAGGTCTTGTTTATGGTCCTGCTGGGGGTCCACAGCCCCTTCCTCACCTGGCAAACCAGGTAGAATGGGATTACATGGTACCCGTGGCGGGGGAAGACCCCCCGACCTGACCTTAAGTTGCCAGGCGAGCCCGGATTGGTACAAAGGAGTAGGTCAATCCTGTTCCAAATCCTATTCTGCAATTAAGATCCTCTGAAGCATGGCGGAAAGAGGAGCAAAATTGGACATAATAAATGAGGGCAGAACAGTGGCGCAGTGGTGGAGTTGCTGCCTTACAGTGTCAGAGACCCGGGTCCGATCCTGACTACGGGTGCTGTCTGCACTGAGCTTGTACGTTCTCCCCATGACCTGCATGGGTTTTCTTCCTCCCACACTCCAAAGACATACAGGTTTGTAGGTTAATTGGCATGGTATAATTGTAAATTGTCCCTAGGATAATGTTAATGTGCGGGGATCGCTGGTCGGCGCGGACTCGGTGGATCCAAGGGCCTGTTTCCGCGCTGTATCTCTAATCTAAACTAAACTATTTCAGGATCACACATTCACTATTGGATGTTTCTAATGTTATCGTGTATCCACTGTTCTTAACATGAGTCTAAATCTACCAACTACAATGTAAATACAGAACAGATGTGATTTATAATCTTTGAGTTATTGTGTTTCATAAGTAAAAAGCAAGAACCTTCCCAGGAGCCTTATAATGCATCTGTTTACACTGTTGCTTAAAATTAATTGAGTAAAGAATTCAGTAAAATTAATTATGTAAAGAGGTAAAAAAAAAGGATGTGCTTAACGCTGCACTGTATTCCTTTGTGGGTTGTTTTCCGAGCAGCTGAAGGTAGTGTGAATGCTAATTAAGTAACTGAACTCTGCAGAATCCCTTTAAATTAATTTTCCTTTTCCCTCAAACTGTCCCTATTTATATCTCTTTTCCTGGAGGCAGCACTCATGCTGAAAATAACAGCCCCAAAAGAATCTGTAACCCTGCTCCTCTCGGCTCAAACAGCCATCTTTCTTTTCCGATGCAATCCCCAGGAATAGATGTCAGTGATTGGGCTGATTAGGCCTACCTGATCTCCCGATTCCCCTTCCCATTCCCACACTGACTTTTCTGTCCTGGGCCTCCTCCACTCTCAGAGTGAAGCCACACACAAATTGGAGGAACAGCACCTCATATTTCGCTTGTGCACCTCTCAACCTCAAACTTCAAGTAACCCTTACATCCCACCTCTCTCTGTCACTCCCCCACCCTAGTTGTACTAGTTTCAATGTTATCCTGGTGAGTATCATTGTCTGTAACTTGTTTTCACGTAGCCCACAGTTGACAATGGCCTGTTTCCTTGATCACCGTTAATTTTTTGCATATCTTTCATTCATTTGTTCTATATCTCTCCATAATCACCATCTATATCTTTTGTTTCCCTTTCCCCTGACTCTCAGTCTGAAGAAGAGTTTCGACCCGAAAGGTCACCTATTCCCTTTCTCCAGAGATGCTGTCTGACCCGTTGAGTTACTCCAGCTTTTTGTGTCTATCTTCAGTTATTGATTGTTTGATCCTGTCCTTGCCTGCCATTGACTCGAGGCAGCATGTCCCAAAATGGTGATTAGCATCAGGAAATTCTCAGCAGTTTCTCCATTCAGCAATTGAGAGATGTAAATACCAGCTTCAGTGGTCTTATCTGTGACTGAAGCCAATTGTAATTTTGCACCCATTGCTAAATATTGATTTATCTAACTTAATGTAATCCCGTGCACCCCCTCTCTCTCCGTCCCTCCCCCACCTTAGTTGTCCTACTAGTTTCACCGTCATCCTGTTGAGTTTCACTCTCTGTATTATTCATTATCACCTACCCAACAGCCAACAATACAACATTGTGGGCTCCAGCTTTCCTCGATAATTGTTGCTTTTTGCATATCTTTCATTCATTTGTCCTATGTACTTCCTACATCTCTCGCTTCCCTCTCCCCTGACTCTCAGTCTGAAGAAGGGTCTTGACATGAAACTTCACCTATTCCTTTCCTCCAGAGATGCTGCCTGGCCCGCTGAGTTACACAAAACCACCTCCTTCAGCCCATCTGTCCTCTCTCATCTCCGAGGCTTATAGGCACTCGTTCTCATGATGTTAGATGGATATTTTGCCTGCTAAGTTTTTTCCTCAATCAATGCAATCGCAAGGTAAGGTTTGCAACATTAAAAAAAAGCCCTTAAAAATCACGTTTTTAATCAAGTTATTAAACCAAAATTAAGGTTTGTGTCTCCACTGATGTTTACACAGGATGATTAGAATCTCTGTGCTTGGCCCTTTTCCCAGAACTGCACTGTGAGGAGATTGCCAATGGGATGATGGTAAACTCTGCAACTGGACACGTGCAGTGTCCACACTTCCTCCAGGGATATGTTCAGCTCTTTTTGTTTTAAAATTACCTGGATAAAAGCAAGAACGGTCATCGTGAATCAGTTGCCATGTGTTTTTATGATGACAAAAGAAAAGAATCCCCTTTCAATCTGGCAGAGGATGCTCATTGAATCTTTATATAACTGCAACGGAGAGTGAGGGGGGAGACTGTGCCAAAAAAGAGGGGTGTTTGACAGTGAAAAACTAACAAAAAATCAGGGAAGGCTGGTGCAGGGTCAGGAGAGGGGGGTCTGTGAAAAGTATCAGATGCTGATTTGAACATGTTCACCAAGTTATGTATGTTTTTCTGTTTATCATTGTAAAAATATTATTTTTGTTGGGCCTTGACAAAATCTACATTTTCATTAAACAGGGCAAACTAATCATGATGTATGTACGTGTTTATATGTAAGCCAATTACACAAATTGCCTTATCCCATTTTTATACATTCCCATTAGTGACAGCTCTGGTCATTATATAATCAGTCCACAGCAAGGAGCCAGGGTATTAAATATGGTTTTCCGCTTAAAACTGGATTCTGAGGTGACAGTTTGCAAATGTGCTGCACAATTTGAAGCAGTGTGAAATAGAGCAGAATTAAAAATAGAAAATGCTGGCAACACTCAATGGGTCAGGCAGTATTTCCAGAAAAAGAAACAGAGTCAATGTTTCAGGTTGAAGACCTACCAAGGGCCTTTAACCGAAAACCTAACTCTATTTCTCTTCCCACAGATGCTGCCTGACCTGCTGAATGTATCACATATCTTCTTTCTTTATTTCTAACTTTCAACATCTTCATAATTCATAAGACATAGGAGCAGAATTAAGCCATTCAGCCCATCGAGTCTACTCCACCATTCAATCATGGCTGATCTATTTGTTCATCTCAACCCCATCCTCCCGCCTTCACCCCATAACCTTTGGCACCCTTCCTAACCAAGAACCTGTCACTCTGCCTTAAAAAGACCCCATTTCTTGGCCTCCACAGCCTCGGGAATTGTCTGTGAGGAGTTTGCACGTTCTCCCTGTGACCACGTAGGTTTCCTCTGGGTGTCCCAGTTTCCTCCAACATCCTATAGACATTTGTGTTTGTACATTGCCCCTAATGTGTGGAGCATGGATGAACGTGGGATAACATAGAACTGGTGTGAATGGGTGATTGATAGTCGGCGTGGTCTTGCTAGGCCGAGGGACCTGTTTACATGATGCATCTCTCAACTAAACTAAACCTCTCTTGCAGTAATTAACATCTCTTAGTATCCCCATACAGTCAACCTGAGCCAACTATATTTCAGGTCAAGTTGGGTGTCAAAAAATGTTTTTGGTTTCAGGTAGCCATAGTTTAAATATGTTTTATTTTACATTTTTGTGCAAAATTCTACGTAGAATTGACTGTTAATCACAATATCTTCACTTTGCCCAATCCCCTGTAATCCTTCTGGATGCAGATAGAAACTGTGCACGTACTGTACATTTAATAATTACAGAATGTCTCAACATTTGTGTGAGTGGTGAGCAGATTTGAAAACTCGTCATGGCTTTAATTTCAGAAATGCATAACCCAAACGTCACGGTGGCGCAGCGGTAGAGTTGCTGCCTTACAGCGCCAAAGACCTGTGTTTGATCCTGATTACAGGTGCTGTCTCTACGGAGTTTTCACGCTCTCCTCGTGAGCAGCGTGGGTTTTCTTTGGGAACTCCGGTTTCTTCCCAAACTCCAAAGACGTACGGGTTTGTAGATTAATTGGCTTAGTATAACAATAAACTGTCCCTGGTGTGTGTGGGATAGTGTTAGTGTGCGGGGAACGCTGGTTAGTGTGGACTCGGTGGGCCGAAGAGCCTGTTTCTGCACTGTATTTCTAAACTAAACTAAAAAAAACTAAACAAATTATATTTTAAAAAGTCCCATCAAGGCAAAGAAAGAAATGAGGGGAGAATATTGGACAGAATACTGGCTAAACACACCTCTTCTTTGTCAATTATTACCGTGAAGTTTATTATGTCCTCCTGAGACTACAAATGATTCTCAAAAACCAAACAATACAACAAATGCCATCTGTAATGGGTCCATGAAGCAAGATAAATGGTATTCAAATCTATTGAGCCTGTCTTGATCGGTTTGATTCAGGGTCAATTATAGAGCTAAGTTTGATGATTAAATACTTCCAAAGGAACATCTTCACCTTGCATATCTTCAAACTCCTAAACATGTATCTTCCTTTAGTGTATCTTGAGTGTTATAAGATGTTAGAGATAAAAACCAAATGTCTAAGGCGCAAGCCTTACTGTGCCCAGGTGCTGTCTGTATGACGTTTGTACCTTCTCCCCGTGACCTGCGTGGGTTTTCTCCAGTTTCCTCCCGCAATCCAAAGACGTACAAGGGCTTTGTAGGTTAATTGGCCTGGTTTAAGTGTAAATTATCCCTGGTGTGTTAGTGTGCGGGGATCGCTGGTCGGCACAGACTCGGTGGGCCGAAGGGCCTGTTTCCACGCTGTATCTCTAAACTAAACTAAATGTCATAATCAAAATAATTAGAGCTTTCAATGAAAAAACTCTCAGAATTCAAGACTTAAATTACCACTTAAAAAAGCAACCTGTTTGGCCATGTCAGTGGTAATAAAGTTGAAAATTCTGTATTTTGTAGAATAGTACCACTATTTTAAGAAATTGCTTACTTTGTGGTTACCATCATATAGAATATGTTCTTACACTTATTATAAACAATTACACATAATTGTAATACTGTGTTAAGCCAGCAAAGTTGCAAATATGGCATTTAATTAACAATTAACTCAGAACTGTTGATTTACTGTGCATAACCCTGATGACTGAAGAAAAGTAAATTGAGTTATTTATTCTCATCTACCTCTGTTATAAAAATAGTAATATTTTGAAATAAAAGAGGAAAGTAGGGAAAAATATAGCATTTGCCCTCTTGTTCACTTTGATAAACTGTCAAGCAAGTATGCACTCTTAGCAGGATTAACCACAGTAGTAAACTAGATCGTCAATTCAATGGATATTTTGATGATAGATACAAAATGCTCAGTGGGACATGCAGCATCTATGGAGAGAAAGAATGGGTGACGTTTCGGGTGGGTGAAGAGGGGTCACGACCCAAAATGTCACCCATTCCTTCTAGATGCTCCCTGTCCCGCTGAGTTACTCCAGCATTTTGTGTCTGTCTTCGGTGTAAACCAGCATATGCTGTTCCTTCTTACACAATGGATATTTTGCTCAAGTCAATGGATATTTTTAAGGCAGAGATAGATAGATTCTTGATTATTGTGTGTGTGAGGGGTTTTGGGGAGAAGGCAGGGTTAGGAGGGAGAGATAGATTATCCATGAAAGAATGGTGGAGCAGACTTGATGAGCCGAATGACCTAATTCTGCTCCTGTCGCATGACCTTATGATCCATGGAAACAATAAATGTAGGCACAAGGAATTGCAGATGTTGGTTTACAAAAAAAAGACACAAAGTGCTGGAGTAAATCAGCGGGTTAGGCAGCATCTCCAGAGAACATGGATAGGTGACGTTTTTTCGACCCAGAACATTGCCTATCCATGTTCTCTGGAGATGATGCCGGACCTGTTGAGTTACTTCAGCATTATGTATCTTTTTTTATCCATTGAAACAATATCATTGTCCATCACCTCAGAGAATCCTAGGGTAACTCCAGCATTTTGTGCCTATCACATAATCAAATGTTGCCAAAGTCCTTCAACCTTTGAATAGGATTTAAATCATTTAACAATGCAGCAGTTCTTGAACCGTGGGGTGAGACCCTGGGTTATTTTCATTCCTTAAAGTAGGTGTGAGTTTACAAATGACTGAGGGGCATATGCTAGTCAACTGAGCCAGACTGAAAATACATCCCAAAATGAATGTTTTCATTGTAAACAAAGTTGTTTAATAGAATTTGCCGTGCAAGTTAGCCAAAAAAAAAAGTACAATTAAAAAATAATGTCCATATTTCTACTCCTTAATGAATTTACAATACTCTAGGCCTGAACCAATGCATGGTTTATTTTATAGTTTCAAGATACAGCGCGGAAACAGGCCCTTCGGCACTGAGTCCACATTAACCAGCGATCCCCGCAGTTAAAGCGGAGGCGAGAGAGTAGAGTGGAACGCAAGTGCGATATTTTGAATGTTGCCACAAATAATTTCCATTTTGTGGCTAATTGACAGAGGCAATGTAAGATGAGCTGAGCTGAGCCTGGTTAGAATTAGAGTGCAATCCACAAAAATTCTGAGGGTGGCAGAGGATTGAGAAGAAAATTGATTTGTTGGACAACGAAAGGATCGATCACTAGATTTGTGACTGCCGCTTGTAAGCTTCATCTTGCATGTAAATCCTGACCCCACCCAGCCCAAAATATAACTTGCACTATCCAAAGAATACCCAGCCCCAGATACATCAGTTCAACTCAGACTTCATTAGATTTAGCTACTTAATGGGGTGGGAGATTGCAACCTTCACGTGGTCCAACCTGTTTCGATGATTGCAATTAACCTGGCGTGCACAAAAAGAAGATCAAACAGAACAAGTTGTCTTACAACTTTAGGCTGTGCACGCCATACGCAAGAAGAAGAAGTTACTCAATGTACATTTTCATCTGTCATCTTTGGTGCAGGAACTTCAAAAGTTATCACAACTCCAAAAATAAGTTGTCTTTCAAAATTTAGCATCAACATTTTACTTTTCATTCGATGCTTTCTCCTCAGTCATCAAAATCCAAAACAAGGTGAACTGTGTAGGAAGGAACTGCAGATGCCGGTTTAAGCCAAAGATAGACACAAAAAGCTGAAGTAACTCAATGGATCAGGCAACACCTCTGGAGAAAAGGAATAGGTGACGTATCGGGTCGAGAAAAAGGAAGGGTCTCGACTTTATAGACTTTATAAGACTTTATATATATATATAAGACTTTATTAATCCCCTTATTCAGGGGAAATTCAGATGTCCTTGCAGCACACTAATAAAAATACAACATAGTGTTCAAAAAGAAGTTCAACACAAAAACATCCCCCCACAATGGTTCCCACTGTGGGGGAAGGCACAAAGTCCAGTCCCCATCCTCTTGTCCACCCAGAGTCGGGCCCACTGAGGCCTCCACAGTCCCGCCATCACATGAAACGCAACCTATTCCTTTTCTCCAGAGATGCTGCCTGACCCGCTGAACCATACTCCAGCTTTTTGTGTCTATGAACAGGAACAGTCTTTGATATTCGTTTTTACTCTTATGAATATTTTCACACAATAAAACTTTTACAGAGAATGAGCCTTGTTCTTTCACACACGAGCCATACTTTGAGGATTCTGGCCCAGTCTACAAATACCATAAGTTTACAGGTTTCACATCTCCACGTATTATTAAAGACATTGAATGCAAAACAATGGGTATTTGAGAATGATTAAAAATAGTAATTCGATTAAGGATTTAGATGGTATCGCATTCAACAAAAAACAAAATTGTTTGAGCAGTTAATGAACAGCATCTGAACCGTGGGATTACATTACTTCACTGTGAACTCATCCTGATATTTATTATCGTTTATAAAATATCATTTTAAATTCAATTTTTTTTCTACTTCAGTCAGGTTTTCAATGTAGTTTTACAAATACTATTACCATCAGTCACATGACAAAATTATTATGCTGTAATTGCTGGTAATTTCTTGAGGAAATATAGACCTAGAGCAAAGAATGAGTATTGTGATGAGTATTTAGAGTATTGTGTTCAGTTCTGGGCACCATGTTATCGAAAAAATGTAGTTAAACTGGAAAGGGTATAGAGAAGATTCACAAGGATGTTGCTAGTGCTGGAGGGTCTGAGCGATAGTGAGAGATTGAGTAGGCTGGGATTCTATTCCTTGGAACGCAGGAGGTGGGACAATTTTAGCTGGGGCATACCTGTACTTCACCAGTCTGAAGAAGGAGCTCGACACAACACATCACCCTATCCTTCTCTCCAGAGATGCAGCCTGTCCCGCTGAGTTACTCCAGCTTGTTGTGCCTATCTGTAGCTGCGACATATTAGCCGGTGCGGGCAAG
The DNA here is from genome assembly GCA_038087875.1 of Malacoraja senta. Classification (NCBI taxonomy): domain Eukaryota; kingdom Metazoa; phylum Chordata; class Chondrichthyes; order Rajiformes; family Rajidae; genus Malacoraja; species Malacoraja senta. The sequence goes on from CM075984.1 coordinate 44,374,576, forward strand.
TTGGGCCAAAGGGCCTGTTTCCACACTGTATCACTCTATGACTCTATCTCTAATTATATATTGAAGGAATTCAGCGGGTCAGGCAGCATCAATGGAAAGAAATGGACATTACAGATTGGGAAGAACTCAGCAGGTCAGGCAGCAACTTACGAAAACATCTAATTGGCTTGGAAAAATTGTAAAAAGTCCTCAGTGTGCGTAGGATAGTGTTAGTGTGCCGGGATCGCTGGTCGACACAGACACGGTGGGCCGAAGGGCCTGTTTCCACACAGTATCTCTAAAAACGAAGAAACTAAACTAAGCTGTCAGTTAAAGTCAGGGCCGTACCAGAATCTTACAGTTTACAGCAGATTCCATTGGAGCTCCAGTGCGCTGCTCTACTGTACAAACCTGAGAAAGAAAATAAGGTATTAAATTCCCAGGGAAAACTGCAGCATAATACAACACGTATTGCTGTACACCTTCAGAAATCGAACACAGAAATAATCAAACGATGCACATATTGATACTAATCCAGAAAATTAAATCTGTCTTGCTCTGACGGAATTCAAATGTGACGCGTACTATTTTTAATTAAAGTTCTCAATTATGTACATCATTCAAACCTCTCTTCAGACTCCCAGGTGCATAATGCAAGTACTGCAGTTTGATTAGGTATAAAAATCAAGTGATTTATGAACAAAATTGATTAGTAAATTAGATTGTGAAGCTCCCCAATCTATCCATACCAATTAGACTAAATTTGTTGTTACGGGGACAGTCAACAAAGTGGCTTAACAAGAGACTTACACGTGTATTCAGAGTACCGTTGAGAACAATTTAGTGTATCAGTTGGTCCCTGTAGGAATAATTTAGTCTCCTCGCAGTCTTAACTTTTCTATCGACCTCTCCGATTCTCTCCTGAATTGACTTAAATAACATAACTGTGATGTGTTTATTTCTTATTCTATAACCAAAATTAAATTGCAAAGGGACTTTCCAAAGCACGTTTCGGTAAATTATCACAACAGATTGTGTAGGAAAGGTCTGCAGATGCTGGTTTACACCGAACATCAACACAAAATGCTGGAATGGGCCGAAGGGCCTGTTCTATGTTTTTAGAGATACACCGCAGAAACAGATCCTTCGGCCCACCGAGTCCGCGCCAGCCAGGAATCACCCCGTACACTACACCCCTACACACACTAGGGTTTTTACAATTTACCAAAGCCAATTAACCTACAAACCTATGCTTCTTCGGAGTGTAGGAGGAAACAGGAGCACCCGGAGAAAACCTACACACAGAAGGCACCCGTAGTCAGGATTGAACCAGGATTTCTGTAGCTGTGAGGCAGCAACTCTATCACTTTGCCAGTTGCCGCCACTCTAGTCTGTAAATTGGCCTCTGTAATTTGCCCCTCGTGTGTAGGGAGCGGAAGACAAAGTGAGATATCAGTGAACTAGTGTGAACAAGTGATTAATGGTCGGCATGGACTTGTTGGGCTGAAGGGCCTGTTTCCATGCTGTATCTTGAAACCAAAATCTAAACTAAACAACTCATGCTACGATTGTGTGGCGGAGGTGGTTAATGTTAATCCTAGTTCTCAATGAGATAATGACCATCCCACCCGGGATTTTAATAAAAATTAAACATATTAAGTTGACTAATTTTTAATTTGATAAATGAGTAATTATAAAACTAAATGCTGAAAATAAATGAGCTGAGTCGGTGATCCGGGCAAAAAAAGCTGCTGAGCAAGATTTAAGTTTTATACCAACTGAATAATGAGGCAGGCAAGTTCATGAATATCATTATTTCACACTTGCTGCACGGTTTGAACGCATCACAAAATTTTACAATCAAATGTTACCTGGATATAGAAGTATGCGTTTTCACACATCTGTATCTCTTGCCTGATGGGAGAGGAGAGAAGAGGGAGTGACCGGGGTGAGACTCGTTCTTCATTATGCTGGTGGCCTTGCCAAAGCCGTGAAATAGGGTCTCAATCAAAAACGTTACCTATCCATATTCTCCCTGGATGCTGTCTGACCTGCTGAGTTAATCTCGCATCTTGTCTCTTTCCTGTTAATTTTACCACTTAACATATTTATTGCAATCTCTGAAAAGCTGAAGAATTGTATTTTTGCTGATTATTTATGTAAACCTTTGACCTTTGACCTTTCAATATCAGCTGAGATTCTGTCAATAATTCCTTTACCATTAAGCTTTCTTCTCCATGTCTCCATGTCTACAGACCAGTTAGTCTACAGACCAGTTAGTCTAACATCGGTAGTGGGGAAACTGCTAGAGTCAGTTATTAAAGATGGGATAGCAGCACATTTGGAAAATGGTGAAATCATTGGACAAAGTCAGCATGGATTTACGAAAGGTAAATCATGTCTGACGAATCGTATAGAATTTTTCGAGGATGTAACTAGTAGAGTGGATAAGGGAGAACCAGTGGTTGTGTTGTATCTGGACTTTCAGAAGGCTTTCGACAAGGTACCACATAAGAGATTAGTATACAAACTTAAAGCACACGGTATTGGGGGTTCAGTATTGATGTGGATAGAGAACTGGCTGGCAAACAGGAAGCAAAGAGTAGGAGTAAACGGGTCCTTTTCACAATGGCAGGCAGTGACTAGTGGGGTACCGCAAGGCTCAGTGCTGGGACCCCAGCTATTTACAATTTATATTAATGAACTGGATGAGGGAATTGAAGGCAACATCTCCAAGTTTGCGGATGACACTAAGCTGGGGGGCAGTGTTAGCTGTGAGGAGGATGCTAGGAGACTGCAAGGTGACTTGGATAGGCTGGGTGAGTGGGCAAATGTTTGGCAGATGCAGTATAATGTGGATAAATGTGAGGTTATCCACTTTGGTGGCAAAAACAGGAAAGCAGACTATTATCTAGATGGTGGCCGATTAGGAAAAGGGGAGATGCAGCGAGACCTGGGTGTCATGGTACACCAGTCATTGAAAGTAGGCATGCAGGTGCAGCAGGCAGTGAAGAAAGCGAATGGTATGTTAGCTTTCATAGCAAAAGGATTTGAGTATAGGAGCAGGGAGGTTCTACTGCAGTTGTACAGGGTCTTGGTGAGACCACACCTGGAGTATTGCGTACAGTTTTGGTCTCCAAATCTGAGGAAGGACATTATAGCCATAGAGGGAGTGCAGAGAAGGTTCACCAGACTGGTTCCTGGGATGTCAGGACTTTCATATGAAGAAAGACTGGATAGACTTGGCTTATACTCGCTAGAATTTAGGAGATTGAGAGGGGATCTTATAGAAACGTACAAAATTCTTATGGGATTGGACAGGCTAGATGCAGGAAGATTGTTCCCGATGTTGAGGAAGTCCAGGACAAGGGGTCACAGCTTAAGGATAAGGGGGAAATCCTTTAAGACCGAGATGAGAAAAGTTTTCCTGTTTTCCGTGCTCTATTGCTAAAGTCTAAATTAATCTGGTTTACTACATAAACAGTCCATTAGTGCTTAAATAGCCATTTATTGGGACTGAAATATTGTTCTTTTAACATTACATTGTTTTCACCTTTGGAAATTCCCTCTGTGGATTTATAATTTTTGAGGCCTATTTCATCCAATTACTTCATTCTGATGTATATCTGTGAATGTGTAGGGCAGAAGTCCAATTAGATGTAGGGTTGCAATGTTCTCACTGAGGTTATTTGGATTAACAGCCGGCCTTCTTGCTCTAATGGCCTCTCTCATTTACAAATATTTCAGCATTGAGATTTAACTTGCACATACATGTTCTATTACTTAATGGAAATACAAAACTAGCTACTACAATCATTAATTTCGCAGGCTGTTTATTTATTTTTTTTCCCAGTTAATTTTTCATCAAAACTTTTTCACACAGAGAGTGGTGAATCTCTGGAACTCTCTGCCACAGAGGGTAGTTGAGGCCGGTTCATTGGCTATATTTAAGAGGGAGTTAGATGTGGCCCTTGTGGCTAGGTGGATCAGGGGGTATGGAGAGAAGGCAGGTACGGGATACTGAGTTGGATGATCAGCCATGATCATATTGAATGGCGGTGCAGGCTCGAAGGGCCGAATGGCCTACTCCTGCACCTATTTTCTATGTATCTATGTATCTATGTTGTCTTAATGAACTGCCCATTACTTTACAAATCTTATACTGTAGTCATTGATATTATGTCTAATTGTAGTCTAAACTAAATGAAATTGTCTGCTCGGTGCCATGTACAAATTTACATCAGCCAATTTATATCTGCCATCCAGGGGTGGCACAGTGGCCCAGCGGTAGCTTAGCTGTCTTACAGCGCCATAGACGCAGGTTCAATCCTGACTATGGGTGTTGTCTGCACGGAGTTTGCACGTCCGCCTTGTGACTGCGTGGGTTTCTCCCGGGTGCTCCGGCTTCCTCCCACACTCCAAAGACATACAGGTTTGTAGGTTAATTGGCTTCTATAAATTGCCTCTAGTATAAACTAGTGTACGGTTGATCATTGGTCGGCGTAGACTCGGGGGGTTTTCACGCTGTATCTTTAATCGCTAAACAAAACTGTAAAGATGGGAGATAATTACAAGAGTTTTTACTTGTCACTGACAATCCCAGATATCTCTAAACTAAACTAAAGTAAACTAAACGGAACAAATGGCAGCTTTTTGAACACCATAACTCTTCTCAAAACATTTCATGTGTTCTTGGTGTCAGCCTGTTTCTCACTGTTTTTTTTTAATGGATTTGTTTCGATAAGAAATATCAGCAAATAGTTCCAGCCAGGATGACATCAAAGCTGAATCTAATCCAGCTTTCATCTGACATCCACACATACACACACACGCATACAATTTAGAGCAGGGGTCACTGAATCTAATCAGACACAGGAAACTGATTGATTTTCACTTCCTGTCCTTGGGGCCACACTGAGCGTTTTAATTGAATGCTGTACGACAACATTGTAAATATTTTTGTTTGCGCTGTACTCTCAACTGATCCATCTTGCACACAGCCAATTCACCTAGTCAGGATGTTGAAAGTCTACTCTGTAATCATCGAAGGTCCTGATGCCCACAATGGGTTCCTACATAAGAATATTGTTTACTCAATAATCTCTACTTAATATACTTTAGACTCTAGAGATACAGCGTGGAAACTGACCCTTCGGCCCACCGAGTCCATGCCGACCAGAAATCACCCCATACACTAACACTATCCTACACACTAGTGACAATTTACAAATGTTACCAAAGCTATTAACCTACAAATCTGTACGTCTTTAGAGAGTGGGAGGAAACCGGAGCACCTGGGAAATCCCACGTGATCACGGGGAGAACATACAAAGTCTGTACCAAAGATACTACGTTGGAGCAAGAAAGTCCACTCCGCGAAAAAGCTGTAGTAGGTGATGGGTAATCTTCACCGCCATTTCCGTATCCGGCTTCCGTCATGGCGACTTCAAATCGAATCGGCGGCATTTCTGGCCAAAAAAAATAGGTGACATTTCGGGTCGAGACCCTTCTTCAGACTGAGTCGGAGGAAAGAGGAACTCAAGCCATCCTCCTCCCCCCCCCCCCCACCCCCCTCCCCCCTTCACTCCGACACGGACATGGAGCAATCGCCGTCCCCCTTTCATTTTGTTAAACATCTATTGGCTTCGGGTGGAGGGGTTTTAATTTCCCCCTTACCATTTCCGTACTTTTCGATAGCTGCCATGACCCGTTTGATGTCATCTTTCGCCCTGCTCCTGATCTCGGCCCACACCGGTCTGCCGGACATGTTGTGTGTGTGTGTGTGTGTTTGTTTGGCGGAGTCTGAGGGGAGAAGCGCCGGCACTAAGAGCGAGCGAACGCGCGGACAGACGGACGAAAGCAAAGTTCATAGAGCGGAATAGATGACATTTCGGGTCGAGACCCTTCTTCAGACTGAGTCGGGGGAAAGAGGAACATGAGATATAGACGGTACTAAGATTAAATGAATGGAAAATATGCCTATATCTCCCATTTCCCTTGACTGTCAGTCTGAAGAAGACCAGTAGACCCAAAATATCACCTATTCCTTTTCTCCAGAGATGCTGCCTGATCCGCTGATTTACTCCAGCCTTTTGTGTCTGTCCGGTTTAAACCAAAGATCATAGACCGCTCTATGATCTTTGGTTTAAACCAGCATCTGCAGTTCCTCCCTGTAAAAGGTATGTGCCATTTTCCTGTGTATTAGCCTGTGTCCAGTCAGATTTGGCTTCCTGTCAGATTAACAATCACGCAAATTTCCACACACACACTTACTTCAGCAAATAGCGACCAAGGCAGTGCAGACAGTGATGGGAGAAATTGATGAGGGTTTACTGTATTTAAAAATAAAATTAAAAAAAACAATTAAAACATTTAAAAACACACAAACTGTTCTCCCGCAACGCTGATTACACTGCGAGAGGCATAACTGAAGTCGGGTCGGGTTTACTGAAATGGCAGAAGTTACGCTCCGTTGCGTACTACACGTCAGTCCACTGGATTTTGCCGGAGTGGTCTATCTTGCTCCGCTCTAGTATCTTTGGTCTGTACAGACAGCACCGTTAGTCAGAATCGAGCCCAGGTCTCTGGCACTGAAAGGCAGCAACAGAAAGGCACCACTGTGCCACTATGCCCTTGCAAAGCTTTAATCAGACCTTTTTTTGTTTACTTATCTATAGGGAGATTTCGTGATAGTAGGCAGGAACTTATTTATTATCCCTACTTGCCTTTTACCATTGTCCTCTGCCCAGTGCAGAGACATCCACTGCCCCATTAATTGAGGGAGTTCCATGATGTTAACCGGTAACAATGCAGGAAACGTCAGTATGCACTCGAACTCAGTAGCGAACTTGCAGATGGATGTTTTCCCATTTTTCTGCTGCCCTTGTCCTTCTTGATGACCTGTGCTTTCTGGGTGTTAGAAAATATTGTTGGGCAGTCTGGTGGTGAGTTATCTGACACAGAATAGTCAGCCTCTGGCTGGTTGTTCTTACCACAATATGATGATGATGATGATATTTTATTGTCACATGTGACGAGTCACAGTGATATTTTTTGTTTTGCAATACCCAAGGTATGCCAAGAGTCAGCACATAAAGTGCACTGATAGTTACAAAGTCAGGTCCTCCTTTGTCCTTCCCCTCCCCCCCCCCCTCCCCCTGTGGTTCCACCACACCAGGTCCTCCTTTGATCTCGGCGGCCTCTCCAGTTAACTTTTTAGTCATTCATATCAAGGGCAGCACAGTGGGCCAGCAGTAGTTGCTGCCTTACAGCGCCACAGAACCAAGTTCGATCCTGACTACAGGTGCTTGTCTGTACAGAGTTTGTACATTCTCCCTGTGACCTGCATGGGTTTTCTCCAGGTGCTCCAGTATCCTCCATCATTCCAAAAGCATGCAGTTTTGCTGGCTAATTAGCTTTGGAAAATAAATTGTAAATTGTAAAAAAATATTTTAATTGTCCCTGGTGTGTGTCGGATAGTGCCAGTGTACGGGGTAATGAAAGGTCGGCACAGACACGGTGGGCCAAAGGGCCTGTGTCCGCATTGTATCTCTAAACTAAACTAAACCTCCAATGTCTGAAAAGTCCAAAGACATAATGAATCTGATTGTATTTTATTTTCAGTTTTCTGATCTTTAATGATAAACACATTTTAAAAAAGTTTGCTATAAATACTCAACAAAGCTTTAAATTAATCCAGCAATGGAAGTCATTAACACTCTGTCTATGAAGTTATTATGTTTATTGGCCTTTCCATACTCAATGTGGTGATCTTCCCGGAGAGAAGAATGTGCACATGAGTATTGAAATTCAAGATGCATATTTAACTCGGTCTGAAGCATGTACAAAAATTAAATACTTATTATCTGTAACCGCAAGAAAAGTTGTGGTGAATCAAAAGGGTTCTGTTTTATGATTGTGGCCGGCAGTTTTGAGAGCATATGGAAAAAATTACCATTGTTCATAACTCGCTAACAAGAGGGACGTGGGACTGTCAACAACTTCACTGACTGATGACAAATGATAAATTAATTTTCCATCAGTTCCTGAATGTGTATGCTTGATGTGAAATTCTTCCACAATGATCACTTTGGGAACCTCGACATATTCAAGTCACCCTCAATAGCTTTCTGGCAATCAGTTCCATTGCTAAATGTGAGAATTAATAAGGATGCCTCTTCAGGTTGAGTGAACCTCCTTGGCAAGAAACAAGACCACCATATGTATAATTAGTCTTATTATTGCATTTCCTCTGCTTGGGGGAGGGGGAGGGGGAGAGGGGGGGGTGGTCCAACTTTTTGTATCTCTCACTCCATCTCTTCTGGTCTCTCCCCATCGCTTCCCTCTCTCTGCATTTCTCCACGATACTCTTGTTTTCTCAATTCTCCCACCGACTTGGTCTTGCAATCCTCAGCCTTCCTCCTCAGTGCCTGCTCTTCCCCATCCTGTGTAGGAAGGAACTGCAAATGCTGGTTTAAACCGAAGATAAACGCAAAGTGCTCGAGTAACTCAGCGGGACAGGCAGCATCTCTGGAGAGAAGGAACGGGTGACGTTTCGGGTCGAAAACCTTCTTCAGTCTGACCACGTGGATCATCTCCGGGCGCTCCGGTATCCTCCCACGCTCCAAAGACTTGCAGGTTTGCAGGTTAATTGGCTTTGGTAGAAAAACATTGTAAATTGACCCTAGTGTGTAGGATAGTGCTAGTGTACAGGGTGATCGGTGACCGGAGCGGACTCAGTGGGCCGAAGGGCCTGTTTTCCGTGCTCTATTGCTAAAGTCTAAATTAATCTGGTTTACTACATAAACAGTCCATTAGTGCTTAAATAGCCATTTATTGGGACTGAAATATTGTTCTTTTAACATTACATTGTTTTCACCTTTGGAAATTCCCTCTGTGGATTTATAATTTTTGAGGCCTATTTCATCCAATTACTTCATTCTGATGTATATCTGTGAATGTGTAGGGCAGAAGTCCAATTAGATGTAGGGTTGCAATGTTCTCACTGAGGTTATTTGGATTAACAGCCGGCCTTCTTGCTCCTAATGGCCTCTCTCATTTACAAATATTTCAGCATTAAGATTTAACTTGCACATACATGTTCTATTACTTAATGGAAATACAAAACTAGCTACTACAATCATTAATTTCGCAGGCTGTTTATTTATTTTTTTTCCCAGTTAATTTTTCATCATGAATAATGAAAACTGTCCACAATTTGAGTAAATGCCATTTGTATAAGATTGGAAATGTCGGGATAGCCTCTACTTAGCTAATACAGACATTTTTTTAAACAAGTAATAGTATATTTGCTGTGGAGGTAATTTTCTTCTATTATGAACATAAAATAAAATGATTTATATATTTATAGTTTATACAAACATTGAACTGAAAAATGTACAGCACAGGAACATGGAGACCCGAGTTCGATCCTGGCTATCGGTGCTGTCAGTGCATAGTTTGTATGTTCTCCCTGTGACCACATGGGTTTTCTCTGGGTGCTCTGGTTTCCTTCCACGCTCCAAAGACGTACAGGTTTGTAGGTTAATTGGCTTTTGTAAATTGACTCTATTGTGTAGGATAAAATTAGTGTACGGGTGATCGCTGGTCAGTGCGGACACGGTGGGTCAGAGGGCCTGTTTCCATGCTGAATAAACTAAACTAAATCTGTTAAAATGAAGGTTCCAACCTGAAATGTTGTCCATCCAATTTCCTTCACAGATGCTGCCTGACCCACCAGCACTTTGCGTTTCCACAGTTCCTTGTGTCTCTGTCAAGATGTCCTGCAATTTTAGAAGCTTGCTGAAGTAAAAACTACTCTGTTAAACCAATTTTTAGTTTATTTTTTAATTCAGAGATTCGGTGCAGAAAAAGGCCCTTTGGCCCACCGAGTCTGTGCCGACCAATCATTCCCAATCATTCCCGAACATTAACATTATCTTACAAACACTAGGGACAATATATGATTATACCAAGCGAATAAACCTACAAAATTCTACGTCTTTGAAGTGTAGGAGGAAACCGGAGATCGCGGAGAAAACCCATGTACTGTAGGTCACGGGGAGAACATACCATCTCCGCACAGACAGCACCTGTAGTCAGAATCGAACACGGATCTCTGGGGCTGTAAGGCAGCAACTCTACCGCTACACCACTGTGCCCCCAATATGGATGATAATAAATCTTTTATGTAAATTTGCTCACATCATCTTACCTAAACTTTGTCTATCTTTAAATATTTTCATTCAATTAGATTAAATAAAAAATTAAAAAATCCTGAAAATACAAAAAAAACAATTAGCCATTTTAAAATCAGCAGGTGGTTATTAAATGTACAATAAATGTTTCAGCTCTATGGTTTCAACAGAATTTAAGGATCTAAAATAAAAACCCTGTTTTCTTCCTTTTAAGTATACCAACAGTGTTATTATGTACTTCCCAAAATGCTTGTTTTAATTTCTTTGTTTAAGCCATTTTATTTTCATATTGTAATGCAAGGAGACACAGTCTGATATCAAATTTGAAGATGCACTCTGGCTTTATAATTGTAAAGGAGCGTGGAATTGCTTTATGGAGGAAAAGTAAGGTTGACATTTGGTTAAGGTGGCTAAGTGAATCTGGCATTGTTTGGACAGAGACAAAGAAGATGGCTGACATTAAGTTGGACAGCAAAAATGTAATCTAACCTCGGGTTAAAGAGCCATCAAAAAGCTCTATGTCGGTTTCTCAAGGGAAATAGGGGGGGGAAATATCCATTTCTACAGCTCCTTGTCATGTCCATAGGATATCTCAAAACCCTCTTAACAAGCTGTGGATCATTTTGAAATACAGCCACGCTAACAGAAAATGCTGAAAGAGACAAGCTATGCCTTTAGTGTTGACATGTGATTTACAACCTAATGGCGTACACCAAGGCTAGATGGACGAGAGGTAAAATAATGCTCCATTTCTGATGAGGTCTGATCCTAAGCAAGAAATAACACGAGTCAACTTGTGTCCTTCATTTTACATTCATCACTTGCTGCAAAAAACGCCAGTGAATCAACAATGGAGAACGTTGCTGTTCATTTATTCTGACTTCAGTTTCTGGGAAGTGCTAAAGGGAAATTAGGTCGACGCTTAAAATCAAAACAATGACTGCAACACTCATCCAGGCAAGTGGATGACTGGAAAATAATCTATTCCTTACTAAATAAAATAGTGAGTGAACATACTCCAAAGTTGGTGCCTTTATCTGATTACAATTGGGTTTGTAAATTAATTAACTCAATTTTTCCCACTCCCCTACCCCTCTCCAGCCATTCCCTCTTCCACATTACTCTTCTGCATTACTCTGCTGCTAGCGTGTACGCCCCAATCTTCCAGCCTACCTCATTTGGGTATCTTGCACTTTTTCTCTGTAACTGTAACACTATAATGCTATAAAACTACATTATGAACGCTGGTAATTTCCTTTTTTCGTTACCTATTGCACTTGTGTATGATTGTCCTCATTTCTCGTATGATTTGACTGCATAGCACACAAAGTTTTTCCCTGTACCTTGCGACGCGTAAAAATACTAAACCAATACAAATACCAATTCAGTTTAATTGATTGTCACGTTTACCGAGGGACAGTGAAAAGCTTTTGTTGCGTGCTATCCAGTCAGCAGAAAGACAATACATGATTACAATCGAGCCATTTACAGTGCATAGATACATGATAAGGGAATAACGTTTAGTGCAAGGTAAAGCCAGCAAAGTCTGGTCATGGTAGTACAAGGGTCACCAAAAAGGTAGAAAGTAGTTTAGCACTGTTCTCTGGTTGTGGTAGGATGATTCAGTTGCCTGATAACAGCTGGGAATACCAATACCACCATATCTTACCCACCACACCACCCACTATTGATGTATATTTATTTTTATATATGCTGAACATTTTTTGGTTTATATGGGTTTTAGCGATTGCTATTTTTACATATCTGTTGTGTTGCTGCAAGTAAGAATTTCATTGTTCAGTTTCGGGACATGGGACGATAAAACACTCTCCTGACACCACACACCTCAAATTTCACCCAGAGAGTTGTGAATCTGTGGAATTCTCTGCCGCAGAAGGCAGTGGATGCCAATTCACTGCATGATTTAGCTCTCATGGCTATCGGAATCAAGGGACATGAGGAGAAAGCAGGAACGGGGTACTGATTTTGGATGATCAGCCATGATCATGTTGAATGGTGGTGCTGGCTCGAAGGGGCCGAATGGCCTACTCCTGCACGTATTTTCTATGTTTCTATGTTTCACACCTCACTCCCACGTACCACAACTCCAGTGCCACATCCCAACCATTGCGCCCAATGCAAGAAACCGTCTTTTAAATCGCCGTATCGGATGCCGAATGCCGCTGGTACAAATGTGCTGTTCAGCAGATCGGCTGTCTGCTGAAGTACACACAGTTGGAACCCAGCTTTGAGATTTTTTTCCCCATCTTTATTCCAACCTCACAACATGTTAAAAATTTGTCATGGGAACTGTAATCTCTGCACTTCATTAAAAATCCAGTAAATCAAATCCTCACGGGGGCTCGGCTATTAAGTGCATTGAGATAAGAAAGTTACCAGGTATGATCTACGATCTGTAATGTATTTGCTGATCTCAGCCAGACAGCATGTTACGAATTCAAGGGCTGTGTTAGATATTTCATTGAATTTAGCATTGGTTATCTTTCCTCTGCTGATATTCCCCTTACATTTGGTTTATTTGCTAATATCTGGTGATATGTGAGTGTGATCAGATGGGACATGATCAGTGAAAAGCTCTGTTAGATGGAGGAGATAATACAGTTCCTCGAGTGTCCCAAGGCTTTGGGAATCTTCTGAATAGTGAAACAATTAATTAAGATATCCCGACCGTATTGGATTGTCTTGAGTGTTCAGGAATAACAATCTGATCACATTGGGATGGCTTTGAATAGTCCAGGAGTTCATGGACAGTGCCTGGGCACCAGAAAGGCAATCTTTCTACTCTAGACCAAGATGTGAACATCACCCAATTCTTCTTATCGAGTCCACACACAAGAGCTGAACACACTTCTCGGCATCTGCATACAATGGTGTCTTGCACTTCTTGTGCTTCTTGTGCGTGGTGGTGGAAAGATTGATGGAAATAGGGCCGCGACGTGAATGCTCTTTCCTTGACCCCATCACCCATTTATTATTTGGAGCACAAAATGCTGGAGTAACTCAGCAGGGCAGGCAGCCTCTCTGGAGAACATGGATAGGTGATTTTTTGGGTCAAGACTTTTCCTTGTCGCTTATATGAACTGCCACAGCAAGGGGAGTAGTGGTGTGAGAGACAGGAGAGGAATCCGAAGAAGGGTCTCAACCTGAAACGTCATCAGTCTGAAGAAGTCTTGACCCTAAACGTCACCCATTCCTTCTCTACAGAGATGTTGCCTGTCCCGCTGAGTTACCCCAGCTTTTGGCGTCTATCTTCAGAGGAATCTGAAGGATGTTGTATTCCCTATCTTTGCCCTTCCAGGTTTAGTTTTATTAGTTTGTTGTCACATGTACAGGTACAGTGAAAAGCTTTTTGTGACGAGTTGCATCCTAGTTGATGTTAGGATGGCTCAGTTGCCTGATAACACCTGGGAAGGAACTGCCCCTGAATCTGGAGGTATGTGTTTTCCCACTTCTGTACCTCTAGCCTGATTGGAGAGCGGAGAAGAGGGAGTGACTGGGGTGAGACTGGTCCTTGGTTATGTTGCTGGCCTTGCACGTATGGGTTAGTAGGTTAATTGGCCTCTGTAAATTGTCCCTAGTTTGTAAGGTAGAACCAGTGTATGGGTGATCGCTGGTCAGCGCGGACTTGGTGGGCCTATAGGCTAGTTTCCATGATGTATCTCTAAACTAAACTAGGATGCAGATTGGTTTTCAGTGGCGAATATCACAGTATCTTCTGTAAATATCACAGTGGGTTCTGTAAATTGTTCCTCGTTTGTCGGATACAAAAGTGGGATAACATGAATGTGCGGGTGATCAATGGTTGGCATGGACTCGGTGGGCCGAAGGGCCTATTTCCACCCTCTATCTCTAAACTCTAGACTCTAAATGGCTTTGAGGCCTTTCAGCGAATGAACACAGAATGCTTCTATATCACAGTAGCTGAAAATGGATTAGAGGAGCCATCAGTAAACATTCCCATCTCTGACCTTGTGATGAGGGGGAGAAGACTGAGAACAAACTGACGTGTGGAGAGCACTACTCTGAGGGAGACCGGCAGCATTGTACTCAGGCTGAGCATGGTCTCATTTAATCACCTTCGGCAGGAAATGGCTTTCTATTAGTAGGTTAGTTTGCACAAGAACCAATGTTGGGAGCAAATGTTTATTCATTCTTGAGGATGTGTGCGTCGGTCCCAAGACCATTGTTTCTTGCCTTGAGGAGGAGATCGCCATGAGTCAGCTTCCCTGAACTACTGCAGGCCTTGCCATGACTATAGTCCCACCGTGCACTGTTGGGGAGAGAATTCCAGGATTCAAACCCCGTAATGATGAAAGAATAGCAAAGATAGACACAAAAAACAGGCCTTCTTCAGACTAGCATTATATTTCAGTGTCATAACGTGTGTGACTCGGAAGGGAACCCACTCGCGGTTACGTTCCCCTCCTACCTGCTATTTCGTTTGGTTTATTGATACAGCACAGAAACAGGCCCTTCGAGCCTACGCCGACCAGCGATCCCTGCACATTAACACTATCCTACACATACTAGGGACAATTTACTATTTTACCAAAGTCAATTAGTCTACAAACCTGCACGTCTTTGGAGTGTGTGAGGAGACAGGAGCACCTAGAAAAAATCCACGCATGTTACGAGGAGAACGTGCAAATTCTGCCCAGATGACACCCGTGATCAAGATCAAACCCAGGTCTCTGATGCAGCGAGGCAATAGCTCTACAGCTGCACTACTGTACAATCCTACCTTCTTGGTGATTGACACTGGGGCAGGTTTGGAAGATACCGTTAAAGCAGTCCAGGAGAGTACCTGCAGTGCATTTTGTAGACGGTACATTCTGCAGCATTTGTGCACAGGTAGTTCAGGAAACGAATGCTTGTGATCGTGGACAGAGCACTGATCATGCAGCCTGCTTTACCTTGAACGGACATGAACTTCTTGAGTGTTGTTGTAACTGCACTCATCCAGGCAGGAGGTGAAGCTTATGCCACATTCACATGTCTTGAGCCTTATAGACGGTGGAAAGCCTCTGAGGTGTCAGCAGATGTCTTTCATTGCTAGATACCAGCCATTGGTCTATCTGACAACCACACTGGAAGAGTGAAGTGGGCTTTAGTCAGAACCTTGGACCATAAGCAATAGTGACAGAGGGTGGCACAGTGGCGCAGCGGTAGAGTTGCTGTCCTACCGCACCAGAGTCTCGGGTTCGATCCTGACTACGGCTGCTGTCTGTACGGAGTGTGTACGTTCTCCCTGTGACCGCGTTGGTTTTCTTTGGGTCCTCCGGTTTGCTCGCATACTCCAAAGACGTACAGGTTTGCAGGTTAATTGACTTCTGTAAAAAATGTAAATTGTCCCCAGTGTGTAGGATAGTGCTAGTGTATGGGGTGGTCACTGGTCAGTGCGGACTCGGTGGGCCGAAGGATCTGTTTCCATGCTGTATCTTCAAATTACAAAGTAAAGTTTAAACCTCTTGGTGTATTTTTCTCCTTCTGTGGACTTGAGTTTATATCAGGGCTCCTTGATGCCAAATGAGTTGCAACTGACAAGCCTCCACTATACTCAGTTGGGCAGCACCAGTGCCTCTTCTGCTGTTCAGTCAATCTTGGTCTCCATCTTATTGCCGATATCTCTTCATTCTCTCCACCCCACTGCTTTCTCTGTTATTTAAAACATGTTTCTCCCATTCTGATGAAAGGACATTGATCTGAAATGTTAACTCTGTTTCTCTCTCCACAAACGCTCCTTGACATACATTGTGCATTTTGGGCAATAAGTGGTTTCGGAAACCAATAGTCTTCAGCATCCACTCTGTGTCTACAGGCCAATCATTAAGTGAAGGACATAATCAGTGATAACAATTGTTTTGGTTTCAAGAAGTCTTGCAAACCAAACCTCTTTTTTTCATTAATAGAATCAAGGAACTACAGATGTTGTTTTCTACCAAAGATAAACACAAAGTGCTGGAGCTACTCAGCGGGTCAGGCAGCATCTCTAGAGAAAAAAGATGGGTGACATTTCAAGTCAGGACCCTTCCCGAAACGTCACCCATCCTTTTTCCCCAGAGAAGCTGCCTGTCCCATTGAGTTACTCCAGCACTTTGTATCTATCCCTTGTTTTCTTTTCTCGAGTTCCAGTGCTGGTGGAAGCAGACAAAATGGGAGTTCATAAGTTCAATTGTTCCAGGAGCAGAATTAGGCCATTCAGCCCATCAAGTCTACTCCACCATTCACTCATGGCTGATCTATCTTTCCCTCTCAACCCCATTCTCCTGCCTTCTCCCCATGGCCCCTGACACCCATGCTAATCAAATGACTAGAGAGCAAAGAGCTCCAATTGCTGAAACAAAATGGCTGAAATTCATAGAAGTCAAATATTTGGAGCTCTGGAAAAGTTTGTTGCTATTTAGCTTTAAAGTTAACTAAACCAGAGGACCATTAATATCCCAGTATCCATCATCATTTTCAGAAGAATAGGAGGAATTTTTGAATGTAATATTCAGCAAAAAAAAACTTTCTAAAAAAACCCATGCGCTGGGAGTAATTTATCATGTCAGCACCAGCCACAGTTACTAATTTGTCACATATGTATCGTGGGAGTAATTCTTAACGTGATCATTGTATCCTGGGAGATGTAAAAACTGCAATGGGGGAACGCTAGCATGGAAATAAAGAGAAGGTCATGGTTGGTGTAGGATGGTTGTATCCTGTGAGGACCTTATAGCCTAGGAGGATCATACCCAGTACTATTGTCATGGAGGAAGCTACCCTGGAAGAAATCTATTCCTTGCTTGTTTGAACCCTAGCCTGTGGATAAAATAGAGAATTGTTCAAACTCAAGATAAATGCAAAGTGCTGGAGTAACTCAGCGAGTCAAGCAGCACCTTTGGAGAAAAATATAGACACAAAAAGCTGGAGTAAATCAGCGCACAGGCAGCATCTCCGGAGAGAAGGAATGGGAGACGTTTTGGGTCGAGATCCTCCTTCAGACCCTTTCTCTCCAGAGATTGCTGTCTGTCCCGCTGAGTTATTCCAACTGTTTGTGTCTATCTTCAGTTTAGACCAGCATCTGCAGTTCCTTCCTACACCATTGGAGAAAAAGGATGGGCGACATTTCGGGAGGGATCCTTCTTCAGTCTGAAGAAGGGTCCTGACCTGTTACATCATTCATCCTTTTCCTCCAGAGATGCTGCCTGAGCCATTGAGTTACTCCAGCAATCTGTGTCTATATTTGGTATAAACCAGCGTCTGCAGTTCTTTGTTTCTAATTAAAATTTAGCCTGGCTAAAAACTAGCCTAGCTGAGCTGTTCTCTAGGAACACCATATACCGAATGTATTTTAATCCTAATGTTTTTTATCCTGGGAGTATTTTAACCTGGAAGAACCTTACCTGTGGTGCACTTTAATCTGAAATGACCATTCCCTGGGATGACTTGATCCTGAGAGCATTTAGTCAAATCAGGATTGTGTTAATATCTTTGACTTACAAAGTTGATGGTAAATTGTGCCATAAATTCCAATTCTTTCCAAATCATGCTCAGAGATATTGTGAAGTACATTTATTGTAGCCACAGAATGTATGTAATTGTATAATGAAAGCCGGTCTAATCAAAAGTAATTTATTTTCTGTAATTGCATCTTTCACTAAAGGGAAAGCTGTAATTGACAAAAGAGAGATGTAATATGAGCAGATGTTTTGGTTTTCAGGCCAAAATGGTACTCTGCTTCTCTTCCCATTTCTCATAGCAATTGTCAGCCAATTGACAATTGATGCAGTGGCACGGTGGCGCAGCGGCAGATTTGCTGCTTTATAGCGCCAGAGACCCTGGTTCAATCCTGACTACAGGTGCAGTCTATACGGAGTTTGTACGTTCTTCCCGTGACCTGCGTGGGTTTTCTCCTATATCTTCAACTTACTCCCACACTCCAAAGACGCACAGGTTAATTGGTTTGGTGAAAATTTAAATTTCCCTTAGTGTGTGTCGGATAGTGTAAGTGTGCAGAGATCACTGGTCGGTGTGGATACGGTGGGCCGAAGGGCCTGTTTCTGTGCTGTATCTCTAACCTAAACTAAACTAAACCAATTAATCACCTTTATGCATACCCCATTACCTATCTTCAGAGCACATTTGCAATCATCATGCTCCTATACAAAGCACCACAGTGACTGGAGCATGGCTTGCAGTTAGATGCTGACTTTCAGTGGACGAGTCTTGAACAGTACTGGGCCGAGAAGGCCTGGGTTTAGACTGTACAGTCTTGCGGAGAAGAGTAGCATGCTCAGCCGGTGGCAAGGAACAGTAAAACTATCAGTGCAGTAGCAAAAGTCAGATACAAAACGCTCTCAGATGGAGGGAGATATATGCTTTGCAAACCTGCCATTGCTGCACCAGCACAGTGATTCAGTAATCCTTGCAACTTGTTCGATGACAGTTTACTGCTATGCCTCGACACGTTCGAGCCTTTTACTGAACTGAAAGCCAGAGCCGCAAAGGTAGCAGTCTGCAGCTAGCAGATACCAAGTCATATCTTCATGTCTGACCTTTCCTGGACATTCAGTGCCTTGTCCATGTGCTGTGGGTGAAAGCCGAAATATCCAGCATCCGATGCTGCCTGGTGGCTGGATCCTTAATGGTTGCAGTGTGACTGGACATGGACAGGCATGGAGCTCAGTGCAAAGCCCAAGGCAATGATGGATCTAGACTCCATTACATTACACGTGTGCTGTCTGGCAAGGATATCATTGCATTAGACATTTCATCGTGTATCTCCAGGGCTCTCGCTTAACTTTTTTTCCCTGTTGCCAGCCGGGCAACCTTGACAGCTTTTTAGGTTGCCAAATGACAGTTTAGGTGGTCATTTAAGACGGTTTGCATGACGCGTGCGATAATGTGCTCGGACGAAGTGCGTAGTTACCAGTCGGAATTATGCTCAATGAAGCATTCACATATTATGTTCAAGAAGGAACTGCAGATGTTGGAAAATCGAAGGTAGACAAAAGTGCTGGAGAAACTCAGCGGGTGCAGCAGCATCTATGGAGCAAAGGAAATAAGCAACGTTTCAGGCTGAAACCCATCAGTCTGAAGATGGGTTTCGGCCCGAAACATTGCCTATTTCCTTCGCTCCATAGATGCTGCCGCATCCGCTGAGTTTCTCCAGCACTTTTGTCTACATTCACATATTATTTCTGCTTCAAATAACTCACAAACTAAACATATTCACCAATCAAGACATGATATATACCACAATGACATGCAGCAAAATTATAATACAATATCTCAACTCTTTTTACACATTGCAATTAATGCAATTTCTATTAGTTCTTTCCACTTCCAAACAAAAATGTGGTTGGATTATTCAGCATATGATCAACCTGTGTCAATAAATCCTGGACCATGGTACATATATGCTTAACCATACACACTACATATTGATGCAAGCATGTTTTCTGTGAAGGACCGAAAATTACCATGACATGGCCATAGCATGGGTCGTTATTGCTATTGGCACAGAAACACTCTGGCTTCCCACATAATTTATCCATAAAAAAATATACAGGTTGCAAGGAAATTTCTAAAGGCATTTTATGATAATAGCTGTTAAAACCGACTATACCCATCTGACAGGTTAAACATTACACTAACTGACAAGAGATGGCCAAAGGACATAACTGCAGCAAATGTTCTTTTGGTAATATATTTAAAGGTGTCAAAACAAATAATAACATTGGGAATTAAAACACATTTGATTGCATTCCGTTATCAAACATAGTCAATGTTCGCTCTGAAGACCATGAAGCACAATAGGGTCAGGGGATGTGTGAATCAGTGCGGGGTGGATAGATGGCGGGGGTTGAGAAGGCAATCGGTGTGGAATGGATGGATTGAGGCAGGTGAATTAGTACGTGTTGGTTGGAGTATGTAAAATTGTGAGGGGAGAGCACGGGGGATGTCAGTGGTGTTGAATGGGGGGATCAGTACAGGATGGATGGGGGGGATCAGTACAGGATGAATGGGGGGTTCAGTACAGGATGAATGGGGGTAGACAAAAATGCTGGAGAAATTCAGCGGGTGAGGCAGCATCTATGGAGCTAAGGAAATAGGCAACGTTCGGGTCGAGACCCTTCTTCAGACTGTTCCCCCCATTCTTCTTGAATGGGGGGTTCAGTACAGGATGGATGGGGGAGATCAGCACAGGATGAATGTGGGGAATCAGTACAGGATGAATGGGGGGGAGACAGGACAGTGTGGATCGGAGGGTCTGTGCAGGATGAATGGGGGATCACTACAGGATGAATGAGGGGATCACTACAGGATGAATGAGGGGATCAGTATAGGATGAA
Organism: Malacoraja senta; assembly: GCA_038087875.1. NCBI lineage: Eukaryota > Metazoa > Chordata > Chondrichthyes > Rajiformes > Rajidae > Malacoraja > Malacoraja senta. The sequence continues at coordinate 44,395,109 of CM075984.1, forward strand.
TGGGGGATCAGTACAGGATGCATGAGGGGATCAGTGCAGGATGAATGGGGGATCAGTAAAAGATGAATGGGAAGATCACTACAGGATGGATGGGGGGATTGGTGCAGGGTAAATGGAGGGTGGGTCAGTACGGGATGAATGGGAGGATCAGTGCAGGATGAATGGGGGGAGAAGTGCATGAGGGGTGGGAAGGGGTGTCAGTACAGGATGAATTGCGGGACCAGTGTAGGGTGGATGGGGGTGGGGGGGGGTGGCAGGAGAATCAATGCGAGGTGGGTAGGGTGATGAATAGATTGGGGGGGGGGGGTAGATGGGGAGTGGAGCACAGGGGATGTCAGTGAGGACTGAATAGAGGAGGGAATGGGGATCAGTGCGGGATGGAGAGGAGGGGTCCCAGGATAAGAGGGGTGGAGGGGGATGTACAAGAGAGAGAAAGAGAGAGAGAGAGGGGGGAAGGGGCAGAGGAGGTGGGGAGGAAGAAAGGTCAGCGCTCCTCAGACAACATCGCCCCGCTGCCTTAGCCGTCCCTGTCCAACGCCAAAGTGTCGCCGCCTCCTCGCCACCGCCTCCCCTCCTCCGCCAGCCGACAGCAAGGTGCGGGGCCGAGCGGTGCAGCTCAAAGATCCTATAGCTATAGGATCTTTGATGCAGCTGCATCAGATGGCGGAAGGAGGCCTCCCCTCCCTCCCTCGAACCGGCCTAGGCGTGTGAGAGGGGTTGTTTTGAAAGCGCCGTTGGTGGATTTGCAAGCAGCGTCCGTTATCAGGGCGATAGCGGCCGCTGCCTGCAAATCCACTAACGCTGCTTTCAAAACAACCCCTCTCGCACGCCGAGGCCGGGAGGAGGGAGGGAGGGAGAGGGAGAGGGAGGCCTCCTTCCGCCAGGCGGGGTGCGGGAGGAGGAGGCGGTGGAGCCGCTGTTGCCGCTGTTCGGGGCCCGTCATTCGCTCCGACCCTTCGTCACCACGCACCTAGTATCTTTGCCCCGCAATCAAAGATACTAGAGGAATACAGCCGCCGCCGCCGACACAAAACGTCACGTTCCTATTCTCCAGAGATGCTGCCTGACCCGCGGAGTTACTCCAGTTTTTTGTGTCTATCGGTATAAACCAGTATTTGATTGCCAAGCCGGGCAAAATGACTCGGTGTTTAGGTTGCCCGGCGGCACTTTGAGTGGTCAATGGCACCCGGGCAACCGCTAATTTCGAGCCCTGATCTCTTAGGGCAGCACGGTGATGTAGCAGTAGAATTGCTGCATTACAACCCTGGAGACCCAGGTTCCATCCTGACCATGGGTGTTGTCTATACGGAGTTTGTACGTTCTCCCCGTGACCACATGAATTGTCCCCGGCAGCTCCGATTTCTTCCCACACTCCAAAGACGTACGGGTTTGTAGATTAATTGGCTTGGTAAAATTGTAAATTGTCCCTAGTATGTGTATGATAACGCTGGTATGCAGGGATTGATAGTCGGCGCAGACTCGATGGGCCGAAGGGCCTGTAAACTAAAAGTAAACTAAACTCATCTGCCTTCTTCTATAGACTATTCCATGGGTAGTTCAGAAGGATGAGGGGTTAACCTCATTGATACGTACCGAATAGTGAAAGGCCTGGATAGACTGGGTGTGGAGAGGATGTTTCCACTAGTGGGAGAGTCTATGGCCAGAGGGCACGGCCTCAGAATAAGAGGACGTATCTTTAGAAAGAAGATGAGGAATTTTTTTAGCCAAAGGGCGGTGAATCTGTGGAATTCATTGCCACACACAGCTGTGGAGGCCAATTTTGGGGGGTATTTTTAAAGCGGAGATTGATAGATCCTTGATTAGTTAACAGTGTCAGGGATTATGGGGAGAAGGCAGGAGAATGGAGTTGAGAAGGAAAGATAGATCAGCCATTATTCAACGGGGGAGTAGACGACACAATTCTGTTCCTTTGACCTGATGACCATTTTTGTTCTGGCTGCATACGTAGTTCACTTCAACGGTTCAGTGGCTTCTTTATTGTCAAATATACGGAGATACAGCGAAATGCTTGTTCTGCACACTATACAGTCTAACCATACAGTACATGAGTACAATAGATCTTCTTCTGGAACAGCCACGCAGAGAGTCGCCATGTTCTGATGCCATCTCTGAAATGTCTGATTTTTTCCCAAGGAGATCTGCAGTTACTTATTTTGTCACTTTAAGGCCCGGTGTTGTGGCGGCACTGTATCGGTGAAGTAGGGGTGGGCGATGCCGTCGGCTCCTATCCACCACCGCTCCGTGCAGCTACCGCAGGCTGCACTCGGTCCGCTCGCTAGGCCGGCTGCCGTAGGGCCTCTCGTGGCCAATGATACAAAAATACTTGGATTAGCATGTGGTGATGTCAGATAGACACAAGAAGGCTGGTGTAAAGGGCAGCGATAGAGTTGCTGCCTTACAGCACTTGCAGCTTCGGAAAACCGGGTTCGATCCCGACTATGGACGCAATCTATACAGAGTCTATACGTTCTCCGCGTGACATGCATGGGTTTTCTCCGAGATCTTCGGTTTTCACCCACACTCCAAAGACATAGGTTAATTGTCTTGGTGTAAATGTAAAATTGTCCCTCGTGAGTGTAGGGTTGTGTTAATGTGTGGGGTTCGCTGGTTGGTACGGACTCCGCGGGCCGAAGGGCCTGTTTCCGCACTGTATCTCAAACTAAACTAAACTAAACTAAACCCAGGGGACAAAAAACCAGACAGCTTTACACCTACACTTAGGAAATTTGATTATACAGTATTCCACAGTAAAAGGATAACCAAGGTCTAACAGTAATGGATCACTAAGGAGTAAATCCTAGTTCAGGACAGTTTACATTTATGTTAAAAAATGATTAATAAAAAAACAACTTGAGAAAATGACATAACGTGGAAGTTTGCAAAAGTGCATAGCTTTCATCATGTGTAGGAAGGAACTGCAGATGCTGGTTTAAACCGAAGATAGACATAAAAAGCGGGAGAAAACCGAAGATGTCGGAGAAAACCCACGTTGCGGTCACAGGGAGAACGTGTATACTCTGTACAGACAAACATCCATAGTCAGGATCAACACCAGGTCTCTGGCACTGTAAGGTCGTAGCTCTACTGCTACGCCAACATGCCGCCCTGTCAATTGTATTGAATTATATTTAATTCAATGTATACGTTCAAGAACCTAGAGCTATTAAAACTTACTGCTGAACTAGCTAGATTTGTCAGGTATGTTTGGCAGAAACCTTGGAGATTTTTTCTTATCTGCAATCACTTTGAAATGATGTCGTCTTACAGAGAGGGCTCAGTTCTTTGTCCCTGGGGCCTGCGATGTGTTTGTTTAATGCTCACTTGTTTCAGAACAACATTAGGCAGAACGCTAAACATTCCACGGACAAAAGTAATGCTTAATGCAGACGCATCTACCAAGATTGATGATTCCATTTGCATTTATCCGTAAGAGGTTTGTGGAAAAATTGCCTAAGGGTAACATGTCTTTGGTGGACATGAGCCTTGACCTCTGCCGGCCTTCATTGAACCAGTGAAGCCGTGGGCAGAAATGTATGTTGAAGACTATTATAGTGCTGTGGGGATGAGACAGGGGGGTGGGGGCAGGGGGAGAATGACCCAGACTTTATTCTGTTGATCTTGGTTTTCACAGCCGATCTGAGTGAGGGGACTGGGAAAGTGAACAGGGCAGTGTATTGTAGAGCACGCCATCATTGCTGCCTTTGTCGTCCATCCAAGCATGAAAACACTGGGCCAGTGATCTGAGAAGATTAGTTGAATGATACAAAAATACCAGAAGGTGAACCACATTCAATCAGCAGAATCCCCGTCTCTTATCAAATGCTGACAGCACGCCCAAACCGATGCCTCTTGCTGCAGCCCAGAAAATATGTGTGCGTTTGAAAACTTTCAGCACCTTGTGCTGTGGGAAACAAATGAGGGAAGACTGAATTACCCTCTGCAAGGAGTTGTGCGCTCACCAGGATCTGTCGGAGCTAGCAGCAAAGTACCACTTCCAGTAATTACCACTGCTTCACACCATCCGCACTACAAGCATCACTTTAATTGAAAAGCAACAGCTGATGAACACATCAGTTATTCATGGCTGAACTCATTTGAATAAGACGCATTAGCGAAAATGCTTTTATTTTTTCTGTTGCTCAACATGCATTTTATGTCGGGTTGGAAATGAAAGAGATATTATGGGAACCCAGGGGCGTAGTTTATATTCCGCATATGGACTGACCTCTAACTTGTGAGTGATAACTTTGAGTAAATCATGGTGAAAGTCAAGAATAGAAACTAAATCAAATCCTGTAGTTGCTCATGATATATCCTACTTATACCATATGTTAGCAGTTAAAGCATTTTGACAAAGCTCTGGCCTTGGCTTTCTGTTCTCTATTAAAGTTTTAGTTCATGCTTTCCAAAGAATTGCCTATCATTGAATTCATGTGGAGTACAGGGAATCTCTAAAGAATCTCTGTGGAGTTTAAAATAATGCTAACACTTCCCAGTTAGCTAAAAAAAAAACTGCAATTAAAGAGCAAATGGAATCATAGTGAGCTCGTACATGTTTGAAATTTGCAACTGAAGTGCTATCAAGTTACTGGTGTTTAGTTATTCATAACATGGTTTATTTTCAAGTGTTGAGAAACTTCGAGATACTTAAGTAGGCTCCTGTTGGAACTTTGACAACAATGGAGCGTATTTTTGCTGTGTTTTCTGATACCTCCTTTCATGCCTCTGCCAAAGTTTAAATGGATGAGAGGAAGAATGTCTCTGGAAATATAACCCATGCACCTTCCTCATCTGAAATGTGAACAAACGAGAAATTATTTTGTTTAGAAGAATCTTAAAACAGACTTGCCTGGACATTTAACTCCATAATACTGTTTTTGGCAGGCAGAAATCTTCCACGCATTTAGTTTAGTTCCTTGTCACATGCTATCCAGTCAGCAGAAAGACAATACATGATTACAATCGAGCCATTTACAGTGCATACAGTGTATAGATACATGATAAACATACTCATACAGTGGCACATACTTATGTATGATTAAAACATATTTGGACGTGTGACATGAAAAGCTGTGACCTGCAGGGGCACTGACCAAGTACGGGTGGCTAGGATTCGGCGAGGTGTGGCTTTCAAAGGGCACAGACATGCTGGGTGAATGCTATAATGTTAATCATTTTTTTAATTAATTCTCTCTCGTTATTATATTGCTTACGGAGTACTATGTTTACATATTCTGTTGTGCTGCTGCAGGTAACAATTTCATTGTTCTATCTGGGAGAATGAAACACTCTTGATTCCTGACTCTCTAATGGCCTAAACATTTCTACAATTCTAAACTTCAAAAAAATGTTAAACATATCAAGAACTTGTTGATAAACTAGTCAACCCTTACTGCTGAGATACGATAAGTTATTATATGTTTTTTTAAGGACTCCTCTGGATTAACTTCAATGGAAGTTAAATAGTTGGCTAAAATTGTATCGAGAGTAAAGGAGATGCCTAAGGAAATTTACCCTGTATTCAATTACCTAACTGGAACCATACTGTAAATTTGCATCCTGTTTTAATTGCCTTCATGACTTCACCTTTGCCTTTCTCTGTAAATTCTTCCACTCACAATCTATCTATCTATCTATCTGTCTGTCTGTCTGTCTGTCTGTCTGTCTGTCTGTCTGTCTGTCTGTCTGTCTGTCTGTCTGTCTGTCTGTCTGTCTGTCTATGGTATATATGAGTGTGTGTGTATATATATATATATTTATATATTTATATAATCATCATTGGCGGTCACTCGAAACGAGTATGACTGTCCTCTCATGGAGGACGCCTGTGCGTGACTTTGTTTAACTTGGGGAGACTGGTGCACAGACAGCCACCACACGGTCCTTGACAGATCTGGGTCAGAATCCAGTGGCATGGAGTCCAAGACGACCGGGGACCCTTTTCTGCTGCAGCCTTCATCCGCCTTCCCAGCGTTGTGATGCTCCACTAAGGTCAGCCATCATCCTCCGCCTGTTCCACTGTTGAGGTATTGGTGGATTGCTCTTTGTCAGAGACCTCCCCCTCGACCTTACTGCCATGGGTGACCCTACCAGCAGCATAGCTCCAGACGGCATCGCTCTCAGGATCTCAGGATCTCAGGACCACACAAGCTTCTTCACCACGGCAAGGTGACAATCCACGGAGAAGATATATGTAGATATAGTAAGAGATATCCATATAGTAATATATATCCACACACACACTCTCTTACTAATCTTAACATGAACATTCCTGATAATATTATCAACATTATTCTGGAATTTTTTGCTGGGTTTTTTTTTAATGACATTCCTACAAATCTATCTTACTGTCCTAATATTTCCTTTAGTCAGTCATTTACAGATTTAGTTTGACGGCTCTCTTTCGAAGCAACTTGGGATGTTTTGTTCATAAGTTCATAAGTCATAGATCAGAATGAAACAATTCGGCCCATTGAGTCTACTCCGCCTTTCAATCCTGGCTGACCTATCTTTCCTTCACAACCCCATTTTTCCTGTCTTCTCCCGTAACCTTTGGCACTCTTGCTACTCAAGTGTTTTGTTTGTCCAAAGAAACACCAGAAGTACACGTATTCTGTTGTAGTTTTCATTCAAATAATTTCAATTTGACACTACCTTCCACAAACTCAGCCTTCACTCCAGGCACCTTCCCCAAAGGATCTGAGTGGCATTCGGACTGCAATCTAACAGCTCCTGAACTCTAAAGGCAGCCACAGCGATTTAGGAAAGGGATCACGTAACTGCACATGCTGGAATCCTGAGCTAAACACAAAGTACTGGAGGAACTGCGGTGGCACTGTGGCGCATCAGTAGAGCTACTGCCTTACATCCGGAGACCTGGGTTCGATCCTGACTATGGGTGCTGTCTGAACGGAGTTTGTACTTTCTCCCCATGACCTGGGTGGGATTTCTCCTTGATCTTTGGTTTCCTCCCACACTCTAAAGATGTACAGGTTTGTAGGTTAATTGGCTTCGGTAAAATTGTAAATTGTCCCTAGTATGCATAGGATAGTGTTAGTATGTGGGAATCGTTGGTCAGCGCGGACTTTGTGGGTCGAAGGGCCTGTTTCTGCATTGTATCTCCAAGCTAAACTAAACTAAACTCAGTGGGTCAGGCAGCATCTGTGGAGGGAATGGACAGATGACATTTCAGATCAGAATCCTCCTTCAGACTGATGGAATAGGTGGAGAATGTTGGAAAAGAGAGGTTGGGGTAGGACAAAGCCTGGCAAGTGACAGGTGGATACAGGTGAAGGGGGGGATAATTCACACATTGGTAAAGCGACAAAGGCAAGAGATGAGAAGGGGGAAAATGGCATGCCAGATAAGGAAAGAAGAGGAGGGATGAAAAATAAAGCCAGAGGGAAGGATATAGGTGAAGTGGACAGTGTGGGGAGGGTATGTGCGATTTCCTTCCACTTTAAGCCTGACCTGCTGAGTTCTTCCGCCATTTTGCTTTTTAGAAAAGGGTTTTTCTTGATAGGTAATGAGTGGGTGCCATCTGCCATTTTGCACAGAAGCAAAACTAGTGCTACATTTAACAATGTTCACCAAATGGCTGTGAACAGGCCAAGATTGTAGAACTACTGTCTTTTCCCTTTACAATTGCCAAAGGGGCTAATACACATTTCCAGCGTTTTGACCTTTGCTTGTGGCACTGCCTCCTCTGCAAAGTGTAAATCCCAGACTCTAGCTAGCAGTGCCTTTGCAAGGCCTTATGAAATTCAATTTATAGCCTATTAAAACACAGATAATTCCAGGCTAAGGTCACTTTCCCATTCTCTCTCATGAAGTCATATTTTCTCTCGGAATATTTTATTTCAGTTTATGCACACTATAACTCAGGGCAGGTCTAAATGATTGCAAATCCTTAACATCCCATCAATGTGGTTGCTCCTTTTTCCTCTTTCATCTTGTTGGCAAGCATACAAATCCGAGGTCAGGATCGATCCCGGGTCTCTGGCATTGTGGGGCAGCAGCACTGCCAAATGCGCAATTGTGGTGTGAATGGCTTATTGCCAGCAGTTTACTAGGTAAAGAGCAGTTGGCCAGGAAGGCACTTGCATTACCTAATCCAAGGTGAGGTGGACCATTGCGAGCAGGAGGACCGTCGAGAGCTATGAATATTGATTTCTCTAACTTCAAGTAACCCTGGCATTCCCTCTCTCTCTCTATCCCACCCCCACCCAAGCCGCACCAGCTTCTCGGTCTCACCCAACAAACAGCTAACCATGGCCTGTTTCCTTTATCATTGTTATGTTTTTTTGTATACCTTTCATTCATTGTTCTTTATCTCTCTACATCATTGTCTATATCTCTCGTTTCCCTTATCCCTAACCAGTCTGAATAAGGGTCTCGAACCAAAACGTTCTCTCCAGAGATGCTGCCTGTCCCGCTGAGTTTCTCCAGCTTTTTTGTGTCTATCTTCGAGAGCAAGGGGGACTTGCACTGCTGAGAGCTACCCAGCGGAGGGGGGGGCACCGAGAGGGAAGGGAGACCCGGTGCGGGGCCGCCTGCTGCCACATGCGGTGACAGGCCGGACTGTTCGGTGAACTTGGTTGGCACCAGAAACGTGGCAACTCTTGTGTACTGCCTAGGTGTGGTCTGCTGTACGATTTCACCAGGTTGTATGCAGCAACAAAGCATTTTACTGTATCTCGGTACATGTGCGAATAAAGTATCATTGAATGTTAAAATTGTACAAGGCATTGGTGAGGCCAATTCTGGAGTATGGAGTACAATTTTGGTCGCCTAATTATAGGAAGGATGTCAACAAAATAGAGAGAGTACAGAGGAGATTGCCTGGGTTTCAGCAACTAAGTTACAGAGAAAGGTTGAACAAGTTAGGTCTTTATTCTTTGGAGCGCAGAAGGTTAAGAGGGGACTTGATAGAGGTCTTTAAAATTATGAGCGGGTTAGACAGAGTGGACGTGGATAAGCTTTTCCCATTGAGAGTAGGGAAGATTCAAACAAGGGGACATGACTTGAGAATTAAGGGACAGAATTCTCGGCCTCAGAGGGCGGTGGAGGCAGGTCCTCTGGATGCTTTCAAGAGAGAGCTAGATAGGGCTCTTAAAAATAGCGGAGTCAGGGGATATGGGGAGAAGGCAGGAACGGGGTACTGATTGTGAATGATCAGCCATGATCACATTGAATGGCGGTGCTGGCTCGAAGGGCCAAATGGCCTACTCCTGCACCTATTGTCTATTGTCTCCCACAAGGTCAATGGTAAAAAGGTGGATGAGTAAAAAGAGTTGATGGGGAAGTTAAGTTGGTGTTGTGGTATAGATACCCTTCCTTACAACATGCTGCAGTTTGAATGTTTTCCTTCATCTCAGTAACTAGAAATAAGTGCAAGGCATTGTATGTAGGAGCAAGGAACTCAGGCAGCACGGAGGCACTGCAATAGAGTTGCTGCCTTGTAGTGTCAGAGACCCGGGTTTGATCCTGTCTATAGGTGCTGTCTGTATGGAGTTTGTACATTCTTCCCATGACCGCGCATGGGTTTTCTCCGGGCACCCGATTTTCCTCCCACATTCCAAAGAAGAACAGGTTTGTAGGTTAATTGGTTTCGGTAAAGTGTAAAATTGTCTCTAGTGTGTTTAGGTTAGTGTGCTATGTGATCGCTGGCCGATGCGAACTCGGTGGGCTGAAGGGCCTGTTTTCTGTGCTGTATCTCTAACATCTTAAGTCTAAAGTCTAAGTCCAGAAGCTTGCATACAAAAATAGACACAAAGTGCTGGAGTAACTCAGCGGGTCAGGCAGCATCTCTGGAGAAGATGTCTAGGTAACCTTTCAGATCAGGACCAAACTTCAGACTGATTGTGGTGGGAGGGAGGAGAAATTGTATGGTTTGTCTAGAACACAAGCTAATTTGATTATACCGTCTTCTCATTTGTATCCAAAATCTCCCAACTCTGCATCTCATCATGATATTGTTTGCTCACCACTGGTCAAATGGTTAAGATTATGAAATCTTTTTGGGCTCCTGTAGCTTCAGCTTTGAGTTCAATATAATGAATGGAATATGTGTAGGAAGGAACTGCAGATGCTGGTTCAAACTGAAGATAGACACAATAAGCTGGAGTAAATCTGTAATGAATGTAATAATCTGGAGTAATTAATGGAATAACCAGGTTCCTTGTTGATGCTTTTTATGGACTGAAGTTTGCACTTGTCTGCTTTAGGTTATGCAATTATTTAGCTTAAATATTTTGTCCAATTCACTCTGCAATTATAAAGCTACCTTTATTGATACCTCCACAGTCTGGTATCAAGGGCAACTGTGATCCTCTTCAGCGCGTCGTGCACAGAGCGCAGAGGATCATTGGGACAGAGCTACCAGCCTTGGAGGGCATCTACCACACACGGTGCCTCAGGAAGGCCGTCAGCATCCACAAGGACTCATCACACCCTTGTAACGGACTGTTTGAACTACTTTCCTCCGGCAGACGTTACAAGGCCTTCTACGCCCGAACCTCCAGACTCAGAAACAGCTTTATCCCAAGAGCTATAGCGGCTCTGAACCGGCCCTGCTGAATGCCCCCCTCACCCACCCCCCCCCCCCCTGGACAGTCTCCCTCTGATGGTCACGTCACTCAGCTTGCTCAGCTTGCTTATTTATTTATTTTCGTTTTATTTTACTTTTCTTGTACATCGGTGGAGCTGCATACTAAATCTCGTTGCACTGACGTGCAATGACAATAAAAGATATATTATTAGTAGTATTATTATTATTATTATTATTATATTATTGATGTCAGAAATAAGGGGAGAAATTAGACATTGGAGATAGGCACATGGTGGAGTAACTCAGCGGGTCAGGCAACAACACTGGAGAAAAGGGATGGATGACGTTTCAGGTCGGAACCGTTCTTCAGATTTGATTTGATTTTATTAAAGATTTCATTTAGCCTCTGCCCACCAGATCTGCATGAAAAACAACCCAAGTTGGACACACAAAATAATGCCAAAATAAAAGAACAAGAAATCGGAGATAAACACAAAATGCTGGAGTAACTCAACGGGACAGGCAGCATCTCTGGAGAGAAGGAAGGGGTGACATTTTGGGTCAAGACCCTTCTTCAGACTAATCAAACCTTCCTTGCTGAGCAATAATTGCCTTGGTTAAGTATACTGTATGGCTTTACTATAAGACAAAATAGTTTGATTTTTCCTTACGGTGTGTCAGTTTGTACCTCCTGCTTTTCATTTTATGCCTCAAGACAATCCTGACAAGGAATGTTCAGTCTATTATCTATGTCTAATCCATTTGTGTTTCCTTTTCTTATTTGGCCGAATATCTATACCTTGCGAGAAATTGTGTCTCTGTCTTGGGCTCATTGATTTAAGTGGAGCTTCTCCCTGAGGATTCAACATCATTCGTGTAATGAACCAGCGTTATTTAAAACAGCTACAGGGTGCAGTAGTCAGCTGTGGAGGACAACTGAGCAAGTCTGTCCAGAGCCCTGACTTTTCATCAGGAGTAGAGCATAATGGAATTTTTCGAGAAATTATTGCCTCTCCCTTGAGCAAGATAAAGAAACTCATCATTACTGCAGGACATTGGAATGCTCCGAATCAATTTCAATGGCTAATTATCTTTGTCTGGTGGAATAAGTAATTATCCATCTGTTTAGGAAGTTATTGACCACTGGAGATCATCTTTATTCATTAACATTAGAAGGGTTCACCGTCCTCATAGCGGGCATTTGCAAAACAATAGCAGCAAAATGGAGATGCAATTACATACTCACGGAAGCTAAACTGGCTTCAAGACAGGGTTCATGACTTGAGCAATAAAATCTCAAAACTGAGTCCAATAAAACTGCTAACAGATGATAATGTCGCAGCGCAAAACATAGATTAGTGGCATCACAGGGTTTTATCGTGTGTGGAGATATAATGGAGTAGAGAAAAATGTGAATTAACTCGTTAAGAGTGACGAGAGACTAGGAATCAATGGAGCATAGAACTCAACTATTGCCACTTGATGAGGAATGGCTTTTCAGTATGGACGAACAAAGCAATCAACCGCTTGAACCTTGGAAACACTTTGCTTGGAACTAAGTACAAATATTAGCGCAGCCGATAACTCTGAACATAGGGAAGGAGCAACAGCACCGAAACATGTCTCGACCATGGTCTGATAGAGTCATAGAGTCATACATAGATACATAGATACATAGAAATTAGGTGCAGGAGTAGGCCATTCGGCCCTTCGAGCCTGCACCGCCATTCAATACGATCATGGCTGATCATCCAACTCAGTATCCCGTACCTGCCTTCTCTCCATACCCCCTGATCCCTTTAGCCACAAGGGCCACATCTAATTCCCTCTTAAATATAGCCAATGAACTGGCCTCAACTACCCTCTGTGGCAGAGAGTTCCAGAGATTCACCACTCTCTGTGTGAAAAAGTTTTTCCTCATCTCGGTCTTAAAGGATTTTCCCCTTATCCTTAAGCTGTGACCCCTTGTCCTGGACTTCCCCAACATCGGGAACAATCTTCCTGCATCTAGCCTGTCCAACCCCATAAGAATCTTGTACGTTTCTATAAGATCCCCTCTCAATCTCCTAAATTCTAGCGAGTATAAGCCAAGTCTATCCAGTCTTTCTTCATATGAAAGTCCTGCCATCCCAGGAATCAGTCTGGTGAACCTTCTCTGCACTCCCTCTATGGCTATAATGTCCTTCCTCAGATTTGGAGACCAAAACTGTACGCAATACTCCAGGTGTGGTCTCACCAAGACCCTGTACAACTGCAGTAGAACCTCACTGCTCCTATACTCAAATCCTCTTGCTATGAAGGCCAACATACCATTCGCTTTCTTCACTGCCTGCTGCACCTGCATGCCTACTTTCAATGACTGGTGTACCATGACACCCAGGTCTCGCTGCATCTCCCCATTTCCTAATCGGCCACCATTTAGATAATAGTCTGCCTTCCCGTTTTTGCTACCAAAGTGGATAACCTCACATTTATCCACATTATACTGCATCTGCCAAACATTTGCCCACTCACCCAGCCTATCCAAGTCACCTTGCAGTCTCCTAGCATCCTCCTCACAGCTAACACTGCCCCCCAGCTTAGTGTCATCCGCAAACTTGGAGATGTTGCTTTCAATTCCCTCGTCCAGATCATTAATATAAATTGTAAATAGCTGGGGTCCCAGCACTGAGCCTTGTGGTACCCCACTAGTCACTGCCTGCCATTGTGAAAAGGACCCGTTTACTCCTACTCTTTGCTTCCTGTTTGCCAGCCAGTTCTCTATCCACATCAATACTGAACCCCCAATACCGTGTGATTTAAGTTTGTATCCTAATCTCTTATGTGGTACCTTGTCGAAAGCCTTCTGAAAGTCCAGATACAACACATCCACTGGTTCTCCCCTATCCACTCTACTAGTTACATCCTCGAAAAATTCTATAAGATTCGTCAGACACGATTTACCTTTCGTAAATCCATGCTGACTTTGTCCAATGATTTCACCACTTTCCAAATGTGCTGCTATCCCATCTTTAATAACTGACTCTAGCAGTTTCCCCACTACCGATGTTAGACTAACTGGTCTGTAATTCCCCGTTTTCTCTCTCCCTCCCTTCTTAAAAAGTGGGGTTACGTTTGCTACCCTCCAATCCTCAGGAACTACTCCAGAATCTAAAGAGTTTTGAAAAATTATCACTAATGCATCCACTATTTCTGGAGCTACTTCCTTAAGTACTCTGGGATGCAGCCTATCTGGCCCTGGTGATTTATCGGCCTTTAATCCATTCAATTTACCCAACACCACTTCCCGACTAACCTGGATTTCACTCAGTTCCTCCATCTCCTTTGACCCGCGGCCCCCTGCTATTTCCGGCAGATTATTTATGTCTTCCTTAGTGAAGACGGAACCAAAGTAGTTATTCAATTGGTCTGCCATATCCTTGTTCCCCATGATCAATTCACCTGTTTCTGACTGCAAGGGACCTACATTTGATTTAACTAATCTCTTTCTCTTCACATATCTATAAAAACTTTTGCAGTCAGTTTTTATGTTCCCTGCCAGTTTCCTTTCATAATCTATTTTCCCTTTCCTAATTAAGCCCTTTGTCCTCCTCTGCTGGTCTCTGAATTTCTCCCAGTCCTCTGGTATGCTGCTTTTTCTGGCTAATTTGTACGCATCATCTTTTGCTTTGATACTATCCCTGATTTCCCTTGTTATCCACGGATGCACTACCTTCCTTGATTTATTCTTTTGCCAAACTGGGATGAACAATTTTTGTAGTTCATCCATGCAGTCTTTAAATGCCTTCCATTGCATATCCACCGTCAACCCTTTTAGAACTAATTGCCAGTCAATCTTGGCCAATTCATGTCTCATACCCTCAAAGTTACCTTTCTTTAAGTTCAGAACCGTTGTTTCTGAATTAACAATGTCACTCTCCATCCTAATGAAGAACTCAACCATATTATGATCACTCTTGCCCAAGGGGGCACGTACAACAAGTCTGCTAACTAACCCTTCCTCATTACTCAATACCCAGTCTAGAATAGCCTGCTCTCTCGTTGGTTCCTCTACATGTTGGTTTAGATAACTATCCCTCATACATTCCAAGAAATCCTCTTCCTCAGCACCCCTGCCAATTTGATTCACCCAATCTATATGTAGATTGAAGTCACCCATTATAACTGTTTTGCCTTTGTTGCACGCATTTCTAATTTCCTGTTTGATGCCATCCCCAACTTCACTACTACTGCTAGGTGGCCTGTACACAACGCCCACCAGCGTTTTCTGCCCCTTAGTGTTTCGCAGCTCTACCCATACCGATTCCACATCCTCCAAGCTAATGTCCTTCCTTTCCACTGCGTTAATCTCCTCTCTAACCAGCAACGCCACCCCACCTCCTTTTCCTTTCTCTCTATCCCTCCTGAATATTGAATATCCCTGGATGTTCAGCTCCCAGCCTTGGTCACCTTGGAGCCATGTCTCCGTGATCCCAACTATATCATAATCATTAATTGCTATCTGCACGTTCAACTCATCCACCTTATTACGAATGCTCCTTGCATTGAGACACAAAGCCTTCAGACTTGTTTTTACAACGCTCTTACCCCTTATACAATTATGTTGAAAAGTGGCTCTTTTTGATTTTTGTCCTGGATTTGTCTGCCTGCCACTTTTACCTTTCACCTTGCTACCTATTGCTTCCGCCCGCATTTTACACCCCTCTGTTTCTCTGCTCACCCATTTAAGAACCCCACCACCTCTTATTCTCTCTTTATTATTGTTATCTTCTTTCCCCCCTACATGTTGGGTCTGAGTGCTTTCCTTCTCTGCCTCCTGCCTCACACACTGTCTAATAGCATTCTCTATTTGAGTCCCTCCCCCCAACCATTCTAGTTTAAAGTCTCCCCAGTAGCCTTTGCAGATCTCCCCGCCAGGATATCGGTCCCCCTCAGGTTCAAGTGCAACCCATCCTTTTTGTACAGGTCGAACCTTCCACAAAAGAAGTCCCAATGATCCAGAAATTTGAATCCCTGCCTTCTGCACCAGTCCTTCAGCCACGCATTTATCCTCCACCTCGCTCCATTCCTACTCTCACTGTCGCGTGGTACAGGCAGTAATCCCGAGATTGTTACCTTTGCTGTCCTTCTCTTTAACTCCCCTCCTAACTCCCTAAATTCTCCTTTCAGGACCTCTTCTCTTTTTTTACCTATGTCATTGGTACCTATATGTATCACGACCTCGGGCTCCTCTCCCTGCCCTTTCAGGATGTCTTGGACACGTTGGGACACATCACAGACCCTGGCACCAGGGAGGCAAACTACCATCCGGGTCTCCCGACTGCGTCCACAGAATCGCCTGTCTGACCCCCTAACTATAGAGTCCCCTATTAATATTGCCCTCCTCTTCTTTTCCTTACCCTTCTGAGCAACAGGACCGGTCTCTATACCGGAGGCCCGGCCGCTGTCGCTACCCCCAGGTAGGCTGTCCACCCCAACAGTGCTCAAACAGGAGTACTTATTGTCAAGGTGTACAGCCACCGGGGTACTCTCTAGTCCCTGCCTGTGCCCCTTGCCTCTCCCAACCGTGATCCACTTGCCTGCCTCCTGTGGTGTTGGAGTGACCACATCCCTGTAACTCCTCTCAATGACTTCCTCGCTCTCCCTGACCAGACGGAGGTCATCGAGCTGCTGCTCCAGGTTCCTAATACAGTCCATTAGGAGCCCCATCTCGATACACCTGGCGCAGATGTGGACGTCTGGAGGGCTAACAGACTCCATGACTTCCCACATCTGACATCCAGAACAGTAAACTGCCCTGGCCGTCATACTCCCCTTACCCTGGTTAGAATATAAAACAAACTGATAGAATACAAAACAAACTGCTACAATACAAAACAAACTGCTACAATACAAAACAAACTGCTACAATACAAAACAAACTGCTACAATACAAAACAAACTGCTACAATACAGTACAATCAGCAGGGATCTGACTCCCAATCAGCTGCTCTCTCTTATCTGCGTCCACCAATCAGCGGCTTCCTCAAACCCACTTGTTTTTGAAGTGGAACGTTGCCGATTTGGGTACTCCTTTTTAAGTCCTACCGCTCGGTTGTAGCTCCTCCCTCAGCGACCTCTCCAACGGCTTTCGGACCTCTGTAAGGAACAAGCCCCCGCGCTCCTTTTTAAGTCCTACCGCTCGGTTGTAGCTCCTCCCTCAGCGACCTCTCCAACGGCTTTCGGACCTCTGTAAGGAACAAGCCCCCGCGCTCCTTTTTAAGTCCTACCGCTCGGTTGTAGCTCCTCCCTCAGCGACCTCTCCAACGGCTTTCGGACCTCTGTAAGGAACAAGCCCCCGCGCTCCTTTTTAAGTCCTACCGCTCGGTTGTAGCTCCTCCCTCAGCGACCTCTCCAACGGCTTTCGGACCTCTGTAAGGAACAAGCCCCCGCGCTCCTTTTTAAGTCCTACCGCTCGGTTGTAGCTCCTCCCTCAGCGACCTCTCCAACGGCTTTCGGACCTCTGTAAGGAACAAGCCCCCGCGCTCCTTTTTAAGTCCTACCGCTCGGTTGTAGCTCCTCCCTCAGCGACCTCTCCAACGGCTTTCGGACCTCTGTAAGGAACAAGCCCCCGCGCTCCTTTTTAAGTCCTACCGCTCGGTTGTAGCTCCTCCCTCAGCGACCTCTCCAACGGCTTTCGGACCTCTGTAAGGAACAAGCCCCCGCGCTCCTTTTTAAGTCCTACCGCTCGGTTGTAGCTCCTCCCTCAGCGACCTCTCCAACGGCTTTCGGACCTCTGTAAGGAACAAGCCCCCGCGCTCCTTTTTAAGTCCTACCGCTCGGTTGTAGCTCCTCCCTCAGCGACCTCTCCAACGGCTTTCGGACCTCTGTAAGGAACAAGCCCCCGCGCTCCTTTTTAAGTCCTACCGCTCGGTTGTAGCTCCTCCCTCAGCGACCTCTCCAACGGCTTTCGGACCTCTGTAAGGAACAAGCCCCCGCGCTCCTTTTTAAGTCCTACCGCTCGGTTGTAGCTCCTCCCTCAGCGACCTCTCCAACGGCTTTCGGACCTCTGTAAGGAACAAGCCCCCGC
>CM075984.1:44412947-44451278 GCA_038087875.1 Malacoraja senta
AGGGGATATGGGGAGAAGGCAGGAACGGGGTACTGAATGTGGATGATCAGCCATGATCACATTGAATGGCGGTGCTGGCTCGAAGGGCCGAATGGCTACTCCTGCACCTATCGTCTTTGTGTGTCCCTGTTTCCAGTACGCCAATGGAGAACCAGACAGTTGAGCGTGAGAAGGTTCATACATCATACATACAAAGCAAACAAACCTTATTTTCAATCAGCTTTTTGAGGATGAGTAAAATCAGAGCAACTTCTCCATAAAGATCTTGAACAACATATGCCTGGAAATCCTCATCTGAAATTCAAGGTCAGATATCAAAAATTCAACTGAAGTGTACCAGCTTGAATAATCAAATAGAGATCAAACATGAAAGGCTTAAGTAGTTCCTTCAAAAGAGTTATAAATACCCTTTTGTTTTGGAGTAGTTAATACTCGCTTGAGCACTCTTCGGCAGGTACAAGCTGCAAATGCTAAATCCACTTCACTGATGTGTCGATAAATGTACAGGTGGATATACTGGAGCTGACATTGTGACCTTCCGGGAACATACATGGAAAACAATATCGAGTGACGGGAGATGGATTGCTTTTCGTTCTTAAGGAAAATAAGTGAAACGAGGTAGAGCTTCTATCAAGAGAGACTATTGCAGATTTGTGTTTATTTTCGACTTTCGACTTTACTTTAGACTGGAGATGTTGCCCAGATTTTACTTAACCTGATTGAGCTGATTGAAAATTAAGGTTTGTTTGGTGTATATGTATGAGATACAGCGGGGATAAAGACCCTCCGTCCACCAAGTCTGCGCCGACCAGCGATCACCGCATACCCTAGCACTATCCCACACACACTAGGGACAATTTACAGAAGCCAATTAACCTGCAAACCTTTACATCTTTGGAACGCACAGTCTGTTCGAAATGGCAGAAATACTTCTTCCTCATTATCAATCAGTATGGGAGCACCTCAAAGTTGCATGCTCACCCCCTGCTGTACTCACTCTATATTCATGACATAGTGCAAAATCCATCTTCAAGTTCGCCGACGACACCACCGTTTTTGGACGAATTACAGATGGTGATGAGTCAGAGTATAGAAGTGAGATCGACCGATTGACCAAATGGTGCCAGCACAACAACCTGGCTCTCAACATCAGTAAAACCAATGAACTGATTGTGGGCTTTGGAAGAGGAAGGATGACGAGAAGCAACAATCCTGTGGAGAGAGTTAAACACTTTAAATTCCTGGGCGTGCATATTTCCGAAGATCTTTCCTGGACCCAGCACACTAATGCAATTAATAATAAAGCACATTATCTTCCTGAGAAGATTATGGAGATTCTGTATGTCAGAGAGGATTCTCTTGAACTTCTACAGATGCACAGTATAGAGCATATTGACTGGTGCATCATAGCCTGGTTCGGCAACTTGAACATCCAGGAGTGGAAAAGACTGCAAAAAGTTGTGAACTCTGCCCGGCTCTAACCTCCCCACCATCAAAGGGATTTATCAGAGTCACTGCCTCAAAAAGGCAGCCAGCATCATCAGAGACCCATTCCATCCTGGCCACACTCTCATTTCACCCCTGCCATCAGGAAGAAGATACAGGAGCCTGAAAACTGTAACGTCCAGGTTCGGGAACAGTTTCTTCCCTACAGCCATCAGGCTATTAAACACTAAAACCTCAAATAAGCTCTAAACTACAATAGACTATTATTATTATTATTATTATTATTATTATTATTATTATTATTATTATTATTATTACACTACTATTGTTTGTTTTGTGTGTGTACTTATGTGTATATGTATGTATACATATATATACATATATATATATATGTGTATGTGTGTACTTGTGGGTATGTGTATATATATATACACTGAACATTTTTTTCTCTCTCGTTTATTATTTTGTTTACAGTGTACTATGTTTGCATATTCTGTTGTGCTGCAGCAAGTAAGAATTTCATTGTACCATCTGGGATACATGACAATAAAACACTCTTGACCTTGACTCTTGAAACCGAGGCGCCCGGAGAAAACCCACGCAGTCACAGGGAGAACGTACAAACTCTGTACAGACAATACCCCTAGTCAGGATCGAACGCGGGTCTCTGGCACTGTAAGGCAGCAACTCTACCGCTGCGCCACTGTGCCACCCCTTTATTTTCATCCATATTTTAATTTCATTCTTTATATCATATTTTATATTTTTACATCATTTTGGGCTTTGCTTCAGGTAGATCCTTGCTTCCAGGGACACTCCTATACATACCTGGAGCAATTGCCCTTCACCCAACATTGATTTAGCCTATCATTTTTTAACATGACAGAATTACCAGACTGTTGGATCTTGTGCCGCATTAATTGCCTCGTGCATGTCATGCCTTTGAAAGGTCTGAATGCAAGCTTTCCTGCGATTAGTTCTTGCAAGAGGCATCCAAGCCTCAGCTGGTGAAGTAGTTCAGCTGAACCGTGCACCATGCTGCTACTGGAGTGATTAGAACTCTACTTCTTTTAGAATCTGACATCTGGTTCACATCACCTTGTGTGTGCAAGATTGCGCTGAATGATGGCTCTAATCACTTTGCACGACCTGCCATCCTTAGCAGCATTGAGTCCCAACTCTTTCAGGCTGGTTTCTCATGTGCTAATGTCATCATGCCTTGCCCTCGGTGAAAAACAATTTGCCTCTCGAGTGCAAGGCTGCAACAGTCAGCCGGCTCTGACGAGTACTTTAGAAATTTAACAACACTTTAACTTTTACTGCAGTAATATCTGTGTCACAGTAACTCCGCCTTTTCGTTCCCATCAAAAAGGCTCGATATAAGCTTCTGACATGTTGCCAACATTCCTTTTGTTACCTCCGTGCTTGCATATTCAGTTCCAAAAATAATAAACTTACTGTACAATGTGGGGAACACAGGTTTTCATGTAGGAATGAGGGTTTTGACAGCGGTCTGATAAATGATTCGAGGAGAAGGATGCATTTTGAAACTTTTTTTTCCCCATAGGAACAATTGACAAAACTGCCCCTTTTTTTCCCACATACAAAGTGGGAAAAGTGTTCAAGTACTGAGCAGCTCATATATATTCCCACTGCTGTGTGGCTTCTCTGCTTCCTTCCATTTAGATTTACACTTGTAATGCAGTTCTGAACTCATTTTAACTGTTGTTTTCTTGCCATCTCTGCTGAGTGCCAATGTTACACCACTTTCAGAAGATTACATAATGTCACCTTCTGCCACATCTATTAATCTAAATCTTATTCCTCTGCTTGCCAAGAAATAATTTTCTCACTATTTTTACTTGAACTTTTTTCAGTATGTTAGAAAAGAATACAGTTTGTGTTACTTTACCCCAGCTGCAAGTATTTTAACCGATAGTTTAGTTTAGAGATACTGCCTGGAAATATATCCTACGGGTAGCATTTACATAGATACATAGATACATAGAAATTAGGTGCAGGAGTAGGCCATTCGGCCCTTCGAGCCTGCACCGCCATTCAATATGATCATGGCTGATCATCCAACTCAGTATCCCGTACCTGCCTTCTCTCCATACCCCCTGATCCCCTTAGCCACAAGGGCCACATCTAACTCCCTCTTAAATATAGCCAATGAACTGGCCTCAACTACCCTCTGTGGCAGAGAGTTCCAGAGATTCACCACTCTCTGTGTGAAAAGGTTTTTCCTCATCTCGGTCTTAAAGGATTTCCCCCTTATCCTTAAGCTGTGACCCCTTGTCCTGGACTTCCCCAACATCGGGAACAATCTTCCTGCATCTAGCCTGTCCAACCCCATAAGAATTTTGTACGTTTCTATAAGATCCCCTCTCAATCTCCTAAATTCTAGCGAGTATAAGCCAAGTCTATCCAGTCTTTCTTCATATGAAAGTCCTGACATCCCAGGAATCAGTCTGGATCGATGGCCAATGTGTGATGAAACAGGAGATCCCAGGGAAAACCCCTTGCAATTTACAGGGGGAACGAACATGCAGACAAGCACCCATAGCCGGGATCGAACCCGGGTCTCTGGCGCTGTAAGTCAACTCCAACGTGCTGCTCCCTTTCCATCAACCAAAACAATCTGATTTATGCTGCTGCCTGTAGGAACAGCAGGACGTTGATGATATGCAGAACAATGTATTTTACTCTTAAACATTCTGAAATAGATCGGAGCATTTTGAGAGACGCAAAATGAGGGGCGGCGCAGTGACGCAACTGGTAGAGCCTCACAGCACCAGAGACCCAGGTTCGATCCTGACCTCGGGTGCTGTCTCTGTGGAGTTTGCACGTTCTCCCTGTGCACTCCATACATGGGTTTCCTCTGGGTTCTACGGTTTCCTCCCACATCCTAAAGATGTGTGAGTTTGCTGGTTAATTAGCCCCTGTAAATTGTCCCTAGTGTGTAAGGAATGGATGCCAAAGTGGGATAACATAGAACTATTGTGAATGGGTGATCAATTGCTGGTGTGGACTTGGTGGGTCGAAGGGCCTGTTCCCATGCTGTACCTCAAAACAAAACCTAACTAAAATTTAAATGACATATTAACTGTTGGAGAGGAATTCTTTCCTTCGAAGTAAAATTGGGGAAATTATTTTCTCCTCAACTTTGATTTATTCTGGTTAATGAAATAATTAAATGCAGTTCCATTTCTCTACTTGTATTTCCTTGCCTATCTTCTTATGTGCAATGTCACATTTGACACTTAAAATGTCATATCTGTCTCTGAATTGTTTTACCTGCGGAACAAACTCAGTAAAATCAATAAATAATAAAGGAAAGTAGTTTTGAATCATCATTTCTCTTTCTTCTGCCAGCGTAGGCAATGTGTTGAAACCTAGTTCCAATGATCCTTCCTTAAATATGTCTTCTAAATGACCAGTTTTCATGAGTAACCTAAAGCGCCCAACACACTCTGCTAATTAGAAAGGATGTCACATCAAGACTAATTACGTACTCGTATGTCATCCATATGTGTGTACTTTCAGCAAAGTCACTAGGTAACCATGAAGAGTAGGAATCCTATTCAATTTTCCCCTCCAGTTTGTCCATTGTAACTTGGGATAAGATGAGCTACTTTAGCAAAGCCTAATCTTGGATCATTTCTATCTGTATCAATTATGAGTTACTGTGTACATTTTCAAGTTCTATTTGCCACTTCATTCTTCCTTATTTAAAGAATCTGCAAATATATTTCACTGCTTGACGACCATAATATGTGTATAAAGACTTTAGACTTTAGAGATACAGTGTGGAAACAGGCCCTTTGGCCCACCGAGTCCGCACCAACCAGCAATCGCTCCGTACCGGCACTATCCAATACACTAGGGAAAAATTACAGAAGCCAATTAACCGACAAACCTGTTCGTCTTTGGAATGTAGGAAGAAACCAGAATACCCAGACAAAATCCACGCGGTCACAGGAAGAACGCACAACCTCCTTACAGTCAGCACCCATTGTCATCATCGAACCCGGGTCTCTGGCGCTGTAAGGCCGCAACTCTACCGCTGCACCACCGTGCCACCCGCCATTATTTTAAAGTCCCACAATAATCTGTCAATGCGAAATACAAATGACTTTCTGAAGGAGTAACCTTTTAAAACAAATCAGGAACATTCACGATTACCACGTTTATAATGTTTAAATTCCTACTCATGCGATAATAAATATTTAATTCTGTTTTTCCACCACTGATATCATTTATATATGAACAAAATAGCTGAAATTGTTTATGATAGATTGCTGTTTCTCATAACACTGAGTGGTCGCACAGTTTGGCTCTATCGTTTCCACAGGCCCAGTTACCAAATGGCTTAAAGTAAAAGTCAATGGACCGCAATGTAACCTGTTTTTTTCTCTCTCGCTTTAACACCTTAATAATATAAGGAGGATTACTTAAAATGGCAGCCAGTTGTTTTTTAAGATTAAGACAATCGGAGCTTTTCCTTTCATGGAGATCAAAGATCTGATCCTCAAAAAAACTTTTTTAAACTAAGCATGAGCCGGGATTAAAAGAGAGAAGCTTTAGAGCTTTAGAGCGTAGGATTTTTTTTTTGGTGTAAATCAGCTGGTGTAGAAGCAGTTTGTGTCTATCTTTAGTGTAGAAAGAGCTGGATTGAACATCCCTCCCCCACCCAAGTCATACTAGCTTCAAAGACGTCTTGTTGAGTCTCTTTGCCTGCACACGATCTCACTTAGCGCACATTACTTTTTTGCATATCTTTCATACTTTGTTCTATCTCTCTCTACATCCGTCTACATCTCTCGTTTCCCTTTCCTCTGACTCTCAGTCTGAAGAATGGTCTCGACCTGAAAAGTCACCTATTCTTTTTCTCCTGAGATGCTGTCTGACCCACTGAGTTACTCCAGTATTTTGTGTCTATCTTCGGTTTAAACCAGCATCTGCAGTTCCTTCCTACAGATTGACTTAATTGGGCAGGAATCTCGGGGTTGGATGGGTAGAAGAATTCTGATGCCATTAGTGGAGAAGATGTAAACAAGCCCACTGAACTGGTGTCAAAACTTCCTGGAAATTCCCAGCCCGATTGCAGTATAAGAGAGTATGCAGTATAATACAACAGTGGCAGTATTTACACAATTTTAAAGTCTAAGAAAGAAGATGGGGGATTATGCGATAGTTAAAAAGCACTGATCGGTGAAAGAGGTCTTTTGCCCAGTAGGAACAGATATCTATACCTCTCCCTCAAGGGCGCTAAACAATTGTTTGGCTTATCAGTAACAGTTTACACCAGTCACGCAAGATAACATCTTAACCAGCAAAACTTAAACAGAGGAAGAAAAGTGACTGATGAACTAATTATCAGTCTGAAGAAAGGTCCCGACCCGAAACATCACCAGTTTTCCACAGGTGCTGCCTGACCCGCTCAGTTACTTCACCACTTTTGTCCTTTTTTCTAATTATCTTCCTCTCCTCCTTCGAAGGTCAGTTGACACTTTACTATTGGAAATGGTGTCACAAGAGACTCCTTAAGGTAGATCAGAACTGTTTCACACTTCATGTCTTACAATCTCCAGATGTAAACGAACTTTTACAATAATTTAGAGTGTGCAATAATTATGGAACCACATTTAATTTAGTTTTCATTTTGATTTTACCTACAAACCTGTACGTCTTTGGAGTGTGAGAGGAAACCGGAGCACCCAGGAGAAAAATCCACGCAGTCACATACAAACTCCGTACAAATTCTAATTACTTGGTTTTGAGTAAGGCTGGGAGCTGAACATCCAGGGATATTCAATATTCAGGATAGAGAGAAAGGAAAAGGAGGTGGGGTAGCGTTGCTGGTTAGAGAGGAGATTAACGCAGTGGAAAGGAAGGACATTAGCTTGGAGGATGTGGAATCGGTACGGGTAGAGCTACGAAATACTAAGGGGCAGAAAACGCTGGTGGGTGTTGTGTACAGGCCACCTAGCAGTAGTAGTGAAGTTGGGGATGGCATCAAACAGGAAATTAGAAATGCGTGCAACAAAGGCAAAACAGTTATAATGGGTGACTTCAATCTACATATAGATTGGGTGAATCAAATTGGCAGGGGTGCTGAGGAAGAGGATTTCTTGGAATGTATGAGGGATAGTTATCTAAACCAACATGCAGAGGAACCAACGAGAGAGCAGGCTATTCTAGACTGGGTATTGAGTAATGAGGAAGGGTTAGTTAGCAGACTTGTTGTGCGTGCCCCCTTGGGCAAGAGTGACCATAATATGGTTGAGTTCTTCATTAGGATGGAGAGTGACATTGTTAATTCAGAAACAACGGTTCTGAACTTAAAGAAAGGTAATTTTGAGGGTATGAGACGTGAATTGGCCAAGATTGACTGGCAATTAGTTCTAAAAGGGTTCACGGTGGATATGCAATGGAAGGCATTTAAAGACTGCATGGATGAACTACAAAAATTGTTCATCCCAGTTTGGCAAAAGAATAAATCAGGGAAGGTAGTGCATCCGTGGATAACAAGGGAAATCAGGGATAGTATCAAAGCAAAAGATGATGCGTACAAATTAGCCAGAAAAAGCAGCATACCAGAGGACTGGGAGAAATTCAGAGACCAGCAGAGGAGGACAAAGGGCTTAATTAGGAAAGGGAAAATAGATTATGAAAGGAAACTGGCAGGGAACATAAAAACTGACTGCAAAAGTTTTTATAGATATGTGAAGAGAAAGAGATTAGTTAAAACAAATATAGGTCCCTTGCAGTCAGAAACAGGTGAATTGATCATGGGGAACAAGGATATGGCGGACCAATTGAATAACTACTTTGGTTCCGTCTTCACTAAGGAAGACATAAATAATCTGCCGGAAATAGCAGGGGGCCGCGGGTCAAAGGAGATGGAGGAACTGAGTGAAATCCAGGTTAGTCGGGAAGTGGTGTTGGGTAAATTGAATGGATTAAAGGCCGATAAATCACCAGGGCCAGATAGGCTGCATCCCAGAGTACTTAAGGAAGTAGCTCCAGAAATAGTGGATGCATTAGTGATCATTTTTCAAAATTCTTTAGATTCTGGAGTAGTTCCTGAGGATTGGAGGGTAGCAAACGTAACCCCACTTTTTAAGAAGGGAGGGAGAGAGAAAACGGGGAATTACAGACCAGTTAGTCTAACATCGGTAGTGGGGAAACTGCTAGAGTCAGTTATTAAAGATGGGATAGCAGCACATTTGGAAAGTGGTGAAATCATTGGACAAAGTCAGCATGGATTTACGAAAGGTAAATCGTGTCTGACGAATCTTATAGAATTTTTCGAGGATGTAACTAGTAGAGTGGATAGGGGAGAACCAGTGGATGTGTTGTATCTGGACTTTCAGAAGGCTTTCGACAAGGTACCACATAAGAGATTAGGATACAAACTTAAATCGCACGGTATTGGGGGTTCAGTATTGATGTGGATAGAGAACTGGCTGGCAAACAGGAAGCAAAGAGTAGGAGTAAACGGGTCCTTTTCACAATGGCAGGCAGTGACTAGTGGGGTACCGTAAGGCTCAGTGCTGGGACCCCAGCTATTTACAATTTATATTAATGATCTGGACGAGGGAATTGAAAGCAACATCTCCAAGTTTGCGGATGACACTAAGCTGGGGGGCAGTGTTAGCTGTGAGGAGGATGCTAGGAGACTGCAAGGTGACTTGGATAGGCTGGGTGAGTGGGCAAATGTTTGGCAGATGCAGTATAATGTGGATAAATGTGAGATTATCCACTTTGGTGGCAAAAACAGGAAGGCAGACTATTATCTAAATGGTGGCCGATTAGGAAATGGGGAGATGCAGCGAGACCTGGGTGTCATGGTACACCAGTCATTGAAAGTAGGCATGCAGGTGCAGCAGGCAGTGAAGAAAGCGAATGGTATGTTGGCCTTCATAGCAAGAGGATTTGAGTATAGGAGCAGGGAGGTTCTACTGCAGTTGTACAGGGTCTTGGTGAGACCACACCTGGAGTATTGCGTACAGTTTTGGTCTCCAAATCTGAGGAAGGACATTATAGCCATAGAGGGAGTGCAGAGAAGGTTCACCAGACTGATTCCTGGGATGTCAGGACTTTCATATGAAGAAAGACTGGATAGACTTGGCTTATACTCGCTAGAATTTAGGAGATTGAGAGGGGATCTTATAGAAACGTACAAAATTCTTATGGGGTTGGACAGGCTAGATGCAGGAAGATTGTTCCCGATGTTGGGGAAGTCCAGGACAAGGGGTCACAGCTTAAGGATAAGGGGGAAATCCTTTAAGACCGAGATGAGGAAAAACATTTTCACACAGAGAGTGGTGAATCTCTGGAACTCTCTGCCACAGAGGGTAGTTGACGCCAGTTCATTGGCTATATTTAAGAGGGAGTTAGATGTGGCCCTTGTGGCTAAAGGGATCAGGGGGTATGGAGAGAAGGCAGGTACGGGATACTGAGTTGGATGATCAGCCATGATCATATTGAATGGCGGTGCAGGCTCGAAGGGCCGAATGGCCTACTCCTGCACCTATTTTCTATGTTTCTATGTTTCTATCACAAAGAAGTACAAAAACATCAACTGCAACTTTAGCCTCCCACAGAAGACTACAGAATGTTTGAACTTAAACAATGACAGTGACAGATATTAATGTTTAAGAAGGAATACTGCGATGGCATTTTGTATTTATCATATCTTCTATTTTTATTCTGATCATCACTGATTCTTGGATCACTTCTTAAGCTACGAACCTGCAAAACTACCCTGCTGTGTCCTGAATTTTTCTCTGCACTCTAGACAGTTACTTTATTATGCCTGAAGTATTTTCGCTGCTTCGGCCCCCCCTGTTCAAACTGCAAACCATAAATCACAGGTCTGAACTTTTCACACAAAGCAGGTGGGCCAACTGCATTCGCTGAAAAAAAAAATCCTGGAAATGCCACTTTAACGACATATATGTAGTCAAATGTGAGGAGATATTCTTCAACATCTGAGGGGGAGATCTGATAGAAGTACATGGAATTGTGAGAGGCATAGATAGGGTAGATGGGGTAGAGAGTCAGAGCATTTTACCAGGGTGGAAATGTCAAAGACTAAATGGCATAACTTGCTGTAAGAGGGGTGAGATTTAAAGGAGATGTGCAAAGTGCAGGTTTTTTAACACAGAGAGTGATGGGTGCCTGGAATGTGCTACTGGGGTTGATGGTGGAGACAGATATGATGGTGGCATTTACGAGGCTTTTGGATACTAGGATAGGCATATGGTCACATAGTGAACGGAGGGATATGGATCACCTGAAGGCAGAGGAGTAGACGAAATGTTTAAGAAAGAACTGCAGGTGCTGGAAAAACCGAAGATAGACACAAATTGCTAGATAAACTCAGCGGGTGAGGAGCATCTATGGAGAGAAGGAATAGGTGATGTTTTGGGTCGAGACCCTTCTTCAGACTTCTTCAGAAGAGATTAGTTTAACTTAGCATCATGTTTGGCACAGACATTGTTGGCTGAAGAGCCTGCTACAGTGCTGTAATGGGTTAGGCAGTATCTGGGGAGAAAATTGACAGGTGATGTTTTAAGTCTGATGAAGGGTCCCGACCCAATGCCGCCTGGGGAAGTGGTAGAAGCAGATGCTAGAATGTAGATGCAGAAGCACATTTAAGATCATATGATAATAAGAGATAGGATCAGAATTAAGCCATTCAGCCCATCAGGTCTACTCAGCCATTCAATCATGGCTGATCTATCTCTCCCTCCTAACCTCATTCTCCTGCCTTCTCCCCATAACCTCTGACACTCGTACTAATCGAAGAGTATTGATTACTCTTGAATTAAAAGACATTGAGACAGACACATGAACAGGCAGGGGAAGAAGGGATATAGACCACATGCAAGCAAATGTGATGTTTAAATTGGCATCATGGCTGGCACAGACTTTATGCGTGATGTGTTCCTGTACTGTAATGTTTTATGTACTATTTAGCTGAAAGGATGAAAGCAGAAGAGGCTGGTTAAGAAAGGTTTACAAGCTGATTACTAATGAAGTAAAGATGCCAGTGGGTTTTGATCTGAGATTAATTGATGTCTTTGAAGGGGAATTAGACCTGCTTTGTGTAGTCCATTGGATCTTGTGGCATTTGGCAGAGCTAAATGATCACCAGATACATTTACTTACATGGAAGTATTTACTTGTTTGGAAGGAGACCATTCAGCCAAATGGGCCCATGCTAGCTCCTTGCAGAAAAAAGCCTCCAATCCTGTTCCCTTCATTTCCTCTGCGACTTATTCCCAAACGCCCTTCAATTTTCCTTAGATTATTTTGCCGCAAACTTACAGTGCGAGGGAATTTAAAGTAGCCATTTAACCTATCGACCATCTTTAGAACGTGGCAGGGAATGTAAGTGGTCACAATGTAAGTGTGTAAATGCCACATTCAACACCACCTAGAACAGGATCAAATCTGCGCCCTCGGGTTTGTGGAGCAGCAAAGTAATGTATGATCATTATTTAAAGGGCCATCTTTAAGCCTTTGCCCTTGGAGTTCGAGAAGACCACTGTGATGGGATACAATCTACCATCTTGATTTCTTCCAACCTTTTGCCTCTCTATCCCTTTAACTTCAAGGATCGGGCATCCTGGTCGGCATGGACAAGTTGGGCTGAAGGGCTGAACTATCTGCAATGCTGAATTACTCCATGACTCCATGAAAATGGTTGATAAAATGTATTTATCATCAGCATTGATCTGTCACTACAATGTATCTCCATACACTGCTTTTTCCTGAATGAGCATTTTGACAGCGCATTTTTTTGTCTGAAAATATTTGTGTTTAAAAGGGCGGCACAGTGGCGCAGCGGTAGAATTGCTGCCTTACAGCACCAGAAACCCAGGTTCGATCTTGACCACGGGTGCTGCCTGTATGGAGTTTGGACGTTCTCCCTGTGACTGCGTGCGTTTTCTCCGGGTGCTTCGGTTTCCACACTCCAAAGATGTACAGGTTTGTAGGTTAATTGGCTTCAGTAAACAAATTGTAAATCGTCCCTCGTGTGTAGGGTATTGCTAGTGTACGGGGTGATCGCTGGTTGGTGCGGACTCGGTGGGCCGAAGGGCCTGTTTCCGCACTGTATCTCTAATGTTTAAAGTACAAACAAATAATGACTTGCATACAACATATTATAAAAAAGAGTCTTTATCATTGCAGATAGTTACATAAAAAATGGAGCCAAATGAATCCAGGCAATGCCAAGAAATTCTTGGGTGCAAAACATCTTCTCATTTATATTTTAGCAGCAGATTGCAAAAGAACACGCAAATGAGATTCGTGTGAATATTTGCAGAATTCTCTAATCTTCCATCAAATGAAATGTTACCATCGAAAACTTATAAGCCTTTACAAATGATTACAGATAATGATCAGCTTGCTTAAAGGTCACCTACACCAATTTGCTATAAAGCATTTGTCGTGAAATCCCTAAGGCTGCTTGCTCAATCTCCGCTGCATGTCCCTTCTGAGCTCTGGTACTCTTTGTCACTCATTACGTTATTAATCTCCCAGATTACAAGAGTAACTAATCACCGATTGGAGTCATGTTCCTATTATTGAGCCTGTAGCAGTTCTGAGGAATGGGAAACTGGACTCCAGCATTTTGTGTCTATTTTCGTTGTAAACCGGCATCTGCAGTTCCTTCCTACATATCTTGGTGCACAATGAGAATATCAGGTTTTTCTTGTCTGACTGGTTAGATGGATTATTGCACCAAAGCACTCCAACCATTCCCTGTAACGTTTCCACTTCCCATATCAAGGATAAGAATGGTCTTGATGAGTGATGCAGCCTTGCTAAATAAAACATAGACACAGAACTACAGCACAGCAATTGGGGTGGCATGGAGGCGCAGCGGTAGAGTTGCTGCCTTATAGCGCCAGAGACCTGGGTTCGGTACTGACCATGGGTGTTGTCTGTACGGAGTTTGTACTTTCTCCCATGGGTTTTCCCAGGGATCTCCGGTTTCCTCCCACACTCCAAAGACGTACAGGTTTGTAGGTTAATTGGCTTGGGTAAAATTGTAAATTGTCTCTAATGTGTATAGGGTAGTGTTTGTATACGGGGATCGCTGGTCGGCGTGGGCTCAGTGGGCTGAAGGGCCTATTTCCGCGCTGTATCTCGAAATTAAATTAAGCAACGGGCCTTTCAGAATCAGAATCAGAATCAGAATCACACCTTATTCGCCAAGTATGTTTTGCAACATACGAGGAATTTCATTGGCCAGGTCAGTCATACACTTAAAAGCAACAGATCACTCAAAAACACATTTTAACATGAACATCCACCACAGTGACTCCTACACATTCCTCACTGTGGTGGAAGGCGAAATAAAGTTCAAGTCTCTTCCTTTGTTCTTCCTCGGTCGCGAGCCTCTAGCCCCCGTTGACGGGATGATCTTGCCTCCCGTAGCCGCCGGCGTTCGGGCCCTCCGCGTCGAGGCGATCAAGCTCCCGCATCGGGAGGATGTCAGCCCCCCCCCCCCCCCCCCGTGCCGGGCGATCGAACCTCGCGTCGGGGCTGGTCGGGCCTTCCCCGACGTTGGAGCTCCCGACTAGCCTCACCCGAGACTGCAGCCCTTGTTGGTGATTCCGCGATGGTCGCGGTGGGAGCGATCCCAGGCAAGGGATCACAGAGCCAGGAGAATGTGATCCGAAAATTGATCACATCTCCGGGAAGGTAGGAACTTGAAAAAAAGTTTCCCCCGATCCCCTCCCCCCACACAAAACAAACCGAAGAACATTAAAACAAACATTTGACGCACTAAAAAAATAACAAATAAAAAGAAAATACGAACAGACGGTCAGGGCAGCCATCTCCCCGGCGCCCCTGGTGGTCTCAATGCTGAACATCATGCCAAGTTTTATTTTCCTCCAGAGATGCTGCCTGACCTTCTGAGTTACTCCAGCATCTGGTGCCTATCTTTGGTAAAAGCTAGCATCAGCAGTTCCTTCCTACACATGATGCCAAGTTAAACTAATTTCATCTGCATGTACATGATCCATATCCCTCTGTTCCCTGCATTTCCCATGTGCCTACCTGAAAGTCTCTTAAATGCCACTATCATACCTGCCCCCCCCCCCCCCCCCACCACCACCCCTGGCAATGTGTTTCAGGCCTCTCTGTGTAAAACATTTTGCCCTGCACATCTTCATTAAACTTTCCTTCTCTCACCTAAAAGCTGTGCCATCTAGAGTTGGACATTTCCATCCTGGGATGAAGGTTCTGACTGTCTACCCTATCGTGGCCATTCAAACATGGCTGATCTATCTATATGAACCAGGGCTGCCAACTCTCACGCATTGAGCGTGAGACTAACGCATTTGAGGAAATTCTCACGCTCTCACGCTGATGACAGAAGTTCTCACGCTCAAAAAAATATTTTTAAAAATATATGAATAAATAAACAAAGTCATACTCCTCCGCACTCACCAATGAGAATAGTTTTATTTGTCGGCGGGTTCCCCGTAAAGAACGAGCAATTGGCTCAAGCCCATCGCACACTATTTAAAATGGCAATGTAGACAAAGATGCTGGAGAAACTCAGCGGGTGAGGCAGCATCTATGTCTGAGTTTGACCATTCTTCAGACTCAAGCATTTCTCCAGCATTTTTGTCTACAGCTCTATAGATGCTGCCTCGCCCGCATTCACATTCCCGTGCAGATGGTGTGATAGGGGAGACACGGCGGTGGTCCCCCCACCCCCCCACCACCCCCGAGGCACCGCTCACACCCCCCACCCTCACCTCCGGCGGCTCTCTCTATGTCCGTCGGCCGCTCTGTCCACACCGCACGTAGTTTTAACCCTCGCCCGGAGCCAGGAGCGGACCGGGTGAGTGGGGGCGTCGGTGCCACCTCCCTCGGAACCACAGGTCACTGACCCTCACCTCCCCCGGACCCCAGCTGGACACAGAGCACCTGGGCCGGCCCGCATTCCCGGGGAGGGGGGGGATAGAGGGAAATGCTCCCCGGACATTGCCAAGTCTCCGCTCACTCCGAGTGTTGTCGCTGCTTCACTGACCCACACTCTCACACACAACCTAACACACACCCTTACACACACACTGGCACACGCAAGGTTTAAAGGGATTTGGGCCAAATTCGGTTTAAATGGGACATCTACAGTGGCTTGCAAAAGTATTCATACCCCTTGAACTTTTCCACATTTTGTCACGTTACAACCACAAACGTAAATGTATTTTATTGGGATTTTATGTGATAGACCAACACAAAGTGGCGCATAATTGTGAAGTGGAAGGAAAATGATACATGGTTTTCAAATTTTTGTACAAATTAAAAACTGAAAAGTGTTGCATGCAAAAGTATTCAGCCCCCCTGAGTCAATACTTTGTAGAACCACCTTTCGCTGCAATTACAGCTGCAAGTCTTTTGCACATCTAGAGACTGACATTTTTGCCCATTCTTCTTTGCAAAATAGCTCAAGCTCAGTCAGATTGGATGGAGAGCGTCTGTGAACAGTAATTTTCAAGTCTTGCCAGAGATTCTCAATTGGATTTAGGTCTGGACTTTGACTGGGCCATTCTAACACATGAATATGCTTTGATCTAAACCATTCCATTGTAGCTCTGGCTGTATGTTTAGGGTCGTTGTCCTGCTGGAAGGTGAACCTCCGCCCCAGTCTCAAGTCTTTTGCAGACTCTAACAGGTTTTCTTCCAAGATTGCCCTGTATTTGGCTCCATCCATCTTCCCATCAACTCTGACCAGCTTCCCTGTCCCTGCTGAAGAAAAGCATCCCCACAGCATGATGCTGCCACCACCATGTTTCACAGTGGGGATGGTGTGTTCAGGGTGATGTGCTGTGTTAGGTTTCCGCCACACATAGCGTTTTGCATTTAGGCCAAAAACTTCAATTTTGGTCTCATCTGACCAAGCACCTTCCTCCACATGTTTGCTGTGTCCCCCACATGGCTTGTGGCAAACTGCAAACGGGACTTCTTATGGCTTTTTTTCAACAATGGCTTTTTTCTTGCCACTCTTCCATAAAGACCCGATTTATGGAGTGCACGACTAATGGTTGTCCTGTGGACAGATTCTCCCACCTGAGCTGTGGACCTCTGCAGCTCCTCCAGAGTTACCATGGGCCTCTTGGCTACTTCTCTGATCAATGCTCTCCTTGCCCGGCCTGTCAGTTTAGGTGGACGGCCATGTCTTGGTAGGTTTGCAGTTGTGCCATACTCTTTCCATTTTCGGATGATGGATTGAACAGTGCTCCGTGAGATGTTCAAAGCTTGGGATATTTTTTTATAACCTAACCCTGCTTTAAACTTCTCCACAACTTTATCCCTGACCTGTCTGGTGTGTTCCTTGGGCTTCATGATGCTGTTTGTTCACTAATGTTCTCTAACAAACCTCTGAGGCCTTCACAGAACAGCTGTATTTATACTGAGATTAGATTACACACAAGTGACTCTATTTACTAATTAGGTGACTTCTGAAGGCAATTGGTTGCACTGGATTTTATTTAGGGGTATCAGAGTAAAGGGGGCTTAATACTTTTGCACGCGACACTTTTCAGTTTTTATTTGTAAAAAAATTTGAAAACCATGTATCATTTTCCTTCCACTTCACAATTATGCGCCACTTTGTGTTGGTCTATCACATAAAATCCCAATAAAATACATTTACGTTTGTGGTTGTAACGTGACAAAATGTGGAAAAGTTCAAGGGGTATGAATACTTTTGCAAGCCACTGTAGATGGGGCATCTTGATCTGCATGAACAAGTTAGGATGAAGGGCCTGTTTCCATGCGGTAAGACTATGACACACTGTAGAATGGGTGCAATTGCTCTGGAGAACATATTGGCAGGGCTGGGATTTTTGTTTAACTTTGAAGAAAGATTTGATAACTGGGATTATATTCTCTGCAGCAACGGA
Source organism: Malacoraja senta (assembly GCA_038087875.1). Classification (NCBI taxonomy): domain Eukaryota; kingdom Metazoa; phylum Chordata; class Chondrichthyes; order Rajiformes; family Rajidae; genus Malacoraja; species Malacoraja senta. Next base: position 44,430,341 of record CM075984.1, read on the forward strand.
GGTGAAGAAAAGACATAGTTGAGGTGAATAATATTATGAGAATAGGACCTGTTTCGCTTAATAAAGAGTGTAAGAAGGAACTGCAGATGGTGGTTTAAACTGAAGATAGATACTAAAAGCTGGAATAACTCAGCAGGACAGGCAGCATTTCTGGAGAGAAAGAATAGGTGAGTTTTGGGTCGAGACCTTCAGACTGAAGAGGTTGAAAACCAGCAATAAAACACAATGACTGGAATGTGGTTATCCAACTAAAGGCAGTAATCAGAATCATGTGTTCATCTTCATTGATGTGTCACCATAATAAATATTACAGAAAAAATATTAATGGGTGGCACGGTGGCGCAGCGGTAGAGTTGCTGCCTTGCAGCACCACAGACCCAGATTGGATCCTGACGAGGGGGCTGTCTGTACAGTATTTGTACATTCTCCTTATGACCACATGGTTTTCTGTGGAAATTCCGGTTTCTCCCACATCTGAAGAAGTGCAGGTTTGTAGGTTAATTGGCTTCTGTAAATTGCCCCTGTCTTGTAGGATACAACTGGTGTATGATAGATTGTGGTCGGTGTCGACTTGGTGGGCCGAAAGGCCTGTTTCCATATATATGTTTTACATATATATATTAATTTCATTGAACCATATACGGTTGAATATGTGGCATTATTTTCATCTTGTTTCTATAGTCAAAGGGTAAGGTTAATTGATTTATTTGTGCAGAACAGTGATGGAAGTCTGACTCCTCTTGCCTTGTTTCTATGTTTTGTTTCTCTATATATGCATAACAGCATGAATTATAATCTGATTTCCATACATGAATATACTAAGGTCATTCATGTGCTGCACCTGTTGATCAGAGCCTGGCTCTACCGTGGAATGTAATTAGGCATGTAATTTAGCCTAACCTTATTCACACCTAATCCAATTTGAAGCATAAAATGTTGCATCAAGTGTAAGTTAAAAGAATGCACCAGATTCCCACAATTTCAAAACAAAAAATGCAAAAGCTTCCTACCCGTCCCCCCCGTCCCACACCCTCCCCCCCCCCCCAAACCCTCCCCCCCCCCCCTCGGTCGCTGCACTCCCTCGCAATTTCTCACTCTCACCTCTCACCCCTCACCCAATGTTGGCAGCCCTGATGAACTAATGAACTTAAGTTCATAAAGTTCATAATGTTCATAAGTTATAGGAGAATTAGGCCATTTGGCCCATCAAGTCTACTTTGCCATTCACTCATGGCTGATCTATCATTTCCTCTCAACCCCATTCTCCTGTCTTCTCCCAATAACCCATGACACCCGTACAAATCACGAATCTCTCATTTTCACCTTAAAAATATCCATTGACTTGGCATCCACAGCCTTCTTAGTTTCGTTTAGAGAAATAGCATGGAAACGGGCCATTCGGCCCACCAAGTCCGCGGCCGACCATCAATCACCAGTTCACATTAGTTTAGTTTAGAGATATAGTGTGGAAACAAACCCTTCTGTAGCAAAGATTTCCACCGATTCACCACCCTCTGACTAAAGAAATTCCTCCTCATCTCATTTCAAAAGTCAAGTCAAGTCAAGTGAGTTTATTGTCATGTGTCCCTGGTAGGACAATGAAATTCTGCATTGCTTGAGCACAACAGAACATAGTAGGCATTTACTACGAGGCATTCTATAAATATATACACAATGGTCAATATACTGATAAAGTGCAAATAACAGTATTGGCTAATAAAGTTCAGTGTTATAGTCCGAGCCCAGGTTTAATAGCCTGATGGCTGTGGGGAAGTAGCTGTTCCTGAACCTGGTCGTTGCAGTCTTCAGGCTCCTGTACCTTCTACCTGAAGGTAGTAGGGAGATGAGTGTGTGGCCAGGATGGTGTGGGTCCTTGATGATGCTGCCAGCCTTTTTGTGGCAGCGACTGTGGGTAGATCCCCTCGATGGAAGGGAGGTCAGAGCCGATGATGGACTGGGCAGTGTTTACTACTTTTTGTAGTCTTTTCCTCTCCAGGGCACTCAAGTTGCCGAACCAAGCCATGATGCAACCGGTCAGCATGCTCTCTACTGTGGCACCTGTAGAAGTTAGAGAGAGTCCTCCTTGACAAACCGACTCTCCGTAATCTTCTCAGGAAGTAGAGGCGCTGATGTGCTTTCTTAATAATGGCATCATTGTTCTCGGACCAGGAAAGATCTTCAGACATGTGCACGCCCAGGAATTTGAAGCTCTTGACCCTTTCAACCATCGACCCGTTGATATAAACGGGACTGTGGGTCCCCATCTACTCCTTCCAAAGTCCACAATCAGTTCCTTGGTTTTGCTGGTGTTGAGGGCCAGGTTGTTGTGCTGGCACCATATGGACAGTTGTCGATCTCTCTTCTATACTCTGACTCATCCCCATCAGTGATACGTCCCACAACAGTGGTGTCATCAGCGAACTTGATGATGGAGTTCGCACTATGTCTGGCTACGCAGTCATGAGTATAGAGTGAGTACAGCAGGGGACTGAGCACGTTCTTTTGCGCACGTAAAAGGCATGTTCTTTTATTTTGAGGCTATGACCACTGGTCTCTCTTGATTTTGTATACTTCTGTCAGGTCCCTCCCTCAACCTCCGACGTTCCAGAGAAATTAGTTCCAGTTAATATTGCCTTATGGTTAAGGCACCTCTGTAGTTTACACTGTTGTGCAGGATTGCCTGCTGAGACAGACATAGAAGTTGATGCAGTCTCCAACGATTTAATGTGAAAGAACATGGTTTAAGGGCCTCGTGCTATTGTACACTGAAAGGCTGGAAGCCATGGTTTAAAAAAAAGCTCTCACACTGCTTGCTCTAAACTGTATGTAAAAGGGAAATAAATTTCAAGCGGTTTTAATGTTAATGAGATGACATGGTTTGCACTTAGAATGGTGACATATAACAATATTGTCTTATATGTATGCAAATTTTATGAATATATAACATATTGAAATAGGAAAAATGTTACAGAAATTTTGGTTGCACACAATTCGTCCTCCCACCCTCTCCCCTTCCCTCCCCTTCCATCACCCGCTCCCTGCCTCCCTCCCCTTACAGTCCCCTTCCCCTTCTCTCTCACTCTCCTCTTGCCCCTCTCCACTCCCGTTCTCTTCCCTCACTGTCTGACAGCCTCCCCTCCCCCTCCCCCTCACCCTCTCCCTTCCCCTCACCCTCTCCCTTCCCCTTCCCCCACTCCCTTCCCAACCCCCTCAGCCTTTCCCTCTGCCTTCCCCTCCCTATCCCCCTCTCATCTCCAACCCCCTCACCTGCTCCTTCCCCCTCCCCTCCCCCTTCCTGTCCCTCTTCCCCTTCCCCTTCCCCCTCCCCTCCCCCTCCCCCTCTTCCTCCCCCTATGCTAGCCTTCCCCCATCCCCTCCCCCTCCCCCCTACCTACCACCTCCCCTCCTCTCCCTTCTTTACCCTCTCCATTGATGCACACACAAAGGGTTCAAGATTAGGGATCAGCAGTCAAGAACCATTGAGATTAAGGTGCCCATGATGGACTGCCCATATAAATGTTAACCCCTCAACCATTAATGAGGGACAGCCAGTGGTCCCATTTTAACAGTGCAGTTTTTTCTTCAAAACACTACATGTTGATGTCTGTATTTCATATTTGTTCATGTTTTACAAAACTGTCCCTGAACCAAATGAAATTGTAAAGTACATGCAGCACATTTATAATCCAAAATGTTTCAAAATATGATTTTTAAAAATTATTATCGTTCATCTACAGCTTATAAGCTAAAGCTAAATGACTAAATGTATTTTAAACTCAGTCTGAAGAAGGGTCTCGACCCGAAACGTCGCCTATTCCTTCGCTCCATAGATGCTGCCTCACCCGTTGAGTTTCTCCAGCTATTTTATCTACCTTAAACTCATGAAAGATGTTTTCTCAAATACAGGGAGTAGCTTTTATATTATTGTGTATGGTGTATATAATTGTGTATGGTATGTGAAGAAAGTTATCATTGATAGTAGTTTTTGAATTTCTAATCATTTTTATTTTTGCCTATTATTATTATTTTTTTTAATTTAGTTTAGAGATACAGTGTGGAAATAAGCCCTTTGGCCCACTGAGTCTATGCCAACCAGCAATTATTCCACACAGTGGGAACAATTTACAGAATCCAATTAACTTACAAGCCTGCACCTGTTTGGAGTTTGGGAGGAAACCGGAGTACCCAGTGAAAATCCACACTGGTCACGGGGAGAATGTACAAACTCCATGCAGCAACACCCGTAGTCAGGATCGAACCTGGGTCTCTGGTACTGTAAAACAGTAACTCTACCGCTGGGCCGTCTCAGTATTTCAGTACAATGCAATACCTGTATAAATATAGGGGTGAGGTGCCAATAATGTCACTTCAAGTTAACCGCAGTCTCAGATGAACTGTTCAATAGGTATGTATGTTGCTGTGGCAAGTTAGTACATGTGTAACTAAACAGTGATTCCCCGACAGTATGAAAACAAAGAGAAATTCAGGCTATGATTAACTATCAACATCAATGTCCTCCAGCTCGTAACAGTTTTGTATGGATTAAGAAATGACAAGTTATTTCAGTGCATGTGTTGCTATCTGACCACATGTTACTATGAAAAGGACAACTTTAATCCTACTGAACTGGTAGAAGCCAGGTGGGTGGGCGGTTAAAATTGTCCAGGATATTTCCCTGCTGACAACCCACATCATTGAAGCTGTCCTCTTTTTTAACATACCCTTCCAGGTAGACAGCAAAAAAAAAACCAGTTAAAGCTGGTGGAATCCATCAGTAAATATATAAATTAAAATGTAATTCTTTCTTTAAGACCAAATTATTTCTTTAGGGGATATTGAATAAGCAATTGAATCAATATTGCTTATTTTTACGCTATAATTCACTGACAAAATGATACAATTAAAGATGTATGCATTATCACTTTAATGTTACATATTGTTTAACTAGGTTTTTTAATTTGTTCATTGTACATTACTTAGGATAATTGTTTTTAAAAAGCACGACCTAAATATTTTGTCTCCAGCTCAGGGAGGCACGATGGCGCAGTGGTAGAATTGCTGCTTTACAATAGATAATAGACAATAGACAATAGGTGCTGGTGTAGGCCATTCGGCCTTTCAAGCCAGCACCGCCATCCACTGTGATAATGGCTGATCATCCACAATCAGTACCCCGTTCCTGCCTTCTCCCCATATCCATTGACTCCGCTATCTTTAAGAGCTCTATCTAACTCTCTCTTGAAAGCACCCAGAGAATTGGCCTCCACTGCCTTCTGAGGCAGAGAATTCCACAGATTCACAACTCTCTGCGTGAAAAAGTTTTTCCTCATCTCCGTTCTAAATGGCCAACTCCTTATTCTTAAACTGTCGCCCCTGGTTCTGGACTCCCCCCAACATCGGGAACATTACAGCGCCAGAGATCTGGGTTCGATGCTGACTACAGGTGCTATCTGTACATTCGCTGTACATCTGTACATCTGTACAATGTTTGTACATTCTCCCCATGACCGCATGGGTTTTCTCCAGGTGCTTAGTGCATGTAGGTCAGTGTACGTGGTGATTGCTGGTCAGCGCGGAATCGGTGGGCCGAAACGGCCTGTTTCCGTGCTGTATCTCTAAAGTCTAAAGTCTAGGATGGAAGATCAAGAGGTGGGCTGGAGAATGTTGCTTAGCATTCATCTCAACTCTTAGACCCACCTGATTTCCATTTCCAGTTAAACAGCCCTGCAAAGCCAAAATCTGGCCCCATTATCAGCATGCATAAATTACCATAATCAGGGTATTATTTGGCTGAGTCCATTGCAAAAATAGAATTGGGAGAGAGTGTGGCAGAGCACAGAACTGATGTATCTCAATCATATATTGAAAAAGGAGGGAATTTAAGCGATTTTAAAACAAGGGCAGAGAGGTACAGCCTGTAGAGTTGCCGCCACCCAGCTCCAGAGACCAACGTACAATCCTTTCTGGGCGGAGGTTTCACATTCCCGCTGTGACAGTATGGGCTCCCTCCAGAGGTTCGAATTTCCTCCTACGTCCTAAAGATGTTCAGATTGGGAGGGTTAAATGGCCGCAAAAAACTGTATGTGCAGGTTAGTGGTACAATCTGGGGAGAAATGAGGAGAAAGTGAGGAAAATTAAAAAAAAATGGGATTAATTCAGAATTGGTGTAAATAGATGGTTAACATGGACTCGATGGGATGAAGGGCCTGTTTACATGCTGTATATCTCTAAGGACCAATGAGAAAATGATGCCTTCATAAGATGGGCGGGACGGTGGTGCAGCGGTAGAGTTGCTGCCTTACAGCGCTTGCAGCACCAGAGACCCAGGTTCGAACCTGACTACAGGCACTGTCTGTATGGAATTTATAAATTCACTCCATGGGTTTCCTCCGAGATCTTCGGTTTCCTCCCAAGACATACAGATTTGTACGTTAATTGGTTTGGTATAAAATGTAAAATTGTTCCAAGTGTGTGTAGGATAGTTTTATTGTGCAGGGGATCGCTGGTCGGTGCGGACTCGGTGGACCGAAAGGCCTGTTGCCGCTCTGTACCTCCAAACTAAACTATACTAAATGTAAAGATTTATCGGTCGAAGATTTGTCCAAAATTGCCTCCATGCTAATAATCTCCTCTCAGATCCTTCCGATTAATGCACGGTTGATAAGATAAATAGATCTATGCTCACAATCAAAGCTTGTCATGTAGTGGTAAGAGGTTAATGTCGTTATAATGTTCAAATGCAGGATCAGCTGTAACTCTAAAGAGCTGAGTAATAAGAATCCAGCATTAGAGCCACATTATGCTGTCAGAGAATAAATAACTTATCCATATTTAAATGAACTTTTCTGCTGAGGTCATAAGCCTCCAAACTAAATCATTTCCCTAATGTACAATTTCATATTGTCATTCTTTAAAATAATTTTGCACACTAATGAGTTCCTTCAAACTATTTATATTAACAGGATAATATGTTTAAGACTCGATCTTGTCAAACGAGCACAGAATATTAAAAATACACTTGATTTTGCTGAAAAGGGTAAGATTTTCAATATAATTTTCAATGATTCAATGGTTCTTTATTGTCACGTGTGTACAGCACAGTGAAATCTTCTTGCACACCCCACAAATGCACAACCTGTGCAAGCACAAATGCTCAGCAAAATGCACACCTTTTGGCGCTGTTTGAAAGAAAAGAAAAAATCCCTGAATAGAACAAACAGTCCAAAGTGGAAAATCCATGTTATAGACAATAGACAATAGACAACAGACAATAGGTGCAGGAGTAAGCCTTTCGGCCCTTCGAGCCAGCACCGCCATTCACTGTGATCATGGCTGATCATCCACAATCAGTACCCCGTTCCTGCCTTCTCCCCATATCACTTGACTCCGCTATCTTTAAGAGCTCTATTTAGCTCTCTCTTGAAAGCATTCAGAGAATCAGCCTCCACTGCCTTCTGAGGCAGAGAATTCCACAGATGTGCTATTAAAGTTGCCAGGGGTAAACGGGATGAAAAAGTTTGGGAAGCCCTGATCTAGCATGTCCAATCCCTTAATAATCTTATATGTTTCAATAAGATACCCTCTCATCCTTCTCAATTCCAGTGTATTGCAGTGTAAGTTGGAAGTCCAGTAGCGCCCCCGATCTAAGTAAGCCTAGGTAAGGCCGACCTGATGTCCCTCCCCCCTGCCGACCGCCCCTGTGTACCGGGGGTGCCTTCTGCAGCCGACTTTGAAGGCGCTGGAGGTATTACCAGCTAAAATGTCACCCATTCCTTCTCTCCAGAGATGCTGCCTGTCCCGCTGAGTTACTCCAGCTTTTTGTGTCTATCTTCGGTTTAAACCAGCATCTGTAGTTCCCTCCTACACAGGCCATTGTTAGCTGTTTGTTGGGTGAAAACAAGAAGCTGGTGCCACTTGGGTGGGGGAGGGATAGTTGTCGGCCGCCTGGCCCTTTTTTAGTCCCTTTCTCTCGCTTGCCCTTGTCCACCCTCGTTCTTGATGGTCACTCCGGCCTCCGGGCTCGTCCCTGCCCATGGCGGCTGTAGGTTGAGTCCAGTCTTGATCAGCGCTGCGCTCGCAGGGAGCTCCCCTGTTTAAAAAGGAGCTACACTTTATTTCCTCTTCTTAGGTTTGCTGAAAGGTTCTGTATTTTTGGAAAGTGTACTTGAAAATCTTGCAGATTTTAAAATATTGTGGCATTTAGTAAAATCCATTTATTCCAGGAATAAAAGTGAGGTGTGAATTTGGCAGCTCAAACTAGGTTTTAAAAGAGATCTTTACACATTTAATATTTACTGTGAAAGGAAATTGGCTGGAAACAGCAGAAAGTCCAACAAAAGTGGCAGCCCATTTTAAAGTTTAGGTTTAAGTTTATTATTGTCACATATACCAAGTTGCAGTGACAAGCTTGGTATTGCATGCTGTCCAATCAATTCAGTTAATGCTGTACATAAGTACAACCAAATCAAACTCGAATACAATAGGTAAAGCAAAGGGGAAGATACAGAGTGCAGAATATCGTTCTCAGCATTGCAGTGCACCAGTTCCACTGACATAAGCCAATGTTCACAACACAGTTGAGGTGAATTGGACAGTACCCTCGCTTATGGAAGAACCGTTCAGATGACTGATAACACAAGGGAAGAAGCTGCTCCTGAGTCCGATCGTGCGCGCTTTCAAGCCTCTGCATTTTCTGCCCGAGGAACGAAGAGAAGGAATGACTGGGTGCCTTCAACCTACTCCAGTCGAGCAGCTCCCAATAACATAACATAACATAACATAACAAATACTTTATTAATCCCCTTTGCAGGGGAAATTCAGATGTCCGCAGGGATCTGAAGGCAAGCAGCAACTCTGGCACTATCTCGTCGTGCCATGGACCCAGATCACCTCCTCCATCAGGCTATCAGCAGAGAGCAGAGGCCACCCCGACTGAAGTCCTGTCACCCCGTTGCTCCACATGGAAAACAACTCCTAGCATCCATCCAGCCAACTGAGACAATAGCACACAGATTCAGATTCAGATTCAACTTTATTGTCATTGTGCTGGATAGCCAACAAGTGGTCACAGGAGTGGAAGGCAACCTCATCTCCATTACTCAGCTACATCTCTTCACCAGATAAAAGCTGTCCAGGGTCTGACCTCCCCAGAGGAGCATGGTTGAAGCTCAACAGACTTGGTACTGGAGTTGGACGTTTCAATGCCAGCGTGTGGAGATGGGGGCTCCGCCAGAGCCCAGACTGTGAATGCAGAGCAGAACAACAGACAGTCAACCATGTCATCTCTGAGTGCCTGCTCTACCACCCACCAAATGGAGCTCAGGGCCTGGCAGACATTGACGCTGAGACAACAACCTGGCTGCTCAACAGCCGGCTTGAGATCTAACTATTCCTTTGGTTTATTTATGTTTCATTCGCAAGAAGAAGAAGAAGGTGAAACAAATCTTTAATTCTGTACAAGGCTTTTCTGAGGTAGTGTGAACTGTAGATGGAGGCAATGGTGGGGAGTCTGTTTTGTGTAAACAGACTGGGCAACATCCACAACTCTGCAATTTCTCATGGTCTTGGGCAGAGTTGACTGAAAAAGGGTCTCGACCAGAAACATCACCTACTCCTTTTCTCCAGAGATGCTGACTGACCTGCTGAGTTACTCCAGCATTTTGTATCTGTTCTCAAACCAAGTTGTTATGCATCCCAACAGTATCCTTTCTATGGTGCATCTGGAGAAGTTTCTAAGAGTCATCGGACACATACCAAATTTCCTCAGTCTGCTGAGGATGTGGAGACGTTGATGTGCCTTCTTGGCTGTCACTCCATTGTGGTTGATCCACGACAGATCGTTAGTATTATTCAAGAGTTTAAGAAGGAACTGCAGATGCTGAAAAATCGAATATAGACAAAAGTGCTGGAGAAACTCAGCAGGTGCAGCAGCATCTATGGAGCGATGGAAATAGGCAATGTTTCGGGCCGAACCCCTTCTTCAGACTGATGTAGGGTGGGGGGGGGAGGGATGGGGAGAAGAAAGGGAAAAGGAAGAGGAGGAGCCTAAGGGCTGAGGGAGAGCTGAGAAGGGGAGGAGACAGCAAAGGCTACCGGAAATTGGTGAATTCAATATTTATGCCACTAGGGTGCAGACTGCGCAAGCGGAATATGAGGTGTTGCTCCTCCAATTTCCGGTGGTGCTCACTCTGGCCATGGAGGAGGCCCAGGACAGAGAGGTCAGATTCGGAATGGGAGGGGGAGTTGAAGTGCTGAGCCACCAGGAGATCAGGTTGGTTAATGTGGATCGAGCGGAGGTGTTCGGCGAAACGATCACCAAGCCTACGCTTGGTCTCACCGATGTAGATCAGCTGACATCTAGAGCAGCGGATGCAATAGATGAGGTTGGAGGAGATGCAGGTGAACCTCTGTTGCACTTGGAACGACTGCTTGGGTCCTTGAATGGAGTTGAAGGGGGGAGGTAAAGCGACAGGTGTAGCACCTCTTGCGGTTGCAAGGGAAAGTGCCCGGGGAGAGGGTGGTGCGGGAGGGAAGGGAAGAATTGACCAGGGAGTTACGGAGGGAGCGGTCTTTGCGGAAAGCAGACAGGGAGGGAGATGGGAAGATGTGGCGAGTGGTGGGGACACGTTGGAGGTGGCGAAAATGACGGAGGACTATTTGTTGTATGTGACGGCTGGTGGGGTGAAAAGGTGAGGATTAGGGGGACTCTGCCCTTGTTACGAGTGGGGGGATGGGGAGAAAGAGCAGTGTTAAGGGGTATGGAAGAGACCCTGGTGAGAGCCTCATCTATAGTAGGGGAGGGGAACCCCTGTTCCCTGAAGAATGAGGACATTTCCGATGCCCTTGTGTGGAACACCTCATCCTGGGAGCAGATGCGGCATAGACGGAGGAATTGGGAGTAGGGGATGGAGTCCTTACAGGAAGCAGGAGGGGAAGAAGAGTAGTCTAGATAGCCATGGGAGTCAATGGGTTTATAGTGGATGTCGGTCAGGAGTCTATCACCTGCGATGGAGATAGTGAGGTCAAGAAATGGTAGGGAAGTGTCGGAAATGGTCCAGGTGTGCCGGATGGAAGTTGGTGGTGAAGCGAATGAAGTCAGTTAGTTGTGTGTGGGTGCAGGAGGTAGCACCAAAGCAATCATTGATGTAGCGGAGGTAGAGGTCGGGGATGGGGCCCTGGTACGTCTCGAACAAGGATTGTTCGATGTACCCGACAAAGAGGCAGGCATAGCTGGGCCCATAGCTACGCCTTGTATTTGGAGGAAATGGGAGGAAAAGAGAAGTTATTGAGGGTAAGGACCTACTCCGCTAGGCGGAGGAGAGTATCAGTGGACGCGTATAGGTTGATTCTCCGGTCGAGGAAGAACCGGAGGGCTTTGAGACCATCCTGGTGGGGGATGGAGGTGTAGAGTGACTGGACGTCCATGGTGAAGATGAGGGGATGGGGGCCTAGAGAACGGATTGCCCGGAGACGATGAAGAGTGTCTGAGGTGTCTTGAACATAGGTAGGGAGGGATTTAACCAGGGGGGATAGGATGGAGTCAAGGTATGTGGAAATAAGTTCGGTAGGGCACGAACAGGCAGAGACAATGGGTCTACCAGGACAGTCGGGTTTGTGGAATTTGGGGAGAAGGTAAAATCGGGCCGTACGGGGCTGGGGAACGATGAGGTTGGAGGCTCGCGGCAGGGAGCGGGAGTTGATGAAGTCAGTGATGGTGCTAGAGATTCATATCAAGGAACTTGAAGTTATCAACCATTTCCACTTTGGCACCATTGATGCTGGTTGGGGCAGTTACACCAGACATGGGAATGCACTTCCAATGGAATAGTGCTTTAACTAGAGAATATTTCATGCATTTCGATAGCTACTCAATAGGGTGGCACAGTGGCCTAGCAGGTAGAGCTACTGCCTTACAGCGCCAGGGATCTGGGTTTGATCCTGACTACGGGTGCTGTCTGTACCGAGTTTGTACCTTCTCCCTGTGACCACGTGGGTTTTCTCCGAGATCTTCCGTCTCCTTCCTCACTCCAAAGATGAACAGGTTTGTAGATTAAGTAGCTTGGAATAAATGTAAAAAAAACTGTCCCTAGTGTGTGTAGGATAATGTTAGTGTGCGGGGATCGCTGGTCGGTGCGGACTCGGTGGACCGAAGGTCCTGTTTCTGCGCTGTATCACCAAACTAAACTGAACTACTCAATCACATCCTCATGATACTTTGTAATTCCATCCCCACTGTTGTTACCATTCAGTGTGGAATCCACAACAAGCAAAATGGATCCATGACTAGAATGCATCAAAGTATTGTTAAAAATTAAAAAGGGCTTCATTGAACGAAAATAAGGAATGGACCTGGAGGTCACAGTGTTCTTTTAACCTGTTCCCATTTAACCTGCTGCACACACCACAAAAAACTCACATTTAATGTCTTGGTTTTAGAGTCTGCTGTGAACACTATTGGTTTTCACAGCACATCACCACAGGCCAGTCTTCCAAGTGACCAGAAGATAGACACAAAAAGCGGGTCAGGCAGTATCTCAGGAGAAAAAGAAATAGGTAACGTTTCGTGTCGAGACCCTTCTTCAGTCTGAGAGTCGGGAGAGGGAAACGAGAGATATGAAAAGATGTGCATAGAATAAATGTATGAACGCCAGCAACGATGATCAAGGAAGAGTGGAGCTCACAATGGTCCATTGTGGGCTGTGGAAGTGGTGATATTGAGTTACAAAGAGACCAGCACCAGTTCAGGTGAGTTTTCTGTCGTTAAAGGTAACCTCGCCTCTTAAAGGGAAAGTTACAATGGGTTGTAGAAGACATTCTCAAGAGAACATGGAAAACAAGGCCCAACCTAGGAGAGATGGCTCCACAATTTTCAGATGCTGCACTGAAGGCTGACGGAAGAGAGGAGGGGCAGGACAAAGCCTGACAGGTCTTCTTCTTCTTCTTGCGAATGAAACATAAACCAAAGGAATAGTTAGATCTCAAGCCGGGTGTTGAGCAGCCATGTTGTTGTCTCTGCGTCAATGTCTGCCATGCCCTGACCTCCATTTGGTGGGTGGTAGAGTGGGCACCCAGAGATGACATGGTTAGTTGTTTGAAAACTAAACCAAGACTGGTAGGTAATAGGCCAACACAGGTGAGGAGGGTTATAGTCAGAGAATCATACAGCATGGAAACAGGTCCTTCAACCCAACTTGCCCACACCAGCCAACATGTCCCAACTACACGTCCCACCTGCATGTGTTTGGCCCATATCCCTCTCAACCTCTCCTATCCATGTCTAAATGTTTCTTAATCAATGCGATAGTATCTGCCTCAACCATCTCCTCCGACGTCTCGTTCCAAACACCCACCACTCTTTGTGTGAAAAAGTTACCCCTCAGGTTCCTATTAAATCTTTCCCCCTTCACTTTAAACCTATGTCCTCTGGTTCTCAATTCCTCCACTCTAGGCAAAAGACTCTGTGTCTACCCGATCTATTCCTCTCATGATTTTGTACACCTCTATAAGGGCGGCACAGTGGCACAGCGGTAGAGTTGCTGCCATACAGCGCTTGCCAGTGACCCGGTTAGAACCCAACTACAGGTGCTGTCTTCATGGAGTTTGTACATTCTCCCCATGACCGCGTGGGTTTTCTCCGAGAACTTCGATTTCCACCCACACACAAAAGACATACAGGTTTGTAGGTTAATTGGCTCGGTAAAGGTGTAAATTGTCCCTAATGCATGTAGGATAGTGTTAATGTATGGCGATCGCTGGTCGGTACGGACTCGGTGGGCTGAAGGGCCTGTTTCTGCTCTGTATCTCTAAAAAAAAATCCTCCTGCACTCCAAGGAATAAAGTCCTAGCCTGCTCAACCTCTCCCTGTAGCTCAGGCCCTCAAATCCTGGCAACATCCTCGTAAATCTTCTCTGCACCATTTCCAACTTGACAACATCTTTCCTACAACATGGTTGTTTGATAGGCAGATGGTTGGATATCAATATTGGGGGCTGGCCAAATAAATTCTTGTGTTTTTTTTAAACCCTTATGAAGAAGAAAGATCTCTGTTTGCAATTGGTCTGTAAGTCAATGATTCAAATTGACTTGGCATTTGGGAAATGGATAAACCCCAAGGAGTTAATTTGGCCAAAGCTACTTCATCAAGCCCATTCTTAAGTTTAGAAAGTATCCACTGAACAAGCTTTTAATTGGAAACATACATTTGATTTTACAGAAAAAACAATTTAATATAAATACCACTTGTGGAAATCTGTTAAAATTTTAGTGCAATTTGCAAATAACTTTATCAAAGCAGCCTTGATGATCGTTGAGGAAACATAAAGTATTTTTAGTCATGTCCTTAACTAATGAGTTTTGCATTCACCATACCAAAAGGCAGAAGAAATACTCATTACATGGTTTATACTGACATAATTATGAACTATCCTAAATTAGCTGTTTACAGCGCCAGAGACCCGGGATCGATCTTGACTACGGGTGCTGCCTGTGCAGAATTTGTACGTTCTCCCTGTGACCGCGTGGGTTTTCTCCGGGTGCTCCGGTTTCCTCCCACACTTCAAAGAAGAACAGGTTTGTAGGTTAATTGGCTTCAGTAAGATATTGTACATTGTCCCTAATGTGTAGGATAGTGCTATTGTATGGGGTGATCGCTGGTCTGCGTGTTCTCGGTGGGCTGAAGGGCCTGTTTCCGCTCTGTATATCTAAAGTCTAAAGTCTTAAAGGTTGTTTTTTCTGAGATATTTTTAAATGTTTGGGATAGTAAGCCCCATTTTGTGCAGCACAACAGCATGGTGGCACAATCCATGGTCCCTAAGCTGCGGGAGAAAATAGTAAAGCAAAGATTTCTACCCATTAGTATGTGATTACAGCTGTGCTTTTAATGGGAAAAGGAAGGCAGTGGAGAAGAGTGCTCAGTAAAGGACAAAACAGGAAATTCACATTGTAGGTTAAATGGCCGGCCTCTCGTATCACTTAACCTCTGGTTAAATGGAAATCCTAGTGGTGATATAATATATTGCTGCAGAGAATTTAAAAGGAGGAGAATGGACAAAGAGCACCAAATTGTTCCATGTAACAAAAAGCACATTTACATAAAGATGATTCGAGAGCCAACCAATGCTATTTGTGTAGAAAGGAACTGCAGATGCTAGTTTAAACCAAAGGTAGACACAAAAAGCTGGAGTAACTCAGCGGGTCAGTCAGCAACTCTGGAGAAAAGGAATAGGTGACGTTTCGGGTCAAGACCCTTGTGTCCATCATCAACCTCTCTACCCTCAGCCCAATTTAAGACTGTGGATCTGCCTTCCATAGGGACTATCATTGTAGAGCTGAAGTACAAAGCAGAGTAGATTGCAGATTGCAGAGGAGTGATTGTAGCTGGGAAAAGTCTGGTGCCTCTAGGATTGTGAAAATAGACAAGATCAGGCATGAAGCTTTAGAGAATTGGGACCTTTTGAGAGTTTACGGTGGCACAGTGGCACAACGGTAGAGGTGCTGCCTTACAGAGCTTGATCCTAACTACGGGTGCTCTCTGATCGGTGTTCGTACATTCTCCCTGTGATCGGGTAGGTTTTCTCTGGGTGCTCCAGTTTCCTCCCATACTCCAAAGACGTACAGGTTTGTATGTTAATTGGCTTTGGTAAGATTGTCATTTGTCCCCAGTGTGTAAGATGGTGTTAATATACAGAGTGATCACTGGTCGGCGCGGACTCAGTGGGTCGAAGTGGCTGTTTCCCCGCTGTATTTCTAAAGTCTAGAGACTGAAGTCTAATGTTTGGTCAAGAGATCAGTGAGTGTAGAGCATGTGGAAAACAGATTGCAATCAGGTGTGAACATAAAGGGCAATGGAGTAAGGTGTAAGTAAAATGATAAAGATGATCATTGTTTGGTGATGGACTTGAACATACTTGGCCTGTTTCAGTTGGGAAAAAAATCTGCCTTTTGAAGCCTACTTCTGTATGAATCTGTATGAATCTCCCATGGCATTTATTCACAGACCATGCATATACCTACGTATGTTGCAAATTACTTCAATACATATTTTACACTTTGACTGATAGCATTGTACTCGGCCGGGTACCTTTATACCTACGCACAAATAAAAATCTATTGTTGTAATACAAGTGTGCAGTAGACACTTGATCACATTTTAGCTCAGTGTTTGACTAAATTCCTCTGGTGCATAAAAGCATGATACTATGTTGAAAGCTTTTAAAATTAATGCAATTTAGCAGATATTTTCTTTAAGAATTTTTATTGGATTCTTAATGAACAATTACCATTTTGAGAACACATAACAAATGTGAACTATTGGAATTCTTGATTCATTAAACTGTAAATGGAAAATTATATTTCATGTGTCATTTCAAAGGATCTGTCAATGAATTATTCTAATATAATTTATCTGTACAAATTAAGTGGTGAATAAGTTTTCTCTTTGCTGTCATCCACATTAGCAATATTTATATAACCTGACAAATATAATTGATATATTAGAGCTGCATATTAATGGGTTATGCTAAGTAGATTCAATTTTACATATGTTAACCTCGGGCTAAGTGGAGAATAAAACTTCATTTCTGAAAAGTAATCTGTGTTTACAAATTTATGCAATGCTAACTTAATATTGAACGTTATGCTGTAGTATCATAAATAACATGTTCCATACACTCTGTCAAATGCACCTTTCATGCATTACCTGACGGGATAAAGTTTTGATCGAGTATCCATTTGTTGAATTGATTTGCGGGTATAATGTGTGTATTAGTTTTCTGCATCACCACCAAATAATAATCCTTAACAGAACATTTATATTATCTCATACATTTGAAAGCATGCAACATTTATAGAGTGGAGACACAGGAGACCGCAGATGCCAGAATCTTGAGCAAAAGTACAGTGCTAGAGAAACACAGCGGACTGAAGAAGGATCCTGACCTGAAACGTCAAATGTCTGTTCCCTCCACTGATGCTGCCTGACCCGCTGAGATCCTGCAGCATTTTGTTTTTGCAACAGTTAGGGCACAAAGTTGCATATCGCTGAACGTGTTCCATTAAAAATGCAACATCTACTGAAATGTCAGAACAACTCTTCTTATAATTAATTGGCATTCACCATAATCAAATAAGGCAGCTTTTTTAAATCAATCATAAAGACCAATCCTAACTACAGCTTTACAGGCTCATGGGACATAGGTTCCATACCCACCCTGGGTGCCACATTTGTGCACTTTGCACATTCTCTCTGTGACTACAAGACTTTCCCCGGGGTGCTGGGGAGTTGGTGGGCATGTTTGAGAGAATAGGGCAGCACGGTGGCGCAGCGGTTGAGTTGCTGCCTTGCGGTGCCAGAGACCTGGGTTCGATCCCGACTACGGGTGCGTGTCTGTACGGAGTTCGTACGTTCTCCCCGTGACCGCATGCGTGGGTTTTCTCCGAGATCTTCGGTTTCCTCCCACATTCCAAAGACATACAGGTTTGTAGGTTGATTGGCTTGGTGTTAATGTAAAAAAAAACGTGTGTGGGATAGTGTTGTTGTGTGGGGACCGCTGGGCAGTGCGGACTCGATGGGCCGAAGGGCCTGATTCTGCGATGTATCTCTAAATTAAACTAAATAGGTTGCAGAGGTACAGAGAAATAAATAAGGAGAGGGGGATGAAACTAACGTGATTGCTGCCCTGAGACCAGGGCCGGCCTTAAGCTGATTGGACCAATTGTTCCCAATTGGGCCCCGCGCCTAAGGGGGCCCCGCGCCAGAGTAATCTACTCTCGGCTCGGGTAGATCTACCCCGGGTGGAGGGGGGAGAGAGAGATGGAGAGAGAGTAGAGGGGTGGAGGGGGAACAAAGGGGTAGACGGGGAGGGGGGTGTGAGGGGGAAGGGGAGAGGGGGAGAGGGGAAGGTGGGTCATTCCCTTACGGTCCCGGGGCAGCGCTCCCGCCCCTCCAGTCACCGTGCTTCATGCACACAGCCCCGGCTCCATCCCTCTCTCTCTCCCCGGGGAGACGCGGTGAACAATACAGGGAGGGCCGGGCCGGGGGTTGGAGCAACGTTTGCAAACCTCGGCCTCAGCTCACACGCGTTCGCCCGGACCCCGGCATCCGCTCCCGTTGCCAGCCCTCTCCCTCCCTTCTCCTCTTCCCTTCCCTCCCTCACTTCCCTTCTTCCCTCCCTCCCTTCTCTCCTTCCCTCCCTCCTTCCTCTCTCTCTTTTCCCTTCTCTCCTTCCCTCCCTTCTTTCTCTCCTTCCTCTCTCTCTTTTCCCTTCTCTCCTTCCCTCCCTCCCTTCTTTCTCTCCTTCCCTCCCTCCCTTCTTTCTCTACTTCCTTCACTCCCTTCTCTCCTTCCTCCCTTCTCTCCCTCCCTCCCTTCTCTCCTTCCCTCCCTTCTCTCCTTCCCTCCCATACTACACACACATAACGCACAGACAACTAACACACACACATCACGCACGGACTACTAACATACACACAACTAAGACACACACACACACATACACACACACACACACACAACTAAGTTAGGATGGGGTAGAAGCCCAAAGGGTAGGATGGGGCTGAAGCCCAAAATGTAATGCCTGGACCGGTTTTTCATCAATAGTTATTGGTTTTCCAGGATCTAGTTAATAATTTTTTTTTTCATTTCACAGTCACTAAAACAAGTTGTATTGTAACTATGTACTTTTCAGAGGTGATCTGAATCTACACATTTTGTTTGTTACTTGTAGGCTTACATGTATGCAATTTTATATTAAAACTAGACTAAGTGGGACCCGTTGGGTCCCATTTTCACACGGGAGGGCTGGTCCCCCAACGCAATATTCCACCTCTCCACCAATTCCAATATTGGTGGCCAGTGGGGGGGGGGGGGGCTTTCTAGAGCACTAGTATGGGTATTGTGGGCTAAAGGGACTGGTTTCCAGAGGGCTAGTAAGGACATTTTGGGCCAAATGGATTCTTGGGGTGACAGCTCAGTCACTCAAGCCTGATGTGCTGGCAGCTCACTCACAGCTGGTGGGCGAGCAATTGACTCACGGCTATTCCTTGAAATTCCATTTCAAGCAGGGTGCAAGGCCACCAAATTCAAATGCAGTTTCCTACCATTTCAAGCAGGGTGCAAGGCCACCAAATTCAAGTGCAGTTCATACCACTTCAAGCAGGGTGCAAGGCCAACAAATTCAGGTGCAGTTTCCTACCACTTCAAGCAGGGTGCAAGGCCACCGAATTCAAGTGCAGTTTCCGACCACTTCAAGCAGGGTGCAAGGCCACCGAATTCAAGTGCAGTTTCCTACCACTTCAAGCAGGGTGCAAGGCCACCGAATTCAAGTGCAGTTTCATACCACTTCAAGCAGGGTGCAGGGCCACCAAACTCAAGTGCAGTTTCCTACCACTTCAAGCAGGGTGCAGGGCCACCAAACTCAAGTGCAGTTTCATGCCACTTCAAGCAGGGTGCAAGGCCACCAAATTCAAGTGCAGTTTCATACCATTTCATGCAGGGTGCAAGGCCTTTCAAAGCGGTTACCACCACCAACAACTGTTTGCAGTGCAGCATTTCAAAGCAGTCACTACCACCAACAAACGTTTGCAGTGCAACATTTCAAAGCAACCACATTTTCATTTTCAAACCACATTAAGGGCACTCACAGTTGAGTAGATAGTGTTCAGTGTTATTCACAGCTCAGAGAGACGTGACCCTCTCACTTCCTCCATCTTGCAGAGACTGAGTGAGGCACAACACTTCTGGGTTTTATAGTCCCTTCCCCTTCCCACCAGCAGGGGTAGCAGAGAGAATGTCAACATTTTTAAAACATTAATAACTCTTTTATTTTTCATCGATGGGAAAAATCCTCTTGTGCTGCGCAGCGGAGGGGGAGTCTGAGTAAGATGGCCAAAAATCACAGCCGTAAGTGCAGCGTTTTTTCAAAAATCATGAAACAGAAAAACAAGAAGTGATCAAGATCTTACTTTTAGTAATATAGATGTAGCTTAGATCTGTTTGCTCCATTAACTCGCAGGCACTTTTTAAGCGCACATTTTGATTACTTTCCATTCTACCATAGAGATATAAAGTCTATAATAGACTTTATTTGTATTTCTATGATTCTACAGACCTTGGCTGGGAACCTGGGGCTCACCAAAATTGTTCCCAATTGTGCCCCGCACCTCCGAAGGCCGGCCCTGCCTGAGACTACCATTAACCTGATGGGCTGAATGGCCTCTTTCCATTATAAATATGGCACAGTGGCGCAGCAGTTGAATTGCTACCTTACAGCGCCAGAGACCCAGGTTCAATCCTGAATTCAGGTGTTGTGGACTCAGTGGGCCAAAGGGCCTGTTTCCACATTGTATATTTAAAACTAAAACCTAAAACTGTAAGGCAGCGACTCTACCGCTGCGCCACCATACCGCACCAAATATTTCCGTTTGTGTCTTAAATCTCTCTTTTAGTGTCCGCACCCTGTAATTTATTCACACCCTCCCTCAGACTGACCCCTTCACAGCCCTTCATTCCCCCGTGAACTCATCCTCTTGTGCACTCCTTCCTTCCTTGCACTGAGCACTTCCCTCCCTCTCCACCCCCAAGTGAGTGTGGCCACAGATGGAGGCCCGGACCAGGGGTCGTCTCCCTCTCTGCCCCCTGCTTCTTCAAACACCATCTTCCCTCTTTGACCCTGCCAGCTTCCTTTCCCTCTCAGTGCCTTTGGCTCGTTCTTCTACCCCAGCACTCCCCACAACATCCCCACTGCCAGTTACTCAGCCTGGCTGCCTTATGCTGGCCTCTTGCACCTTCCCCTGGAAAACCCCAGTGGAAATTTGCCCTCCCGACATCAGGAAATCATGGTTGCCCTGGTCTTAAATCATCGATAAACTGGGTGTGAGTTTAACTACCACTCTGGTTCTCTCCAACACATGTGTGCCTGCTCAGTTTCAACCCACAGGGCCT
>CM075984.1:44451478-44514745 GCA_038087875.1 Malacoraja senta
ATGGGCCTGGCCCACTTAGGAGATTTTTTTAGGCGACTGCCGGCGAATACGACATTGAAATTCACCAACGTCAGCTCCGGCGACAATCTACGTCACCTGGCGACACCCTATGACATCCTGGCGACTGCCCACATTAACCTGGCTACAACCTACGACAGCACCTATGTCCGTCAAGATACACTCATTTGGCATCAAACCCAAGGTCGCGACTGCCGCTGAAAATTTTTCAACATGTTGAAAATGTATTCGGCGACCAGAATGACGCTACGACTCTTTGGGCGACTGAGGAGACTACTCACGACCATTCAGGCGACACCCCGGCGACCGTGTGGCGACCGCCTAGTCTCCTGTAGTCGCCTAAAAAATCGCCTAAGTGGGACGGGCTCTTAAGGCAGCAAATCTAACGTTGCACCACCGTGCCGCCCCCAGCGGCAAGGAGTCCTCTATCTAACTAGCGGTCTAGATTAGAACGGGAACTAGTATTGTAAAGAATCAAAGCATTCTCCCAAACCAAGAACTGTGCTGTAACTACTTTATTTGGTGTGCAGTTTCTGTGCACCATTTTGTAACTATTATTTTACAATGTACAAACTAGGTACAAAAAGATTCTCAAGACCATAAATAAATGACATAAGTTACATGTACCTAAAATTCAAATTAAAAAAATACAAAAATGAAACAGCAAAAAAAATGTAATCTATGCCTAACTCATCGAAAAAAATGGTATAAAGGAAAATAAAATATTGGACTGCTAGAAGAATTCCAGTTTGAACTAAATTAAAATACACTGTACATTTTTTTTATTCAGAAGACCACATCCGGTCTTGCTTTTACTCAATTGTGTTCAAACAAGAATACAAAAAATAGATCTATGTCATTTGTTTAAAATTAGCATTTAAGAGAATACTGCTCAGGACAGAAGGATGTTAAAATGTAAATGAAAATATCAGTTACAGTTTATGGCATTTTTGAGATAATGATGTTATAATTGTGATGTTATAACAAATGAATGCACTAAACTGCTAACCTTTCGAGCAAGATGGCCCGAAAGGAAAAAAAAATGACCAAAGCTGTCACGTTATTGAGAATTTTCTGACATTATCAAATGTATATAAAATAATGATGGGTTCTAATGGCACAGTTTGAAATGCTACTTCAATAAAACACACATGTACAACTCGGTGACAAGTCCAGGAATCTGTTCCTATATAGCAGATTCCATACATTATTAATAGCTAATAACAGTATTTTTGAACAGGTTGTCACATTAGGCATAGCAGTGACATGCAGAAGTCCACAAAGTTTAGTTATCTTACACAGTACATTCCACTCGTGATTTTCCAGAACAGATGCTGAACTTTTGTACGCTTGTGAGAGTTTTCCCCTTCTTAAGTGTTTTTTTTTTTTGCTTTGAATTTGGGCTTGTCTGAAGCTGGTGTTTTGTTGAAGCTAAGTTCCTTCCTTGTTTCTGATCTTCGTGGGAATAGCGACTGTGGGATTTTCCATGTTCATTGTTGTTCCGACTTCCCAGTACTTAACATGAGGTTATTCGGCAGTTCAATTCATTCTGAAGCAAAGCAAGGGGGTAATAAATTATTATTTTTTTCTTCTTGCATAATGCAGTAATGATGATCGCACATTATATTTAAAGATTAGATCAGTCTTGTTTGGTTTATCACTAATTCTCCTTCAAATCCATCTATATAGAATATTGTTCATAAGAAACAATTGTATCGACTAGATATAATCCCAAGCTTGTCATCAATCAATGTCACTACTTTTAATCACAATGAGTTCAAATCACGTGATTTTTGTTTTTTGTGTTGCCATTACAAGAAACCAAAGTGCCCCCCCCCCCCCCCCTGAAATCAAGTTCTTAAAGGGAACTTTTTGAAAACATAATTCCTAGTTGCAGTCACTAATACCCTAGGACACATTAGTGCATTTAATGAAAGGGGATGTAGATTACATTCCCTTTCTCCCCTAAAGACGATGTAGTCATAGAGTCTCACAGCATGGAAACAGGCTCTTTGGCCTAACTTGCCCATACTGGCCAACTTGTCCCATCTACGTTTGTCCCACCTGCCTGAGTTTGGCCCATATCCCTCTAAACCTGTCCTATCCATTTACCAGTCTAAATGATTCCTAAACATCAGTAGCTCATTCCATACACCTTCCACTCTTTGCTTGAAGAAGTTACTCCTCAGGTTCTTATTACATCATCCCCCCCCCCCCCCTCACCTTAAACCCATGTCCTCTGGTTCTCAATTTCCCCAACTCTGGGCAAGAGACTCTGGGGGTGTGTCTACCCAATCTATTCTGATTTGAGTTCAATGGAACTTTAAGACTGTTTAGGATTCTGATTGGCATGGTAATTAGTCCATTTAATATTATACTGTAGCGGGTGCATGAGAGAGCCCGGAATGAAGGCGAGGAGCCAGGCAAATTCTGTAGAGGCTTTAATGACCACAGCACACTACTCTCCGCTTCAGTGAGAGACTGCAGACTGGTCTCGCGACAAAAATCCCTGCTCTTATCTCGTAGCTGGGAGCCGACCCCGGGCCTGTCCATGACGTGTCGAAGCGGATGAACCAGGGAGTGGCCTACTCTCCAGGAACCACCGCAATACTTTGATTTAATCATGGGTTTCACATATTGGACAAGTCACTTGGATTAAAAAATATATATATATATTCAACCCTAATTTTTCCAACTTCTACCTCCACTAAACTCTCACAGGTATCTTGTTTTCAATTGATATCTAGTTCGCGCCATAGCGTGAGGCACAGTGGTGCAGTAGTAGAGCTGCTGTCTTACAGCGACAGAGACCCGGGTTCGATCCTAACTACCAGTACGTCTGTATGGAGTTTGTTCATTCCCCCTGTGACCATGTACGTTTTCTCCGGTTTCCTCCCACATTCCAAAGACTTGCAGGTTTGTACGTTAACTGGTTCTGTAAAATTGCCCCGAGTGTGTAGGATAGAATGGAGTGTGTAGGATAGAGTGTGTAGGATAGAAGTATGGGTGATTGCTGGTTGGCGCGGACATGGTGGGCCGAAGGGCCTGTTTCCACGCTGTACCTCTAAGGCAAATTTTCTGTTAGAAACAGACAAAATAGTAACTTCAATATTTCTCTAAAATTATAAATAGTTGGTTTCAACAAATGTTAGCTGTTAAAAAACTGAAAAGCTAAGGCACTCAGACAGGTTGCGTCTTTGACTTGCAACCTGCACCATGTGTGGTGATCTCTGCCCAAGATGGCAATTAAGTAATCTTGAATTGCTTTGGTTAGAGGAGAAAAAGCACCCAGCCCTGATCGTCAACCATTTTGCCCATCTGGAAATCCTTTGCCCATCCATTTTTCCCCACTCCTCTCCTGCAATGGGTCTGAGGAAGGGTTCCGACCCGAAACGCCACCTATCCATTCTCTTTAGAGATGCTGCCTGAGTTACTCCAGCATTCAGTGTTTATCGTTGATATAAACCAGCATCTGCGGTTCCTTGTTATTACATGGCGAGTGTTTGTGTTGTCCCTACTCCCTTACCACCGCCAAATCCTCCACCACTAATGGAAGTGGCTGTTGTGCTCACTGTTCAGGCAAGGCAGTTACAAGGATGTTGCCAGGTCTCTAGGGTCTGAGCTATAGGGAGGTTGAGTATGCTGGGCCTCTATTCCTTGGAGCGCAGGAGGATAAAGGGGGATCTTATAGTAGTGTGTAAAATCATGAGAGGAATACATTGGGTAGATACATAAAGTCTTTTGCCCAGACTAGGTGAATCGAGGACCAGAGAACATAGGTTTAAGGTGAAGGGGAAAGATTTAATACTAATCTGAGGGGTAACTTTTTCACACGAGGGGTGGTGGGTGTATGGAATGAGCTGACAGAGGAGGTAGTTGAGACAGGGACTACATTTAGGAAACAGTTAGACAGGTACATGGATAGGACAGGTTTGGAGGGATATGGGCCAAAAACAGGCAGGTGGGACTAGTGTAACTGGGACATGTTAGTCGTCGAGTGCAAGTTGGGTCAAAGGGCTTGTTTCCACACTGTATCACTCTATGGTCACTTGAATGTGGGTCTGGATGCCAATGCAACCCAACCACCTGATGAGACGCTCAGAGAGGGGACATGCCGGGGCCATTTCATTGATTCAATCAATATGTACCAGTTGTACTGGGTGAACTCTCCTTTGTAATTTTTATGGTGGAGGAAAAGAATGGAGCTATTTTTATTATTGGATGAAATTTCAGAAGGAATGTCAAAACTCATTACCTAGCAGTTTCATAAAAAAGAACACATGGGAATTGATATGATTATTGCACAAGAAATCCAGTGCAGATCTGACCCATTTAATTTGCAAGAATATAATGGACTGAGTGCTCCAATGCTTTTCTACAAAGTAAGAACGATCGACCTTTCTCTGATGATTTGTGGTTTCTGAGATGTTTTGCAAAGCACTTGGTTCAGGCTGGCCTTTCTTTGTTGATAGAGTTGAATTCCTACTAATGTAGGCAGCATATTGCATATATATTGCATATAGCAATTTTAGGCAATTTCTACAAACACCTCCCTTTTTCTCTTTCTTACCTGTTGGCTTCATTTCAAGAGGGCTAGATTGTAAAACCGGGATGAAATTCTGAAGCTCTATAATGCCCCTGTCCCACTTACGGGTCCTTGGCACTAATTACGCGACCTCGTGGTCGCGTTGAGGCGCGACGGTCCCACGCGACTTCATGCGTCCGCACAGCTGTCTGGAGCGTGTGACGTCATTTGAAGATGTACACAAAATGCAGGAGTAACTCAGCGGGACCGGCAGCATCTCTGGAGAGAAGCAATGGGTGACGCTTCGGGTCGAGACCATTCTTCAGTCTGAAAGAAGGGTCTTGACCCGAAACGTCATCCATTCCTTCTCTCCAGAGATGCTGCTGGTCCCGCTGAGTTACACCAGCATTTTGTGTCTATCTTCAATTTTCTTGGCCCCGCTCTGGGATTAGAAGTTGGGGCAAATCCGGACCGCAACGACCGTGAGCCCCAGGCCGCGCTCGGCGATCGTTTGCCTGCTTCTGCTGCTGTTGGAGGCGAGATGTTGCGTCGCGCCAGGGTCTTGGGCCTGTCCTACTTTGGCCGTCAGTTACGCGACAGGCCGGTGGCGCGTGATGATTTCGTTCGGTACAAAATTTCGGAGCGCCTCGCGATACCGCGCACAACTCCATACCCCTCCGCGCCTCTCAGTGGGACCAGCCCCGCGCGGCCACACGATGCCCATGCGCCTCAACGCGATGACGAGGTTGCGTAATTTGCGTGCCAAGGACACGTAAGTGGGACAGGGCCTTTAGGCACTGGTCTGGCTGCATTTGGAATGTTGTGAGCAATTTTGGCACCATATCTGAGGATGGATGTGTTTACAAGAATGCTCCCAGGAATGAACGGGTTAACATATGATGAGTGTTTGACGGCACTGGGCCTGTACTCGATGGGAGTTTAGTAGAGTGGAGGGGGGGGGCGTGGATCTCATTGAAACAAACCAAATTGTGAAAGGCTTGGATAGAGTGGATGTGGAGAGGGTGTTTCCTCTAGTTGGGAAGTCTAGGACAAGGTCATAGCCTCAGAATTAAAGGATGGTCCTTTAGGAAGGAGACGACGCGGAATTTCTTTAGTCGGAGGGTGGTGAATCTGTGGAATTATTTGCAACAGAAGGCTGTCTGGATGGATTATTTTAAGGTTGAGGTAGATAGATTCTTGATTAATACATGTGTCAGGGGTTATGGGAAGGCAGAATGGGGTTAGGAGAGATAGATCAGCCATGATTGAATGGGAGAGTAAGCTTGATGGGCTGAATGGCCTAATTCTGTTCCTATCGCTTATGACCCCCCCACCCCCCCCTCACACACACTATTTCCACATCACTCCTTTTCCCTGAACTCTAGCTGACTTTAGTTTAGTTTATTGTCACATGTACCGAGGTACATGTGACAATAAACTTGTGTCGTGTGCTAACCAGTCAGTTAGTGGAAAGACAATACATGATTACAATCGAGCCATTTACATGATAAGGGAATAACGTTTAGTGCAAGGTAAAGCCAGTAAAAAACAATCAAAGATAGTCCTCAGGTCACCAATAAGATAGATAGTAGTTCAGGACTGCTCTCTGGTTGTGGTAGGATTATTCAGTCGCCTGATAACAGCTGGGAAGAAACTGTCCCTGAATCTGCGTTTTCACACCTATATCTTTTGCCCGATGGGAGAGACCTTGCATTGGTTTCTTCTCCATCACCACCAAAATTCCTTCAACACGCTTTACATTTTGCATCTATGTATTTCTTTTGGGATCACACCTGCTTCCAACCAACAACCTGCCTATCTGGGACCCCCCTCGCCTGAGGTCATCTGTTGCTGGTCGTGATTTGGCCCATCTCATCTCATCTTCTCTCCCAGTTGGGTTATTTCCCCAGCTCTCCCTGCTATGAGTCTGAAGAAGGGTCCGACCCGAAACCTCACCTTTATATTTACTCCAAAGTAACCCAGACCCGCTGAGTCACTCCAGCATTGTGTCTGTCTTTAGCAAATAGTTGGTTTGGCCACACTATAATGATTTCATTGCAAGGAAAACTTGGCAGTTTTTAAACCTCGTACTGGATAGAGAAATGGATCTAGAAATATGTTACAGCATCAAGACAATTTAGTAGGTATAAACATCTGCCACATTTAAGCAAAGCAAAAGGTGTTGTGGAAACGCTGGGCATGTAACCTGCTAATGCCCCCTGACACTCAGGAAAGATTTAGACAATAGGCAATAGATGTAGGAGAAGGCCATTCAGCCCTTTGAGCCAGCCCCGCCATTCACTGTGATCATGGCTGTTCATCCACATTCAGTACCCCGTTCCTGCCTTCTCCCCATTTCCCTTGACTCTGAAATCTTTAAGAGCTCCATCAAACTCTTTCTTGAAAGCATCCAGAGAATTGGCCTCCACTGCCTTCTGACTCTCTGGCAACCAAAGCCTACAGACATCAGAATATGCTGGAGTAAGTTCCCCAACTTCAAATGATCATGATTTTAATGACTTGAGTTTGGTCAAAGAGATTTTTTTTTTTACCTCATAATCTTTTGTAGTATGTTGCAATAAAGTCAGTTCATTGTTAATTGTCTTTTCCTTCGTCAACATTTGATGGCCATCTGTTCTATTAAAAACTATCTAGACATTTCTCCAAGGAAAGAATCACCACATTATGTGTCGGCAATCACTCTATGTTACATTGCAGTCTAAGTCACTATCTTTCAAACTGTAATCCACAAGGCTGCCTGCTTAATTCAACAAAGTTTTGTAAGGAGATTGTGGCAGTTTTCAGAAACCTCCACTTGGGATGCAGTCATTGGAAGAAATTGGCTATATCCACCCCTCCAGTCAGGACGATGTCTGCAGGAATGTCTTGTTGTAGAGCTTCAAATCCGCCTTAACAAATCCTTCATTAGCAAGCCGTATGAAAAGTAATCTTGTATCCAGTGATTATTTTGAAAAATCCATTGCGGTATGGTGTGGATAATGGCATCAACAGATTGGCTCCTTAGCAATTGTTCATCCAAAGAGGAACAGGAGTTCAAAAACAAATATACATCTGATCCGGTCTCCTCTTAGTTGGTCGAAGGTCTCCATGTACGCCGGGTGACGATCGTGAAGTTCAGCATTCTGTCCTCAAATCAGGCAAAACCACTGACAAAATATCCGTATATCAAAGGGCAACAATTAAGAGTTTTTTTATAAAAGTGCAGTTCTTTTTCCTGTTAAAGTGCATGGATGAGGTAAACGAATTTCATTGAGTTTTCGCACTGGCTCAGACAGGAACCATCCTTCCCTGCATCTGTTGCACCTGGGCTCTCATTCCCTGGATGCTGCTCAGGATCTTGTTCTGATGCACCGCTGTTGTGATTCCAATTCGGACCAAGTCGCTGTGGAAACAGATAATAGGTGAATAGTCAGAATACTGGTCTTTTCAAAAGCATATGTACCATAACATAATAGAATGGTATGGTATTCTGTTACCGTAGAACTGAATATCATACCATTGGATGCTGCTATTCTCTATAGCTTGCACCATTTGTTTTCATTTGGAGCTTTGGTGACGTTATTCCCACCAAGGCACAGCTGACTTTGCAGCAAAGGATTATTACCTTTAATCCCAAGGTAATAAGTGCTGGCTTTTGTCAGAACTTTGGGTGGCACAGTGATGCAGCGGTAGAGTTGCTGCCTTACAGCACCAGAGACCCGGGTTCGATTCTGCCGACGGGTTCGGGCCGTACAAGAGTTTGTACATTCTCCCCGTGACCACATGGGTTTTCTCCGGGTGCTCTGGTTTTCTCCCCCTCCCCAAAGACGTGCAGGTTTGTAGGTTGATTTCCTTCTGTAAATTGTCCCTACAGTGAAGGATAGAACTAGTGTATGGATGGTCGCTGGTCGGCGTGGACTTGGTGTGCTGAAGGGCCTGTTTCCACGCCGTATCTCTAAACTAAACCACCCAGTAAGTAGAAAATTCAATCTGTATACGCAGACTCTACAGGATCAACCCCACCGGATAGAATATTTATTCTGTTTAGCTTGGAAATAAAAGCACCTGACCTACAGGCGAAGGTACGCACAGATTCTGGGCAGAAGGAGAATGCAAAATATCCTATCCATGACAACAAGTTGGGTACATACGGTGGTATAGTGAATAGGTTACTGGAGTTTGAATCCCACCATAACAGTTGGGGGAGGGGAGGTCAGCAGGGGTACTTAAAAATTCAATAGAGATATAAAGCTTGTCTTAATATTGAATTGAATTGAATTGAATTGAATTATCCTTTATTGTCATTCAGACCTTTCGGTCTGAATGAAATTTTTGGCAGTCATACATATAATAATAAATATCAAAAACACACAATAAACACAAATTTAACATCCACCACAGTGAGTTCACCAGGCACCTCCTCACTGTGATGGAAGGCAAAAGTCTTAAAGTCTCTGTCTCTTCCCTCCTTGTTCTCCCTCTGCGCCGAGGCAATCCAGGCTTCAGATGTTGTGACCCCGCCGGGTGATGGTAAGTAAGTCAGTCCCGCGGCTGAATCCAAGCACCGCGAACGAGCCAGTTCAAACTCCGCGGCCTGGGGTGGTCGAAGCTGCCGAAGCTGCCGTCCTCCAGTCCAGCAGACGAAGCTGTTGTTGTGGGAGCTCCGGAAAAACAGGTCACCAACCTGTGACCTGCGAGCTCCCGACGATGTTGTCCACTGGGCCCGCGGCCGAGTCACGAAGTCTGGTCGCCGCCGTCTGAACGCCGGAACGCCGCCCCAGCTCCGAAGTCGAGTCGCTGGAACGCCGGAACGCTGCCACAGCTCCGTAGTCGAGTTGCCGCTGCCGCCGGAACGTCGGGACGCCGCCATAGCTCCGAGTCGCCGCTGCCGCTGGAACGCTGCCACAGCCCCGAGGCCGCCAGCTCCGCCATTAGGCCGCGGCACAGACGGAGACGGGGGATACGACAAGAAAAGTCGCACCCCCCCCCGAAGGAAGAGACCCAAAAACATGTTTCTCCCCCCCCCCCCCCACACAGATACACAACCTAATAAACCAAAATTAACTAAAACAGAACAAAAGAACAAAAAAACAGACGGACTGCAGGCAAGCCGCAGCTGCTGAGGCAGCGCCGCCATCTTGGATAACTATGAAATCTCCAGAGTGACATTTAAAGCAAAAACATTTTTTAATTAATGATTTTTATGTAAGGAAATCTGCCACTATTACCTGGTATGACCCATATGAGTCTAAACCCATAATCCCATCAATGTGGTTGACCCATAATTGGGTTCAGTTGAGGGGCAATCAAGAATGGTCAAAAATGATCTAGCTGCCAGTGATATCCATACTCAAAGAATGAATACAATCAAGAGGATGGGAAAAATCAATTGTAAATTAAATTTGGCCAGTGTACCATGATGGACCTCATGGCCTTAAAGTCCATGCAGACAACAACCACTTCCTTATCTTCTCCTCTTCAAAAAAAATCAATCAACTTTATGAGTCATGACCTGTCCTGTCCAAAGCAATGCTGATTGTCCTTAATTAACCCATTCTCTTCCAAAGGCAAGCAATTCTTATCCTGAAGTCTGCAATAACTTCCCCACCACTGACATGAGGCTCATTGGATTATAATATTCTGGTGTATCTTTATTTTTCTTCTTAAATAAAAGAACAACACAGGTTATTTCCCGGTCCTCCAAGACATGGCCTGTGGTAAGAGGAGATACAGATCTTGACCCAAGATCAAGGCCCCAGCAATCTCCTCTCTTGCCTCTCTCCATAACCTGGTATAGATCCTGTCAGGCCCTGGTGATACATCCATCTCTTCAGGAGAAGCCACATGTGATATTTAGCATATTAGTATACCCTCACACTGTTTTCAATATCTCACATATCCTTCTCCTTGGTGAATACCAATACAAAGTACTCATCTCTAGCTGTTGTCCCCCTCACCTGTGGCAGTCTGAAGGGTCTCAACTGGAGAAACGTCACCCATTCCTTCTCTCCAGAGATGCTGCCTGTCCCGCTGAGTTACTCCAGCATTTTGTGCCTATCCCACCTATCACTTGGCAGGATCTGTTCTGCCCCCACTTATTATTCAGCTCTCTTCTTACTAGTCTGAAGGGTCCCGATTCAAAATATCATCTATCCATGTCCTCCAGAGATGCTACCTGACCTTCTGAGTTACAATTTTGACTTTTTTTCCCTTGTAAACCAGCTGCTGCAGATCCATGTGTCTGCATCCAATTGTTCTATGTGGTAAACTCTCTTTCCTGGATCTCTATATCATATAGGAGGATGAAATATATAGTTTTGATGAGGAAATTTACAGGTGGTCCAAATAGCTTAAAATTTATACTTAAGTATAATTTTTTTTTGTTTAGTTTAGAGATACAGGATGGAAACAGGCCCTTCGGCCCACCAAGTTCGTGCTGACCAGCAATCCCCGCACTACCCTATGCAGACACTAGGAACAATTAAATATGTTACCAAGCCAATTAACCTACAAACCTGCACTTCTTTGGAGTGTGGGAGACAATAGACAATAGGTGCAGGAGTAGGCCAGTTGGCCCTTCGAGCCAGCACCGCCATTCAATGTGATCGTAGCTGATCATCCACAATCAGTACCCCGTTCTTGCCTTCTCCCCATATCCCTTGACTCCACTATCTTTAAGAGCTCTATCTAACTCTCTCTTGAAAGCATCCAGAAAACCAGCCTCCACCGCCCACTGAGGCAGAGAATTCCACAGACTGTGTTAAAAAATATTTCCTCATCTCCGTTCTAAATGGCTTACCCCTTATTCTTAAAAGGGAAACCAGAGATTCTGGAGATAACCCATGCAGGTCACGGATTCTGGAGATAACCCATGAAGAACGTACAAACTCCGTACATACAAGCACCCACCGTCAGGATCGAACCCGGGTCTCTCGGTGCTGTAAGGCGGCAACTCTACCGCTGCGCCACAGTGCCGCGCTGCAGCATTTTAAAGTGAGCAGAAATTCTGTGGCAACTATACAGTTCACTCCAATCATGATACAAGTGCTGCCACTTACTCTTGATTCATGTGCACTACAGATTCTAGAGAGGTGTAGCCTGCTGCTGTAAAGTTATCTTTGTATCTGTCCAACTTAATAACTTGAAGCCAGTCGTCAACGGAGTCCAAAGCAGAGAGGTCCGGTGTGCCTGGGTCTAACAACGCAGTGGACGGTCTGTAAATGCAAGCATTTAAAAAGAAAATCATAAAATATACTCATTTAGACAGGACATTATTGCACGGAACAATTATATTCTAGACTAAGGCGTTGTGAAGGTAGAAATCATCACTTCAAATTGTTGACCGTAAATAAAAAAACGAATTGGTTTTTATTAATAAAGTTATTTTGAAAACTCAGTCAATTAGTATCAATGAAGTTATAGTTTTAATTTTAGTTTAGTTTTAGAGATACAGTGTGGACACGGGCCCTTCGGCTCACTGAGTGCGCGCCAACCAACAATCCCCGCACATTAATACTATCCTACACACACTAGGGACAATTTATAATTTTACCAAGCCATTTAACCTACAAACCTGCATGTCTTTCAACCTCTTTCAGGCCCCAGTATGTACTGAAAGCCAGCGCTTCCCATGAATAATACTAGCAAGTAAATTATATAAATCTTATGGCCTTCAGACTTCTCATTACAATATTCACTTTATAACCTATTGACTCATCAGGTTATCTTCCATTCTGTCACCTCTTCTAGAAATACTTTAAAATGAATGACGAAAGGAACCATGAAAATTGATATATCTTCAGATGATATTTTGTTTCGTTTCAAGGAGCAGAAATGTAGGAACATTTGATTAGGACCGGTTTGGAGGGATGTGGACCAAGCGCAGGTAGGTGGGACTATTGTAGCTGGGACATGTTGGCCGATGTGGGCAAATTGGGCCAAAGGGCCTGTTTCCACACTGTATCACTCTATCATTGTAACTCTGTAACTCCGAAGCAGATATTCATAGTCGAATAATCTACTTGTAATATTAAATATTATATGCAGCATGAATTGGGATATGGGACAGGACAGGGTTACAGGTTTAGCTATTCAACTGGATAACTTCAGACTCTCTGAATGATTACTTTACATCATGTGGATGTGTTGTGGGCCTCCAGCCTGCCACAATTACATCAATTTGAAGGAAGATGTGCCAACTAATAGCCCCAAGGTGGTAGTTATCCATTCAAAGGTCAATAATATCTCATAATGATCAGTAACTGCTGTGTAAAACGACAGCATCAGCAAAAAGGTTCTGCCTTGTGGTGCCACTTACAGTGTGCTCATGTACTGTATAACCATCCATTATGTTGATAATCACCACAACCATCTCACTGGGCACAAAATAATTAAATATGACTTACTAAAACATTAATAAAAGTCCAACAACAGCCCCCACAATCATTAAATACTGAATCTTATTTTTCATTGTTGAATTCATTAAATAAAGGATTAATTTTAAGGATTAGGGATTTAATTTGCGTGTTTCTAATGGTCGGAAGCAAAAAGGTGTCTAGGTGTTTAATTAGTTTATTGTCACATGTACCGAGGTACAGTGAAAAGCCTTTGTTGCATGCTAACCAGTCAGCAGTGTGTAGAAGGACATCCCAGGTAAGCAGTTTTCTGTTATAACATCAGAACGGGCTGTCAATTTTCATGCAGGAAAGTTCACACAAATGGTAATGTCTTGATGTACATGCAATTGGTTTTAACAAATGTTGCTTAAAGAATAAAGTTTGTGCAATAACTGGAAATTATTTCACTGCCCATCTTCAAAAAAATATCCTAGGATCCTGTGCATCTACTTGAGTGAAGAAAGAAGGATCTGCTAAGTTCATAATTCATTGGAGCAGAAGTAGGCCATTTGGCCCATTGAGTCTACTCCGCCATTCAATCATGGCTGACCTATCTTTCCCCCTCAATCCCATTCTCCTGCCTTCATCCCATAACCCTTTTGGGAATCTTGACCGGAACTTCCAAGTCCCTTTGCCCTACCGATTTCTGATTCTTGTCCCCATTTAGAAAATAGTCTACGCTTTATTACTACTACCAAAATGCATGACTGCACACTTTGCTACACTGTATTCCATCTGCCACCTTTTTGCCCACTCTCCCAACCTGTCCAAGTCCATCTGCAGAGTCCCTGCATTCTCTACACTCCTTGCCCCTCCATCTATCTTCGTATCATCTGCAAACTTGGCCAAAAGGCCTTCAATCCCCTCATCCAAACCATTGATATGCAATGTGAAAAGTGGCGGCCCCAGCACTGACCCTTGCGGAACACCGTTGGTCATTGGCAGCTAACCAGAACAAGCCCCCTTTTATTCCCATTCTTTGTCTTCCGCCTTTCAGCCAGCCTTCTATCCAGGCTAGTATCTTCCCTCCAATACCATCTTGATTTAATATAGAAACATGGAAAATAGGTGCAGGAATAGGCCATTTGGCCCTTCCAGACAGCAATTCAATATGATCATCATGCTTGATCATCCAAAATCAGTACCCCGTTCCTGCTTCCCCCCCATATATCTTGATTCCTTTAACCCTAAGAGCTAAATCTCTCTCTCTCTTGAAATATCTTGAATATCTCATATCACAATCCTTATCGGCTCACAACTTGTGGACTCGAGCATGTCAAATTGAACTAAACCCCAAATGTTCAAGATCTATGACTGAACAAGATATAGTATAAATGAGCATGAGAGTGAGAATGATGCTATAACTGACTTTACCTTACTAATGGCAGCAATAAGAAGGGTTTCGACCCAAAACCTTGCTTATTTCCTTCGCTCCGTAGATGCTGCCTCACCTGCTGAGTTTCACCAGCATTTTTGTCTAAGAATCACTAGTTATTTTGACGACAAATATCAGCTGAATATTCTACTTTATTAGAAGTAGCGTATAATTGGAAGTAAGCCATTCACACTGACTATTGCAACACAAAGACACTATTAAATAATTTGAGGAGTGAAATCTGAAATCTGTCTTTGAGCTCAAACAAGATTTCTGCATGTTTTTTTTAGTAGAAAGCCAACCTTGTATTTTCGTTCACTGCGGTTCTTTTCAAGCTGCTTGGATTTCGAATCAGCTTGTCCAGCATGCTGACAATCTGCACAAATTTAGGTCTGTCGTTTCGTTCTTTTTGCCAGCAGTCCAGCATCAACTGATGGAGGGAGACTGGGCAGTCCATGGGAGGAGGTAATCGGTAACCTTCCTCGATTGCCTTAATCACCTGGGGGGAAAAAATGACACAAAAATATAAGGAGTTGGTGTAGACCTCCGACACTATGAGGCAGCAACTCTACTGCTGCGCCACCGTGCCGCCGTTCAAGATCAGGGCGGCGTAGTGGCACAGCGGTAGACTTGCTGCCTCACAGCGCCAGAGACCCGGGGTCGATCCTGACTATGGGTGCTGTCTGTATGGAGTTTGCACGTTCTCCCTGTGACCGCGAGGATTTTCTCCGGATGCTCAATTTTCCTTCCACCTTCCAAAGAAGTGCAGGTTTGAAGGTTAATTGTCTTCTGTAAGTTGTCCCCAGCGTGTAGGATAGAACAAGTGCACGGGTGATCTAAACAAAATCATAGCAGACCACAGCTCCATTTTCCTGCAATATCTTCTGATCCCTTTAATTTACAGAAGCCAATTAACCTACAAACCTGTATTCCTTCCTGTGGGAGGAAACAAGTAACCAGAGAAAACCCACATGGTCACAGGGAGAATGCACAAACTATGTACAGACAACCAAAAACTACGCATAGACAACACCCGTAGTCAGGATCGAACCCGGGTCTCTGTCACTTTAAGGCAGTAACTCTACCGCTGTGTCACTGTGCCGCCCATTGTTTTTATCAGTGTAGCACTATTTGGAAGCAGCATCCACCATTTTATCCCCCCCAGTCACAAATAATTCACATGAAGTAAACTTACATCCTGGTTGGACATATCCCAGTAAGGCCGTTCTCCATAAGACATGACCTCCCACATCACAATGCCATAACTCCAAGCGTCACTCGATGAAGTAAACTTGCGATAAGCAATCGCTTCGGGCGCTGTCCATCTGATCGGGATCTTTCCACCCTGCAAACGAGAATTCAATCATCAGGTTGAGGTCTATGATCTTGCCTCTGGTTGTTAATCATCTTGCACTGAGTCCTTGCGCAAAATTCCAAAACAATGAGATGGACACAAATAGCTGGAGTAACTCAGCAGGTCGGACAGCATCGCTGGTGAAAAGGAATAGGTGACGTTTTGGGACGAGACCCTTCTTCAGACATGCTGTCTTTCCAGAGATGCTGCCGGACCTGCTGAGTTACTCCAGCTTTTTGTGTCTATCTTCGGTTTAAGGCAGCATCTGCAGTTCTTTCCTACACAATGATCTGCGTGAGTGTGGCCATACCCGTGTGGTGTAGGCTGCCTCTGGGTCATCTTCCAGAACTCGAGACATGCCAAAGTCTGACACCTTGCAGACTAAATTACTGTTCACGAGGATATTGCGGGCAGCCAAATCTCGGTGCACGTAGCTCATATCGGAGAGATACTTCATTCCAGAGCCAATTCCTCGAAGCATTCCCACCAGCTGAATCACCGTGAACAGGCCATCATTCTTCTGCGAACAACACAAATCAAGATCACCTCATGCATGGAAAGCTGCAAACTACTGATTACCACCCTACAGCTCAGAAAGTGCCTGTTCCTGAGAAATGCATTTTCTTCCGAGTCTGATGGATGACTTACCCTGAGGAATGCATCCAAGGACCCATTTTCCATGTATTCAGTTATGATCATTACTGGTTTACCTAGAATTTCAAAAAACAAAAACAGAATTACTTGCCAAACACTTCCATTAATGAGATGAAAATGAGATATAGAGAATTACCATGGCTGTACGTTCATTCATCTCGAGAGATCTAATTTAATTAAAAATGTCAAAAGCTATGCCCTAGTTGCATGGTAGTCTGGATGATTTATTGAACACATTGGACGCCATCTGTCAAATTAACCCTTACTAGTGATATGTTTGCAAGGTCTTGTGTAGTTTTGAGCATGTCTCTGGAGTTTAGCTGCTTGAAATAAGCTCTGTTTTCCCTCCAGTGCTTTTAGCTGGCTCTAGGGATGATAATTGCACCTTTTTGTTCGTAAGACGAGACATGTTGCAAAATTGATTTCACAGGTCCTCTTTGAAGCTGCATTTATTCGCTGGGGCTATTTTCTACTCTTTGACACTGGCAATAAAAAGTGGAGGAGATTCAGACAGAAGTCACACCATGTTGCTGATCCCCAAAGATCACTGTAACAAGTGTACCAACAGTGAAAATTACCTCCTTACATTGTAAACACAGCGATGCTGTGATTCTTCACTCAGTCGCTTACTGTACCAACAATACCTGCTCTATTCTATTGGAAAGGGAGTTTTGATTTTATACATTTAGTTCCTGATACATAGGATAATCCTTTTTAAAAGGCACTACCCAAATATTTTGCCTCCAATCTGGGGCAGCGGTAGAGTTGCTGCCTTACAGCGCCCCAGGTTGGAGGCAAAATATTTAGGTTCGATCCTAACTACGGGTGCTATCTGTACAGAGTTCTCCCTGTGACCCGCGTAGGTTTTCTCCGGCAAGCTCCGGTTTCCTCCCACACTCCAAAGACGTACAGGTTCGTAGGTTAATTGGCTTTGGTAAAAATGTTAAATTATACCTACTGTGTTTTATGTTTGTGTTACTCAGATGATTAATCTGCAAGTAATAGTTTTATTTTCAGGACTGGGAGCTCTTTCAATGAAACTAAGGAATGGGTGGCATGGTGGTGCAGCGGTAGAGCAACTGCCTTCCAGCTCCAGACATACAGCGCCGGGTTCAATCCGGGTTTAGTTTAGTTGTTACTGTAGTTTAGAGATACAGTGCGGAACAGGCTCTTCGGCCCACCGGGTCCGCGCCGACCAGTGATCCCCGCACATTAACACTATCCTACACCCACGAGGGACAATTTTTACATTTACACCAAGCCAATTAACCTACATACCTGTACGTCTTTGGAGTGTGGGAGGAAACTGAAGATCTCAGAGAAAACCCACGCAGGTCACAGGGAGAACGTACAAACTCCATACAGACAGCATCCGTAGTCGGGATCGAACCCGGTTCTCTGGCGCTGCATTCGCTGTAAGGCAGCAACTCTACTGTTGCGCCACCGCGACCGCCCACCGTGGTGCTGTCTGTACGGAGTTTGTACGTTCTCCCTGTGACCACGTGTGTTTACTCTAGGTATTCCGGTTTCCTCCCACATCCCTAAGATTTGCAGGTTTGTAGTTTAATTGGCTTCAGTCAATTATCCCCAGTGTGTAGGATAGAACGAGTGTACGGGGTGATCACTGGTGGGCGTGGACTCGGAGCGTCAAAGGGGTTGTTTCCACGCTGTATCTCCAAACTAAACTAAACTAAATAATAGTTTTAAACAAAATAAAAATGATTAGAAATTCAAAAACTACTAGCAATTATAATTTCCTTTGCATTCCATACACAATAACCAAAAACGCTACTTCCTCCATTTGAGGACATTAGGTTTTGAGAAAACACCTTTCATGAATTTAATTGTGATGTAAATTGTCTGTAGAGTGTAGAATAGAACTAGTGTATGGGGTGATTGTTGGTCACTGCGGACTCGGTGTGCCAAAGGGGTTGTTTCCACGCTGTATCTCTAAACTAAACTAAGACAACGAGGGAAAGCTGACTGTATATTAAAGTGCATGGCATGTAATCCAAACTGTTTAGGGTTGATGTTCAAGTCGGGAATAAGAAGTGCTGAAGTGACAGCTTGGAATCAAGTTTGAAAACAATGGGACCTAATTTGCATTTTAAATTTTGTTTACTAATTTGTCATTTATTCTTCCTATCAAAATCCTGACACCGGCAGCTGAGATGAATGCTGGATTAAGTGACAGTCATTAGAAAAGCAGGCACTTAGGGGAAAAAGTGCTCATTATAGTCTGCACTGTCTGCTGGGTCTCGAGCAACAGGACACAATGGGTCATATTTCATGTTCTTGAAAATTTTAAAGGCAGTTTTTCACAAATAAAAGCACTGAAAAACTGCTTTTGTAGATTTTCTTTTCCTGCTCTGCTTATGGATGGATTGCAATGGTTTATGTTGCACATTTATCTGGAGAAGTTCAGCACATTGG
This sequence comes from Malacoraja senta, assembly GCA_038087875.1. Taxonomy (NCBI): domain Eukaryota; kingdom Metazoa; phylum Chordata; class Chondrichthyes; order Rajiformes; family Rajidae; genus Malacoraja; species Malacoraja senta. The sequence goes on from CM075984.1 coordinate 44,470,234, forward strand.
TCACTTGGGAAGAAAGGAATTCTTGAGCATGACCGTCTAAGATTTCTCATCCTAGCAAACGCGGGTAGCCTTAGATATGCTTCAGGAATTTTTTTTAAAAAGGAATTGTTTTTTGCTGCTTAATATCGAGTTCCTTGCCATCTGTTTTCACCTATCCCATGACACCCTGCCAAGTCTGTCAGTTTCAAAAAATATCCTGGCCTAAATAGATCGAGATATTAATTTCACTGCAAATCTTAGTACAAGCTGTCCAAGGATAGGATGTCAATTTGCACCATAAACTCATTTAAACTGCCATGAAGATTAATGACTTGTATTCCAGGGCTTCTCCCTCATTATTTTTGTCAGTCGGTGTTCCATCTGTCATTTTTATGTGAATATATGGAGCCTGTGTGCTCAACCTCATCACTGGACCTACATTTAGTGACAACCCCTTCCAGGTGGATGATGTTGGGATGGTCAAACTGGCCCATGATGCTTGCTTCACTCAGGAAATCTCGTCTCTGTTTGTCCGTGTAGCCGGCTTTCAGAGTCTTGATGGCGACGCAGATCTCCCTCTTGCCTGGCATTTTTAATCGACCACTGCACACTTCACCAAATTCACCTGCGGGAAAAGAACGGGAAGATGTAACATTCAAACTCTGGACCATCGGAACAGAAACGGGGCATTTGCCCTCCCCCCGACTATCCCCAACAACCAGAAGATCTTAACTTGTGACATAGAAACATATAAAATAGGTGCAGGAGATTCTCCAGCATTTTTGTCTACCTCCTTACATTGTAAACTCAGCGATGCTGTGTTTTTTCACTCACTCGCTTACTGTACCAAAAATACCTGCTCTATTCTTTTAATTTTATACATTTAGTTCCTGATATGTTACTTAGGATAATTGCTTTTGACCATCCCAACATCAGCCTGTTTCCATGTTGTTTGGCTCTATGACCCTAACAAGCTTTCTTCCAAGATCACTTCTAACTCCATTTTTAAGCCTTCTCCCTTGATCAATTCATACCGTTGCTTAATGGGAAATTGTTGACCTTAACAACTAGTTTAACATCATTTCCTCGGTTCTACAACTCCTTTCTTGAACAACTTTCAAGCTTCAGCGCTGAAAGTCTTGGCAATAATTTTCAGATTTTCTCCCCAGTCCTAGATTCTTGAATCATCTCAATTTACCCTGTCAATTTCCCTCTGTATCTTGAAATATTCAACAAGGATCATCCATAGCATTCTAGATGCAGTAGAACTCCATCCTAGTCTCTGTAATCTCTCCAGGTAATTTAACCCGAGGGTGCAAAGTATCGTTCTTGCACTTCCGTACCACATCTCTACCCAGGGCAAAATATTCTTCCTATTTTGTAGTATCGTCACACACAAAACTCCCAGTTGTGGTCTGGCCAATGTTTTGCAATTCTGTAGCATGATTTTTATTCATTTGTATTTCTGTTCAGTTGCACAAAGCACTTATCCTAACAGCCTAAATACTAACCCAGACAAGAAACATATGGATCCTACGTTGAATGAAATTGGCCATGCAAATACAGTGGGACAAGGCTCATTTCACAACTGCAGAACTATTTTCTACCTCAACATGTAAACAAAATTTTGTTTTGCTGGTACAGCCCTTCCTCTGAAAAGTAGGGAAGGTGGAGTCTGATTAAATAGAGTAACAGAACAGCATGTGAGAAGCAGCGGTAGGAACTGCAAAAAATGGGCGCCCAAAGTGATGAAGATAAACCAGAAATTATCGCCACACTATATTTTGGGGGCGTCACAGTGGCGCAGCGGTAGAGTTGCTGCCTTACAGCGCCAGAGACCCCAGGTTCGATTCTGACTACGGGTTCTGTCTGTACAGAGCTTGTATGTTTTCCATGTGACCACGTGGGTTTTCTCCGGGTGCTCTGGTTTCTGCTTACACTCCAAAGACGTACAGGTTTGTAGGTTAATTAGCATCAGTTTTTTTTAAACCTTGTCCCTAGTGTGCAGGATAGTGATGGTGTAAGGGGTGATCACTGGTCGGCGTGGACTTGATGGGCCAAAGGGCCTGTTTCCACGTTGTATCTCTAACATCTCCACAGGAGAATCGGTCCTCCAGGACAGAGCTAATAAATGGTACACCTAAAGGATCAGATCAAAAACCTGTTTCATCAGATCCATTGATGAATGCCAAAGATAATTAAACACCAATTTGTTGGTGGAGATTCCATGAACATCTCTAACCTCAACAATTATTAGTTTCAAAGATAAGACCAAAATTTATCTGACATAAACATTAGACAGACACTGAAAAGCTGGCGTAAATCAGCCGGTCAGGCAGCATCCGTAGAGAAAAGGAATAGGTGATGTCTTAGGTTGAGACCTTCTCGACCCAAAATGTCACCAATTCCTTTTCTCCAGAGATACTCCCTGATTGGCTGAGTTACTCCAGCTTTTAGTGTCTGTCTTCGGTTTAAACCAGCATCTGCAGTTCCTCCCTGACATAAACATTAGTGATTATTTAAAAGAGGAGGCACAAGGAACTGCAGATGTTGGAATTCGGAGCAAAACACAAAGTGCTGGAGGAACTCAATGGGTCTGCCTGCATCAGTGGAGGGAATGGATTGGAGACATTTTGGGCCGGGACCCTTCTTCAGACTCCATTACACAATCTGTTGACAAAGTTGTGGTTTGCAGAAGAGGAGGCTTTGCTCTGCAACTAAATCCCTTTGCACCTAGCTGTGAAAACATTTTCATTCCTGAGCAGCTGCAGCCTTGCTATTATCACACATTCCTCTGAAGAGAGTTTGGAGTAATATTGTCCAAGCAGAAAATTGATCGTAAATCTTCTCCGGTTCTATTTATAAATGTCATCCCAATAACTTACCTACACCGATCACTCTTTCAATCTTGATACAAGAAGCATCGATTTCTTTGGCAAATTCACGAACGGCTTGATTGGGGTCCTCGTATGTAAATGGATCAACATATGTCCTCACCCCTTTAAAATATACAAGAATCTTTCTTCAACAACACCTCAGTTTGTGTAACAACAATAAAAAGCAACAGGTCCACCACCGATTCTCCGGCATCCTTGGCTCCAGAGCCATTCTAGATTATCCATATTGCCAGAACAACAGAGGTCACTGCCTCTGAGAGGAGTCCAACGGTACTGGAACGGTCCACCTCGGCTGCTGAGATACCGTCCCACAAAGTCGGTCTTGGAAGTCGGCTATGGGAACAGATCTGCCAGTTCCAGCCAGGCCAGAGTTCCAGACCCCCGGCCACAAGGTGGCAATTTCGACTCGCCGATCAGCGTGGAAGTCCCGATGAGGTCAAGACCAGCCGCCTCACTTGACCTAGGGGCCACATTTTTGGGGGGTCTTCCAGAGGGGATTTCAAGTGTGCAGATTAAGGGAGGTGCCGGACCACTAGTTGCCGGAAAATTGGTGGTGGACCCGTATACGTCCTTTATTTTAACCTAAAAACGTACCAAAATATTTTTTTGCACCATTATAATACACCCGTTAACATTTTTCAGGGCAATGATTCGGATGAAATTATCCTTGCAAATCCTTCCACCCTCGTCTCCCAAAGGATGAAGCTCAAATCCTCATATCTCCAATACTTGATTCCTTATGAAAAGACAAGTGGTGCAGATGCTGGTTTATTAAAAAAAACACACACAAAGTGCTGGAGTAACTCAACGGGCCAGGCAGCATCTCTGGAGGACATGAATAGCGACGTTTCGGATCACGATCCTTCCTCAGAAGGGTTTGAAGTCGGGTCCAGAAACAAAATGTCACATATTAATGTCCTCCAGAGATGCTGCCTGACTCACAGAGTTACACCAGCACTTTGTGTCTTTTTTTGATTCCTTATGAGTGAGCAAGGATGGCAAATTACTTAATGTAGATACAAGGAACTGCAGATGTGCCAGTCAGCCATTTACTCAAAGAAAGCGGGGCGACACGGTGACGCAGCAGTAGAATTACTTCCTTGCAGTGCCACGGACCCGGGTTCAATCCTGACTACGGGTGCTTGTCTGTACGGAGTTCTTCCCGTGACCTGCATGGGATTTCCTCAGGATCGCTAGTTTCCTCCCACTGGAGAGATCAGTAGGTTAATTGGCTCGGTATGATTGTAAAATTGTCCCTAGTGTGTGTAGTGTAGTGTTAGTGTACGGGGATTGCTGGTCGGCGCGGAGTTGGTGGGCCGAAGGGCCTGTTTCCGTGCTGCATCTCTAAACTAAACTAAAAGACTGTAACAACTGTGGTTCTGACATTATGTCAGAATGTAGCTTGAGTAACGGGATAAAAATCTGGAGGTTGAATCCTAGTTCCTTCTTCTTTGAAAGCCTGGGGAAAATTGTGGTTCTTGAAGCTGCTTAACTGAGGCTACTACAAATCAACATCCACTGAGATTCTGGATCAGCTAATGCTTTTATCTGTGTGCCAGGATACTGTGAGGCGTGAGATATAGTTTCTTGGCCCTTTTCTCAGCAGCAACATTTGGGCGTATGTTTCACTTAAGTTTGTTAAATAGATGTGAAAAGCCACAGAGAAGAAGGCTTTCTGATTCAGCATCTGAGAGGCACTGATGGATCTTCGTATAATTGCGCTGTTATAAAAAGCAGTTTTTATAAAGCAGTCAAGTAAGAGAGTTCAAGTGCAATGATACAGCTCGTGATCTGAATGAGTATCAATGATGGCATAAACTTGCCAGCAAGTGGATATTGCCACAGCAAAACCACTTGAATCTGAAGTAACGTACGTACAAGTGTTCAATCAAAAGCATTGGGCTGACTGTGCATGACTTTTAGTGTAGAGCAGCAGGGTGCCCCTGCCCTGAATTTGATGTGGGTCATTAGAGGAAGCCACCTGATTGCACCGACCTCTCCAAGCTTCTCCTAACCTCAGAATATCATTGACTCTTTATGACTCACACTGTTATTTTGCTTTCAGAACAGTGCAATTATTATACGAAGATCCTTCAGATCCATCTGTGGAATTCTCTGCCACAGAAGGCAGTGGAGGCCGATTCACTGGATGTTTTCAATTTTCAATTGAGAGTTAGATATAGCTCTTAGGGTAAGGGTTCCCAACCTGGGGTAAATTTATCCCCAGGGGGTAAATTTTGCCTACCCAGGGGGTAAATTTGTTGATTCTGGATTTATGTACATATTTTTTCTCATTGACTGACTGTGTTTGGTTCTGGTATCTGTTCATCATTGGTTGTTCATAAATAAGTGAAATAACATTCTTATGTGCTATTAAAGTTGCCAGGGGTAAACCGGACAAAAAAGGTTGGGAACCCCTCTCTTAGGGCTAACGGAATGATCCCAGGAATGAGTTGGTTAACCTATGATGAGCGTTTGGTACTGGGCCTGTATTTGCTAGAGTTTAGAAGAATGAGGGGGGAACCTCATTGAAACGTACAGAATTGTGAAAGGCTTGGATAGAGTGGATGTGGAGAGGATGTTTCCACCGGTGGGAGAGTCGAGGGACTAGAGGTCATAGCCTTAGAATAAGGGATGTTCTTTTAGGAAGGAAATGAGGAGGAATTTCTTTAGTCGGTGGTGAATCTGTGGAATTCTTTGCCACAGAAGGCAATGGAAGCAAAGTCAGTGGATATATTTAAGGCAGAGATAGATAGATTCTTGATTCGTACAGGTGTCAGAGGTTATGGGGAGAAGGCAGGAGAATGGAGTTAGGAGGGAGAGATAGATCAGCCATGATTGAATGGTGGAATAGACTTGATGGGCTGACTGGCCTGAGTCTGTTCCTTTCACTTATGATAATTTGTTGATGAAAGTAAAATGTCCCGTAAGTTTAAAACTGTTTCAATCTTTGATAAAAGGGCACTCATAAGATAACTTCCAGTGTTTACAGAGCTGAAAATGGATATTAGTACAGAGTTGTACGGCACGGTGGCGCAGCAGTAGAGTTGCTGCCTTACAGTGCCAGAGACTCGGTTTTGATCCCGACAACAGGCTGCTGCCCGTACAAATTGTTTGTACGCTCTCTTTGTGACCACGTGGGTTTCCTCCGGGAGCTCCAGTCTCTCCCACAGCCTCAAGACGTGCAAGTTTGTAGATTAATTGGTTTCCGTAAATTGTCCCCTAGTCTGTCGGATAGAACCACTAGTGTATGGGTGATCGATGGTCGGCGTGGACGCAGTGGGCCGAAGGGCCTGTTTCGAGAATCAGGAGTGTTTTATTGTCATATGTCCTGAAACAGAACAATGAAATTCTGTCTTGCGGCAGCACAACAGACATGTGATGATGGTACTCCGTAAAACCCATAATAAACAACAACTAAAAAAGCGCAGTATATATATTTTTTTTAATTGACAAATAAATAGACAATAATAGTGCACAATGTAGTTCACGCTATATCGTAAACTAAACTAAGCTTAAAATAAAACCCCACCAGGATAAATGGCTACATACGAGAAACTGCAGATCCTGGTTGCTACAAAAGGACACAAAGTGCTGGAGCAATTCAACAGGTCAGGAAGCATCTCTGGAGAACATGGATAGGTGATAGGAGAACATGATAGAAGAAGGTCCTGCACTGAAACGTCACCTATCCATGTTCTCCAGAGATACTTCCCGTCCTGTGTCCTTTCTGGGATCCTGGTTGTCGCAAAAGGACACAAAATGCTGGAGTAACTCGACGATAGGCATAAAATGCTGGAGCAACTCAGCGGGACAGGCAGCATCTCCTGAGAGAAAGAATGGGTGACGTTTCGGGTCGAGACCCTTTGATCAGACTGAAACATGCAGAGTAAAGGGCCTATTCCACTGGGCGTCATTTGCGTGTCACGCAGAAGGCTTGTTAAGATTTTGTACATCCCAAAATCCTGGGGCGCCGCGTGCGACTGAGCGTCATTGACTACGTCACCATGCACCATGCACGCGTATGATGGACGCGTAAATGACACGCAAATGACGACCAGGTGGGACAGGCCCTTTACTCAACAGGTCAGGCAGCATCTCTGGAAAACATGGATACAAGCAGGGTCCCAACCCGAAACATCGCCTATCCATGTTCTCCAGAAATGCTGCCTGACCCGTTGAGTTACTCCTGCATTTTGTGTCCTTTCAGGATGAAATACTATTGTTACCTAGTGTAGCAGAATTAGTACAAAGGGCTATGTGTTTAAATGCAAATACCTGCATTGTCTTTCTGGTATAAAATGTTGCCTACTATCACATACCTTGTCCATTATGTAAATGCTTTCTCCTCATCTGCATCTTGCTTGGCCTTACTGTATTTTCTTCGCCTGTGGGAACAGGGAATAAAGCATGAAGATTAATGACAATGGAGGGAATTAAGAATTCGAGACCACCTGCTTGGCTGGGAATGCACTGAATCTCGCTGTTCAAACATTCAATTGTACCTTATTGCCTGGTAATTATAGGTCTGGCTATCCTCCCCCCAGTCCATACCTATGTGACTGTCACCCTGCTGAACTTTGCCTGGGGAAAGACACAGCCGTGTATCATTAACCACTGAGAAAGCTGGAGAACTCATTAGCCCGCCATTGAGCGAGGGAAATGAATGCTAATAGCCAGTTGCAGGCTTGGAAAATAAATTGATGTTTGGAGATGGCTTACCTGACGAAAGCCCGAAGAGAATAAGGAAGCCTTTGTAACAGTTTGAATTATGTAATTAGAAAGGTTTATGTGGAATGAGAGAGCTCAGGTAGAGAGTGCTTTGATAAGCAGCAGGGGTCAGAAGAGTGGGCAGGTTATGAGTGAGACAGAGGGGGCATTCTCTGCAGGGTATCACAGCATAACACAAGCCCAGTATTAACATGAAGTTTGTGGATTCACTCAATGTAGCAAAACAGTGGGAGCCTCAAGCCCCAGTGCTTTGTTGTTGGTGGTTCCATTATCACTTTTTTTTTAAAGCCAAGATAGTGAGTAGAATAAAAGAAACATTGACAATAAGTAAACATTTCACTGATAATATTGTCAAGCCTCTTGCTTTCATCTTTCTTGATAAAACAACTACAGAAGAGGTAAAACCTGTTGAATTATGCAGAAAGCTGATGAAAGACTAATTACTGAGATCATTATTTAGCGCAGATAATTGACCAGGATATAGTGAAAGGAATGAAGAGATTTAAGCTGTTAAAAGAAAATCCTACCATTGATTTTGACAGTCAAGAGCTCTTGCTCATTTGGGAAATAAGAATCTAAAAAGTCATGCAATGTTTTAAAATTGGAATATGAGATATGGTGGATATGACATCTTTGTTTGTGACTTTTTATAATTGAGCTTGGCAAATGCCACAGAGGAAGGTGTTCCTACTTCAACCTGTGACAACTTAATTTGCAGTTGTCAGGTGTCACGTGAGCATTCAATCTGAGGTAAAAGATCATTTATAACGCTGTAGGAATGGTTAGACTGGTCAGGGAAAAGGGAAATGAGAGATATAGGCGATGATGTAGAGAGATAAAGAACAATGAATGAAAGATATGCAAAAAAGTTACGATGATAAAGCGAACAGGCCATTGTTAGCTATTTATAGAATGCTTCTTTTCACTGGGTATCAGCTGTATGTTGGCAGTGATTAGTGCAATGGGTAGCATCCAAGCCCATTTTTGTTATGACCAGCATTATTATTATGTTTTTACTTTTAGCGGTGCAGCATGGAAACAGGCCCTTCGGCCCACCAAGTCCCCGCCAACCAACACTAGTTCCAACCTACACTCTAGGGACAATTTACAGAAGCCAATTAACCTACAAATCTTCACATCTTTGGAATGTGGGAACCCACACAGTCACAGGGAAATTGTGCAAACACTGTACAGACAGCACCTGTAGTCAGGAACGAACCTGAATCTCCGGCGCTGTGAGGCAGCAAAACTCTGCTGGTGCACCACTGTGCCGGTCCTCAAACAAATTCAGAAATGTAACACGCTCAACTCTTAAATTCTCCTGGAATCCTAATGCAAAATTAATTCTCTACACAACACACCCAAATCCTAATATTCAGTCATTTATGTATGATAGACCAAGTGAAAGGAATCGGAACTGAGCTTGAATAAACTTGTTCCTGTTCAGCTTTATCATCCACTGTACAGCAACGGTGCACAGGAAACCTGTGTGTGATTGGGGTTTTTTTTAATGAAATTAGTTCCATGACATCCCTGTCCAATGCTATTACTTATTTCACTATTGACTTGTTCCACAGCCCTGCAAACATACCCTATTTATTTTTTTTCCCCCCAAGTTTATTACAGATTAGTGCTGCTGTCAATTTTAACTTTTGACAGATTAGTCGGCTCTCCCTTGAGTAAACAGTGATGAAGGACTCTAAATAAAAAGCAATTTTTAAAAAGGCAAGAGGCAGAATACAATTGATTTCTCTCCTTGATTTATTGCAATCTACGAGCTTACGCCTGTTATCACCAGATATACGGCATCTTTGCGGCAATATAAACAGTAGTCTGCCTTTGAACAACGAATGCACAAGATTTCTCCCGACATGGCAAATATGCCCCCGACTGGTTACCCCACCAGATTTCCACTTTGACAATTTTCTGCCCGATACGAACAAAATCAATGAGGCCAAAGGTTGATGTTTCATTTTCGCAGCAGCGATCCATTTTACCAGATCCCATTTACCAAAGGCAGAATTATGGCAGTATTTACAGCACCGAATTATCAGCCTCAACACTCAATGAATCTCAATGTACCTTCGGTGGCAAGTCATAATTAGAATCCCAATGAATAATGCCGTCAATCCTGTCTTAAATAATGAGGCCATCGCAACAAATAGACCAGCTATTGAACGCCCGTGCCTCTCATGGTTGTGTCCTATTGCAGTGGCTCTTAATAAAGATTTCTCACCAAATTATGCTGTCTGTTACTTTTTGCTTTTCATCCCCGAAACAGCTTCAGGTTACAATGTCTCTGTGAAATTATTATTCATGATGCCTTACTCAAAATAATATAACCTGACAGATGTTTCAAGGTTACCAATTAGAGTTGCAGCTTGGCAAAAAGAAATACCAGCGACCTGTAGAGTATTTTGGAAATTGTAAGCCATCAGTGTAAAGTTATATTTTGCTGTAATATTCATTCCCAGGTCAGTGCAAATAAGCATATATATTTTTAAATTGTATCATAAGCCCTGTGTGTGTGTGTGTGTGTGGGGTGGGGGGGGACATTTAATGAGCACTGAAGTCTTGAGTTTCAGATTTTGATTTTTTAATGTAAGGAACTTTCCTTTGGAAATATCAGACAAATTGGTGGGGTGGAAGATTGCAACCTTCACGTGGTCCGCCCTGTTTCAACGAATGCAATCAGCCCAATCAAATAAGATCATATAGAACAAGTTGTCCTACAACTTTAGGCTGTGCACGCCATACGCAAGAAGAAGAAGAAGACAAATTGGTAGATTGTAGGCATTTTGTTTTGCTTTTCAACTTTCTTCACTCCCACTGGAAGTGTAATTTTATGGTTACTCTCTCCCCCTTGTCATTAGCCTAGTTTACAACACCACTGATCTTCACTCCAGAAGAAAGGAAAATACAGTGGAGTTTAAAACATGATTTGCTACTTCCCATTCTGGCCCAGAGTAATTTTGGTGCCTTGTAATTAAGATAGAGCTATGATCAACCTTAAAACAAGGTTGTTCAAAGTTAAGATGATAAGACAGCTCCACTAAAATTGGGATCAACTCAGCCACCTTAACTTCACCCTTTCAGAAATATTCCCTTTTAGGTAAGCTCAGATTTAGGTTTATTATTGTCATGCTTTGTTTTGCATGTGACCCTATCAGATCAGATAAAGACTCTATCGACATCAAGACTCTATCTTTGGATATTCTGTGGTGAGTGACTCAGCTCTTAATGTGATGTGGAGGAAGGAATTGCAGATGCTGGTTTACACCGAAGATAGACACAAAACGGGTCTGGAGAGAAGGAATGAGTGATGTTTTGGGTCGAGTCTCAAGAAAAGTTTTGACCCAAAACTACACCCATTCCATCTCTCCAGAGATGAGTTACTCCAGCATTTTGTGTCCATCTTCTTGAATCCCCATTGTCTCTCCTTCCACCATCCACAATGAACGTCCAGAAGAGCTATGGAATACTCTCCCATGTCCCCGAATGAATGTGGCTCCAATATCTTTCGAGCGGCTGGCCAATTTAAGACAAAGCTGTCCACTCTATCCACCAACTTAAGTGCTCACATTCTCTACCACTCATGCATTCTGGTGGCAATGTGTAACAACAAGATGGACTGCATAAAATCATCAGCACTTCCTCAATAGCATCGCAATGACCGAGAGGGCAGTGGGTACAAAGGGCAGCACAGTGGCGCAGCGGTAGAGTTGCTGCCTTACACTGCCAGAGACCTGGGTTCAATCCTGACTATGGGTGCCGTCTGTACAGAGTTTGTACGTTCTCCCTGTGAGCAGGGTTTTTTTCTCTGGGTGCACCGGCTTCCTCCCACATTTCAAAGATGTGCAGATTTGTAGGCTGATTGGCTTCTGTAAAAATTGTCCCTAGTGTGTAGAATAGAGCTAGTGTATTGGGTTGGGTGAGTGCTGGTCAGTGATGACTCGGTGGGTCGAAGGGCTTACTTCCACATGGTATCTCTCAACTAAAAATGCTCTCGCCGTTAAACAGCCTTTGAGGTTGAGCAACATCTAGACTTGGAAATCAGCGATTGTCCCATTGCCTGTTACTGAGTCTAAGTCCTGGAGCTCCCTGCTCCACCACGTAAGGAGTAACCTCTCCACAAGGTGTGCAGTGGTTCAAGAAGTCAATACACCACTGCCTGTACAAGGGACTTTACAAATAGACAATAATTACTGGAGGGAAGGAATGGGTGACGTTTCGTGCCGAGACCCTTCTTCAGTCCCCACCCAAAGTGTCACCCATCCACGCTCTCCAGAGATGCTGCTTAACCGGCTGAGATACTCCTGCACATTTGTGCTTTTTTCCCCTAAACCAGCATTTGCAGTTCCGACCCGAAACGACACCCATTCCTTCTCTCCAGAGATGCTGCCTGTCCCGCTGAGCTACTCCAGCATTTTGTGTCTATCTTCGGTTTTAAACCAGCATCTGCAGTTCCTTCCCACACAACAAATACTGGCTTTGCTTAAAAGCTTTATAGCAGATGTCTGAGGAAAGGAAAAGTCAATGGCATGTCTTTACTTTGCAGTGGTCCTGATGCCCAGAGTTAACGATAATCAATCTTACCTCCTGCTTATAACAAAGGCTGAGATCAGTATGACAAGCAGAACTGCACTTCCAGCCACAGACACCAGCAGAACCGTCGGGCTGGCACCTTCTCCAATGATAGCTGATGGAGCTGGAGAAGGACACAATGTTCAAATTACTTTTCTAATCTATAGACAGGATTCTATTTCAAGAAGACACTGGCTTTAATATGTAAAGGAGCATTGAAGATAGGGTTGAATTTAATCAAATAACATGTAAATACAAGGAACTGCAAATCTTGGTTTAGGATAAAAAGGACACAAAGTGCAGGAGTACCTCAGCCAGTTAAGCAGCATCTCTGGAGAGCATGGATGGGTGACATTTTGGGTCAGGGCTGAAGAAGGGTCCTGACCTGAAACGCCACCTATCCATTCTCTCCAAAGGTGCTGCCTGAACCACTGAGTTACTCCAGCACTTTGTGCCTTCAGTCTGATGAAGGGTCGCGACACAAAATGTCACTATCCATGCTCTCCAGAGAAGCTGCCTGACCCGCTGAGTTACTTCAGCACTTTATGTCTTATTTTTAATGTTAACGTGGCTCATTTCAGAAGAATATAATCACATCTGCCCGAGATAATTCTGTCCCTTTATTAAACGCATCTAGGCTCAGCCAGGTCATCAGCTGAAGTACTACCTTGTTTCTAACGAGAGTTCAGTACAGACAACTCTCAAAGCTGGAGGTTTGGATTAAACTTGAGCTGAGCTAGTCTTCTATATATTGGCGAGACCAAGCACAGTCTTGGCTATTGTTTCGCTGACCACCTCTGCTCAGTAAGCCTTAATCTACCTGATCTCCCGGTTGCTAAACACATTAACTCCCCCTCCTATTCCCACACTGATCTTTCTGCCCTGGGCCTCCTCCATTGTCAGAGTGAGGCCCAGGGCAAATTGGAGGAACAGCACCTCATATTTCGCTTGGGCAGCTTACACCCCAGCGTTATGAACATTGATTTCTCTAACTTCAAGTAACCCTTGCCTTCCCTCTCTCTCCATCCCTCCCCCCGTCCCAGTTCTCCGACTAGTCCAACTGTCCTTGTTTACATTTTATCTCTGTTTCTTTGTTGTTACCTTCCCCGAGCTAACAATGATCTATTATAAAGTCTGAAGAAGGGTCTCGGCCCGAAAAATCACCCATTCCTTCTCTCCAGAGATGCTGCCTGTCCCGCTGAGTTACTCCAACAATTTGAGTCTACCATGATCTATTCTAAATTTTCCTTGATCTTCATCCCCATTGTCTCATTTTCATACCTTACACTTCCTTATCTTTGGACCCCCCCTCTCCCATGACAGTCTGAAGAAGGGTCTCGACCCTATCACTTCTATCCAGAGATGCTGCCTGTCCCGCTGAGTTACTCCAGCACTTTGTGTCTATCTTCGGTTTAAACCAGCATCTGCAGTTCCTTCCGACAATATTTGAATAGGTTATTGGTACTCACTGCTGCATGAGGGTTGCACATTGTTAAAGGGACACAGATGCTTATCTATGGGAGGATGCTGCTTACAGATGTGAACTCAGCTTGGCTCAATACAATGTGCAATGTAACTTAAGACAATCGATGGGAACGGCATAGCAGTGGCAGGGTGGCACAGCGGTAGATTCACCGTCAGTGGCCCGGGTTCGATCCTGACTACGGGTGGTCTCTATAAGGAGTTAGTACCTTCTCCACATGGCAGCGTGAGTGTTATCTGGTTATCTCCCACACTCCACGGGTTTGTAGGTTAATTGGTTTCGGCAAAGATTGTGGAAAAAAAATTGTCCCGAGTGTGCAGGATAGTGTTAATGTACGCGGAGGTCGCTGGTCGACGCGGATTGGGTGGGTCGAAAGGCCTGTTTCCACGGTGCATCTCTAAACCAAGAGAGTATAGGAGCAAAGAGGTCCTTCTGCAATTGCACAGGGCCCTATTGAGACCACACCTGGCGTATTGTGTGTAGTTTTGGTCTCCTAATTTGAGGAAGGACATTCTTGCTATTGAGGGAGTGCAACTTAGGTTCACGAGGTTAATTCCCGGGATGGCGGGACTGTCATATGATGAAAGAATGGAACGACTGGGCTTGTATTCACTGGAATTTAGAAGGATGAGAGGGCATCTTATTGAAACATATAAAATTATTAAGGGATTGGACACGCTAGATGCAGGAAATATGTTCCCAATGTTGAGGTAGTCCAGAACCAGGGGGTACAGTTTAAGAATAAGGGGTAGGCCATTTAGAACGGAGATGAGGAAAAACGTTTTCACCCAGAGAGTTGTGAATCTGTGGAATTCTCTCCCTCAGAAGGCAGTGGAGGCCGATTAACTGGATGATTTCAAAAGAGAGTTAGATAGAGCTCTTAGGGCTAGAGGAATCAAGGGATATGGGGAGAAGGCAGGCTCGGGGTACTGAGTGTGGATGATCAGCCATGACCACATTGAATGGCGGTGCTGGCTCGAAAGGCCGAATGGCCTACTCCTGCATCTATTTGCTGTGTATCTATGTAAAATCAAGCACTGACTGAAAAATGGCTGAATTGCTTAATACCTGAGTTAGTTATAAACTGAAATGGAGCACTGAACTCGCCATATCCAGCCGCAGTGCGGGCACGAACATGGAACATGTAGGCCGTTAGCGGGTTCAAGCCTGTGATTTCCGCATTCCTTGAGAGAGTTTTAACAATCCTGTAGCTACGTTCATTCTGATCCTGTGTGTAGAAATAAGGCGTAATATATTAAAAATGAACCAATTAAACGATAAATGAATTGAACAATGGGCTATGGGGAGAAGGCAGGAGAATGGGGTTGAGAAAATGGTAGATCAGCTTTGATTGAATGGCGGACTCGACTCGATGGTCCAAATGGCTTCATTCTGCTGCTGAATAAGATAAGGGGCGGCTTGGTGACGCAGCTGGTGCTTCACAGCACCATAGATCTAAGCTCGATCCTGACCTCTCGTGCGGTATGTGCTGAGTTTGCGCATTCTCCCCCGTGACCGTGTAGGCTTTCTCCGGGTGCTGCGGTTTCCTCCCACATCCCAAAGACGTGCAGGTTTGTGGGTTAATTGGCCCTCGGTAAAATTGCCCCCAGTGTGTAGAGAGTGGATGTGAATGTGGGATAACATAGAATCAGTAGATCGATGGTTGGCGTGGTCTCATTAAGGCCAAAGTGCCTGTTTCCATGCTGTATCTCTAAACTTACACAATATACTTTAGTTCAGTATTAAGGATGTGCTGAATTATGAAGAAAGGGAATTCTAAAAGCAATTTTACTGACGCAACCCTTCAGAGCTTAGTGGAACTGCAATGGGAGTTTGCCTTGTAAGCTGCATCTTTAGTAATCTATAGATCTTCATTTGTTTTTAAGGAGCAAACAGGAAGATAATTTTTAAAAAGACAACAAGATTAAATGCATAGCATTGTAAATGGTGATATACGGTATTGAACACTCAATGATCTGTAATGTTATATACTTCCGTAAATGATCACGAACCTTTTCATAGTACTTGATCTCGTATTCGAGGATTACACCATTTGGCCTCTCAGGTTCTGGCCAAGCCAAAGTAACGCCATGCCTTGTTATCTCCTTGGCCTGGATTATTCCAACAGAAGATGGGGCTGAAAGGAATAAATGCATCGGTTTACTTTTGGAAATTAATCCTCCAGCTAAAAGAAAGACTTCACAAATAATCGCCCATATGCATTGTGCAGGCATTTTGTAAATGATTTCAGAGACATGCAATACCTTTTCTTATTGTATATACCCGGGGTTTCCAGCTCTTGACAAGTTAATGCAATAAGTTCATATGCGTAAAGATTTATCTTTTTCCAGAGATTCATAATTTGTAAATTTATGTAAATTTTTGCACATGTGGATCCTAACGTTTTTGACATCGGACATCAAAATGGAAATGTGATGTTAAAAAAGAAGACAGGAGTAAAATATGCAAGCTTTTTCGGTTTTAAGAATGATGAATCTTAGGAAATCCATTTGCAGGTCAATTGAGAACATGGCCTTCTGTTGCCTGTGCGAATGATTTCGCATTGATTGAAGATTGATTCCTGTTGTCACAAAAGGCCGTGCCCCTGCTGTGATTTGCCAATTCCATGAGATGAAGCGATGTCCTCGGAATAAATGGGGAACAACATTTGTCTCGCAGAACCAGTTTTTTTCTTACCAAAAGCGTGCTGCCATTGATTCCGACTATACTCCGGCTAAGAAGGCCACAACTTCCAAGCAGAGCTAAATCGACATCGATTGTCACAGCTTCCTGTGCTGTCTGCCGCAACTCAACTGATATCCCTCTTGTCTCCGAGACAGAAAGCTGTGGGTTCAAGTCTCGCAACTTGAGCTCAAAAATCAAAGTTGACACTTCAGTGCGGCACTGGGGGAATGAAGTGCTGCGCTGAGCTATCTTTATAATGAGCTGTCAAATGCGGGTCCTCTCTGGATTTCTCAGATTGACATAAAATACCCTATTGCACTACTTCAAAGAAATGCTGGGGAATAATCTACAATGTTCCCATCAATATTAAACCCTCAATAAAAATCACTAAAGAAAATTATCTTATTATCACAAAATTATCTTATTACTCCATTTCTGGGACCTTGCTCTGGACAAATAGATTGCTACATGACAACACTTCGACAAATTGGCCGCAAGTCACTTAAAGGAATGTGTAGGAAGGAACTGTAGATGCTGGTTTAAACTGAAGAAAGACACAAAATGATGGAGTAACTCAGCGGCCTATTCCTTCTCTCTGGAGAGAAGGAATGGGTGACTTTTCGGGTCGAGAAGATTTCACAAGTAGGGTCACGACCCGAAACATCACCCATTCGTTCTCTCCAGAGATGCTGTCTGTCCCGATGAGTTACTCTAGCATTTTGTGCCTATCTTCGCTTTAAGGAATGTTTTCAAGCCTTGTAAATGAAAGGCTTTTTTAATTTAATAAATCACTGAATTATTAAATAGATCAGTGATTTCAACAAACTTGTTTTTTTTTACACTGGAGCGTCAGAGGCTGAGGGGACACCTGATTGGAGTAGATACAATGACGAAAGGGTAGAGTTTGAAACTTTATCTCAGGATGGAAATGTCAAAGATTGCAGGGTTTAGCTTTAAGGTGAGAGGGGCAAAGTTTAAAGGAAATGCGTTGGGGCAAGTTTTTTTTTGACGCGGTATTTGGTGGTTGCATGGAACGTACTGCCACATGTGGTGGGGGAGGCAAGTGCGACGGTGGCATTTTAAAATATTTTGGATAGGCACATGATATGCAATGAATGGAGGGATATAGAGCATATGCAGGCAGAGATTAGTTTAACTTGGCATCGTGGGCCAAAGGGTATGTTGTGTGTTCTATGTTGTATCTTAACTGAGCAATTAAGATGTTAATTCAAATGGTTATAGCAAATTTTCTGATATCTTTTGCTATGATACAGAGGAAATATTTGTGGCTATTTTATTGTTTTTTGTAATATTTCTAATGGTGTTACCAGTCACATTGCTTGTTTTTGGGTGGATTAACTTTAAGCAAA
The DNA here is from genome assembly GCA_038087875.1 of Malacoraja senta. Classification (NCBI taxonomy): domain Eukaryota; kingdom Metazoa; phylum Chordata; class Chondrichthyes; order Rajiformes; family Rajidae; genus Malacoraja; species Malacoraja senta. Next base: position 44,487,963 of record CM075984.1, read on the forward strand.
GTTTAAAAACATTTAGTATAAAGCTACAAGCAAAATATTCCATGGTTTGGCTTTGGAGATACAATGCGGAAACAGGCCCTTCGGCCCACCGAGTCTGTGCCAACTAGCGATCACCCCATACACTAGCATTATCCTACATACTCGGGACAATTTTCAATTTTACCAAAGCCAATAACCCTGCAAGCCTGTACATCTATGGAGTGTGGGAGGACAGTGGAGGACCTGGAGAAAACCCACACGGTCACAGGGAGAATGTACACCTTCTGTACAGACTGCACCCGCAGTCAAGATTGAACCCGGGTCCCTGGCACTGTAAGGAACAACTCTATCGCCGTGCCACCTTGCCGCCCTCCAAACAAAGCCGAGAACAAAGAGGGGCCATCGGTATTAAACTGAGTATGTTGTAACTTTGTCAGCGCCAAATACGTACTTTGTGCATTGTATGCAAAAACAAAGAATTTCACTGAATCCAGGTACATGTGACAATAAAGTATCTTTGAATTGAATTGAATTATTGACCCAACCCATTGCCACAGCACAGATCTGATTAGACCCTATATCTAACGCCACCCCATTCTGCATAGCGAAACACTGGAGTTTCTTGTCGATCAAAATTAGTCAGGTCTTTCAACTCATAGAAGAGGAAGAGGAATATAATGTTTCCAATTTTTTATTGAATAACAAAGATATGGAGAGTATCCCGTGATTCCCTTCAACTGCTGATAGGTATTTCAAAACTATTTTGCAGTAAAATATGCCTTATGTACAGTACCTCGATACAGAATTTGTGGAAGTAACATCAAATATATTGGGCTTTACAATTATATATCCCTCTGTACTTAACTGGAATTGAGTAAGTGCTAGAATTCGAAATGTTACTGTCACAATGTGGCGCAGCGGTAGTTGCTCCCTTCCAGCCCCGGAGACCCGGGTTCGATCCTGACCACGGGTGCTTATCTGTATGATCACATTGATCACATTGACCATGATCACATTGAATGGCGGTGCTGGCTCGAAGGGCCGACTGGCCTACTCCTGCACCTATCGTCTATTGTCTATTGTACGGAGTTTGTACGTTCTCCCTGTGACCTGCGTGGGTTTTCTCCGGGATCTCTGGTTTTCTCCCACACTCCAAAGACATACAGGTTTGTAGGTTAATTGGTATAATCGTAAATTGTCCCTAGTGTGTATAGGATAGGGTGAGTGTGCGGGGATCGCTGATCAGCGCAGACTCAGTGGGCCAAAGCGCCTGCTTCCATGCTGTATCTCTAAACTAAACTATGACTGTATAATGTGTGCAGCAGCAATAATATGTAAGAGAAAATATAGTTTTAACATTATTTCTGTTTCAGATATTAATTGAAAGGGTTTTCAAATTCCAAAAGTATTTCTACGTAACAAAACACTGTTTATTTATTTCTGCCCTTTCAATCCATCAAATGCGTGTTTTCTTAAAATCTGGTAATGAGGACTTATGACCTGCCAAGACAAACATGGCATGCTACTGCATATATTTCCTTCAGAGTTGGCCTCCAATCTAAACATCAAAACAAAGCATTCTGCTGGAAAGCAATTTGCAAGTGACAAGTTTTAAAGATAAACGGTGTTTTCCATATTCATTTTGTGTTTCACGTGGGCCCAATTTGACTCATTGACCAGCAAAATTAAATGCAAAGTTGCAGTGCAGGATTTTTTTATTTTTGTTGGGCTTAAATTAAATTGCAAACTCATTAAAGTTTCCAGTTTCTCAAATAAAAGTAGTTGCACTGCTAAATAGATAGAGAGGGGGAAAAATCCTCACACAAACGAAGAAGTAAGGAATTAACCTTTTACTGAACCATTCCATCAAGACATCCAGCTCATTGATCATTTTGCTGGAACTGCTGTTCTATTCCAGTAAATAGATTTGGTCGAAATATGTCATCTGTACTTCTAATGTGTTATGGCTATCCTTAACAATTAAGCACATCCATTTGTGTTCTCAAATCAATCATGTCAAAACAAATCAACAAAAAATGAATTTGAGAGCCTCCAGAGACGTGGGAAGTATAGAATAATTTAGACTTTTACTATGAGTGATCAGTGCAAGGCTGGTTTTAGCAATGTTCATGTTTCTTGAACATTGATCCTGTGTGGTGCCTTCCCCTGTATCCCATGTTAATTCTAGTAATTCTCTATATCGCGCATAATAGTGTCCACTTACAGCACTTTTGTCGATACGGAGTTGCTACTGTTGGTTAAAGGGCATGGAATAATGGACAGGTTGGGTGGGGCTTTAAGTGGGTGAAGCTTAAGCAGAGCTTTCAGATAACAGAAAGCATTATGTGAACTCAAAGTCATATCCAAGCATCAACTGAACCCCACATGTTTTTCTGTTGCTTCTGCTTCTACTTGTTTCTTTAATTCTTAAGACGGGTAAGAATTTAACATTTGTTCATAAAGATTCATGACTTGAGCAAGGTGGTGTCATTGAATGTATGCCTTGGGTATTTTTGACACAACTTGCATCCGATGACTTCAGCTGATGTTAAACACACTGTGTAGGAATGAACTGCCGATGCTGGTTTATACCAAAGATAGACTCAGTGTGCTGGTGTAACTCAGCAGGTCAGGCAGCATCTCTGGAGGAAAAGGATGAGTGATGTTTTGGGTCAGAACCCTTCCTCAGACTCTGTTCCTTCCTGTCTGAGGAAGGGTTCCGACCCAAAACATCACCCATCCTTTTTTTTTCAGAGATGCTGCCTGACCTGCTGAGTTAAGGGCCTGTCCCACTTAGGCGATTTTTTTGGCGACTGCCGGTGACTGTCACAATCATAGCAGGTGGCTGAAAAAACAGCGACTGGATCCCTCTATGACAATGTCTACGACAACCTACCACCTAGTCTACGTCGTGCTACGGCAAGCTACCGACAACCGGCGACCCAATCGTCGCGACTTAGGACGTCCACCTACGACAACCTAAGACCACACAGGTGACAACTTACGAAAACTTACAAGAACCAAAGTCAACCTATGTCCAACCGCGACAAGCTACGACAACCAACGACCCTGTCGGTGACAACTGAAGACAACTGAAGACAATTCAGCCGCCGGCACCTGTCGCCGGTTGACATAGGTAAGTCGCCAATGGAATTCACCATAGTCAGCACCCGGCGACAACCAACGTCACCTGGCGACAACCTGCATCATCCTGGTGACAACCCAGGACAGCACCTACGACAGGAGAAGACAAGCTACGTCAAAAATGTTTGAACATTTCAAAATTCAGCGGAGACCAGAAAAACGTTACGACTTTTTAGGCGACTTGAGGAGACGACTCACGACCATACAGGCGTCACCCTGCGACCATATGAAAACAGCCAAGTCGCCGAAATAATCGCCTAAGTGGGACAGGGCTTTACTCAAACACACTGTACTTTGTACGGTACAAACACTTGAACCTAACAATCCAACTCAACAGCATCATAAATCTACTGAAACGTGGATAGTTATTCTGCCATCTGTACCAAAATTACATAAACCTCCATGTGAATATAGGAAGGAAGTAGAAATCACTTTCGAGTTACAACACCCGGTTTCCAGTAGCATAAAGACTACTGCCAATATTATTGATGCAGGTGTAGTACTCTAGCATTTTAAATGAGTGCTTGGTTACCTGTTGCTGGTTAGGGTATCGAGTTTTTCTGTCAGAAATGCATAAGATGAATGTGGATTTCCTTTTTTGTTTTGGCACCAGTTACCCAGAGTCAGAAATTGAAGCTAATATCTTGAAGTTTGGCCATTTCAATAAACCATTTCTTCCACAGTAAATTGACTGGGTAATTTCCAGCAGTCATTTCCAGCAGCTAACCCAACTCAGATGCTATCCTTGTTTGTGCTTCTCATTGAAACATTCCAAGCAAGAATCAGTGCATTATGATCGTAAATGGGAAACAGGACCTAATCTCCAACCTGCTCAGTCCATGTATGTTGACTTATTACAGTACTTTTTTACACCACCGCACTAAGATCAAGTAACTCTGTATAGTTTAGAGATGCAGCGTGGAAACAGGCCCTTCCATGCACCAAGTCCGCGACGACCAACAATCACCTGTGCACTAGTTCTATCCTACACCAGGGAAAATTTATAGAAGCCAATTAGCCTACAAACCTGCACCTCTGTGGTGTGTGGGAGGAAATTGGAGCACCCGGAGGAAACCCACGCAGTCACAGGAAGAACGTGCGAACTCCGTACAGATGGCACGCGTAGTCAGGATCGAACCTGGGCCTCTGGCGCTGTAAGGCAGCAGCTCTACCGCTGCAGCACCGTGCCGCGCCTCGGCGCAAGTTGAAAATCAAAACCACGACTTTCCTACCATGCACCGTTCAAAATCATGCTTATTTATAAAGTACAAGACTAAGTGGGATCCGTTGGGAGGGCTGGTCCCCCAACGCAATATTCCACCTCTCCACCAATTCCAATATTGGTGGCCAGTGGGGGGGGGGGGGGGCTTTCTGGAGCACTAGTATGGGTGTTGTGGGCTGAAGGGACTGGTTTCCAGAGGGCATTGTGGGCCGAATGGATTCTTGGGCTGGCGACTCAGTCACTCAAGCCTGTTGTGCTGGCAGCTTACTCACTCACGGCTGATGGGCTGGCAGTTGACTCACGGCTATTCCTTGAAATTCCATTTCAAACAGGGTGCAAGGCCACCAAATTCAAGTGCAGTTTCATAACATTTCAAGCAGGGTGCAAGGCCACTAAAGACAGCGATTCGTGACCTCTCCCTCCTCCATCTTGCGACAACCACGTCCACACTTCTGGGTTTTATAGTCCCTCACCCCCTCCCACCATAACGGGAGTGACCTTCATGGCTTGATTACACTAATAACTAACACTAACACTAATAACTCTTTTATTTTTTATCGATGGGAAAAATCCTTGGCACCTGATGAGCGGAGGGGGACTCTGAATAAGATGGCCAAAAATCACATCCATACGTGGTAATGTTCTTTCTAAAATCAATATAAAGCGCAAACAGGAATTGGTCAAGATTAGACTTTTAATTATATAGAAGGCAAGGTAACTTTAATTAGGCAAGGCAACTTTAATTAGGCAAGGCAACTTTAATTAGGCAACATAGCTTTAGCATTTCCAAACCAAAGGCAACACAGCTTTAGGATTTCCAAACAAAAGACCACACAGCTTTAGCATTTCCAAACGAAAGGCAACACAGCTTTAGCATTTCCAAACTATATTTTCAAACCACATTAAGGGCACTGACAGGTCAGTAAAACCACTCACAGTATAGTGGACATGTGCTCAGTGTTATTCACAGCTCAGACTGAGAGACGTGACCCTCTCGCTCCCCCATCTTCCAGAGACTGACTGAGGCACTCAACACTTCCGGGTTTTATAATCCCTCCGGAAGGGGCGTGGCCTTCAGGAGAGAGAATCTCAACATTTTTTTAAACACTAATAACTCTTTTATTTTTCATCGATGGGAAAAATCCTCTTGTCCTGTGCAGCAGAGGAGAACTGAGTAAGATGGCCAAAAATCACAGCCGTAACTGGGAGCGTTTTTTCTAAAATCAATATACAGAACAACAAGAAGTGGGCAAGATGAGACTTTCAGTAATATGGATTGATATTTTAGTAAATGGGCATTGCTGGTAGGGCTACCATTTATCGCTCATTCTTCACTTCCTTTGAAAGGTCTTGTTGAGTCACCTTCTCGAACCATTGCTATGGGTTGATGAAGATGCTCCCACAATACTGTTGGATAGTGGGTTCTGGGATTTAGACCCAATGATGACAAAGATGGCATTATGCTTCGAAGTTGGGATGGTGTGTGACTTGAAGTAAACCTTCGGGTGGTGGTGTTTCCATGCAACTGATACCTCTATCCCACTTGCCCTAGAGGTTATAACTTTGAGAGGTGCTGGTGGAGTAGCTCAGACAGACATTGCAGTGAATTCTGTTGTCCTCATCCACGCATAAGGTCATAAGGAATAGGAGTAGAATTAGGCCATTCAGCCCATCTATCTCTCCCTCCTAACCCCATTCTCCTGCCTTCTCTCTTTAACCTCTGACACCCGTACTAAACAAGAATCTATCTATCTCTGCCTTAAAAATATCCACTGACGTGGCCTCCACAGCCTTCTGTGGCAAAGAATTCCACAGATTCACCACCCTCTGACTAAATAAATTTCTCCTCATCTCCTTCCTAAAAGAACATCCTTTTATTCTGAGGCTATGACCTCCAGTCCTAGACTCTCCCACTCATGGAAACATCAGCCAGTATCCAGTAGCCAGTGTGCACCGGTTAGGATGGTGAATCTTGTACCTATCAATACAGTCGCTCTGTTCTGGATTATGATGTACTGCTTCAATGTTGCTGGAACTGCGTTCATCCAGGCAGGTAAAAATTATTCCATAACACTCTCATATATGTCTTGTAGATGGTAGAAAGCCTTTGGGGTATCAGATGATAAATCACTTGCTGCAGAATATGCAGCCTCTGCCTTGTTCTTGTAACCATAGTATTTACGCTGTGTTTCTGTTGCGTAGTGATCCCTGGGTTGTTGATGGTTGAGGGACTCGGCATTGAAATATGAGGGTAAGTGATTAGAATCCCTCTTGTTAGAGATTGTCTTTGCCAGGCGCTGTTGTGCCACAAATATTATATTTCATTTGTCAGCCCATGATTGAATAGGTCTTGCTGCATGTGAGTGTGGACTGCTTTATTTGCTGAATTGAAAATGGCATTCAATATTTCATATACATCTGCCAACATCTCAATTCATGATTGGAGGAAGGTCACTGATAAAGTACTGAAAGTTTTTTGACCCAAGGTTTATAAGATCATGACAGAAATAGAGAGGGTAAATGCATTTTTCATTTGACCTTAAGCAAGTTTTTGACCCAGAGTATGGGAATCAAGAACCAGAGGACATAGATTTAAGATAAGGGGGGGGGGGGGGGTTAATAGGAAACCAAGGGGCAACTTTTTTATACAAAGGGTTGTAGGTACATGGAACAAGCTGACGGAGGAAGTAGATGAGGCAGGTATTATCACAACGTTTAAAAAGCATTTGGCCAGTTACATTGATAGATACAGGATAGAGGAAAATGGGTTAATGCAGTTAGCTGGGACTAGTGAAGATGGGGCATGTTGCAAGTTGGGATGAAGAGTCTGTTTCCATGCTCAATGACTCTAAGGTCACTGCCCTGAAGAATGTTTCCAGAATTGTTATCGACCTGAGACAACTGATCTCCAGCAACTACAATTGTCTTCCTTTGTGCAAGTCAAGGCTTCAATCTTTGGAATGTATTTCCCTTCACATCCATTCATAAGTTCTAGGGGCTTAATTAGGGCATTTGGCACATTAAGTCCACTCCACCATTCAATCATGGCTGATCTATCTTTCTCTCTCAACCCCATTCTCCTGCCTTCGCTCCATAACCCCTGACACCCTTGCATTGACTCCAGGTTTACCGGAGCTCCTAGGTCATGTGCTGCTTTGGTGTTGAGGGCTGGCATTCTCATCTCACCTCACAAAATCAACTCTATCATCCATGATTGAAGCTGCAATGAGTTCTAGAGCCCAGTTATTCTGGCAAAACACACTCTGGCAATCGAGGATCAGACTATTGGAGAGAAAGCTTCCCTGGTATTCCACTTTCACGACACTTTCCATGACTTAGCTGCTGATTTTGATGATTTTGGGTGGGAGTAACCTTCTTTAGTTTTGTCTTGCTTATTGTGAACAGTATGGTCAGGTTGAAGCTGTAACAACCTGGCGAGAGATGCAGCGAGTTGTCAACCACAGGTCTTCAGAACTACAGCCAGAATGTTGGCTGGTCCCATAACCTCTGCTGTGCCAAATGCCTCTTGCGTAAATATTGAATTTCTCTTCATGCAAGTTGTAATTTTGAACATTGCATATCAAGAACCAGCTCTGAATTTATGCTGCTTAAGTTTAAAAAACGTTGAAAATATTTCCAGAAGAGATGACTGACTATTCTTATTCTGAAATTTTTAAATAATATCAATTTTAATTACATGCCGAAAATAAAACATGGTGCCTCATTAAAGAAAAGCAATTCTGCTATTTAAGGAACTGAATGTTTTTATGGTTTTTCCAATTAAAATAAATCTGTAAACACTTGCCCTTCTATTATATCCTGAACAGTTACAGGGGGTTTAGTTTCCATAGCCATTTCAATAAAGAACAACTCTTTCAATACCTTGAGATAAATATTCCACAAATATTTTGAGGGGGGCTATTAAGATTCCAAGCCCCGTGATATTTTAAGGATGGAAATGTCTTACATTGTTTGATTCCGGTTTTTTTTCCTGTTTGGTTGCATTAAAAGTTGTGTGTTTCTCAAAGGCACAAGGCTAGATGCGTAATTAGTTAAAAAAAACAGACAGTGAGTGAACGTCCAAAAGCAAATCCTTGCCTAAGTTTCCACAATTACACTTCATATTTCCAAACTAAACTCAGCAAGACTTGTTCACATCAATATTTTTTCAGTAGTTGGTACGATGCTCACAAGGTCATAAGTGATCGGAGCAGAATTAGGCCATTCGGCTAATCATGTCTACTCCACCATCCAATCATGGCTGATCTATCTCTCCCTCGCAACCCCATTCTCCTGCCTTCTCCCCATAACCTCTGACACCCATACTAATAAAGAATCTGTCTATCTCTGCCTTAAAAACACCCATTGACCAGGCCTCCACAACCCTTCTGTGCATGCTAATAACTCAAATTCTTAGGCAGTCCAGACAAATGCAGTTAAACTTTGCGATCAATATCGCAATGCATCACTGCTTTGAATACATTGTCTCCTTAAAAGAGAAACTATTAGAGAAAATAAATTCTAAATATTGTTAATGACGGCATTATGATGTTAGAGTGAAGGGCAATGCAGGCAAACGTAAGGAAGCTTAGCTGACGAGGGAAATAGAGGCATTGGTCATAAACAAGAAGGATGCATGGGACAGGTATAGGCAGCTGGGATCAAGTGCATCCCTGGAGGAGTTTCGAGAAAGAGTAAACTGAAAAAGGAGATCAGAAGGACAAAAAGGAGCCAGGAGATAGCTCTGGCAGGTAGCATTAAGGACAATCCCAAAAGATTTTATAAATACATAAGGGGGGAAAGGGTAACTCGAGAGAGAGAGTGGGACCTCTCAGGAATCTAGGCAGTCACCTCTGTGTGGAGCCACAGGAGATGGGCAAGGTCCTCAATGAGTATTTCTCCTCTGTATTTACCGAGGAGAAAGGCAGTAGGACGGAAGAACTTGGAGCAGTCAATGGAAGTGTCTTGAGAGCAGTCAGTGTTATTGTCGAAGAGGTACTGAAGGTACTGTCGTGTATGAAGGTAGACAAATCTCCAGGGTCTGATCAGATATATGAGGACGTAGCGGGAAACTAGAGAGGAAATTTACAAGTCGCCCTTAAATACAGGAGAGGTGCCAGAAGTCTGGAGGGTGGCAAATGTTGTGCCTCTTTTCAAGAAGAGCTGATGTTGGAAAATGTTGGGACCTATAGGCTGGTGAGAATAACATCTGTAGTTACAAGATACATTTATTTGTCACATGTGCCAGTTGGCACAGTGAAATGTGTGGTCACCATACAGCCATACAATCAAAATAACAACACAACACATGATAGAGATCAACATAAAAACATCCCCACACAGCAGAATCAAATGTTCCCACTGTGAGGGAAGGCACCAAAGTCAGTCATCTTCCTCTAATGTTCCCCACTGTTCACCCGTGGTCGGGGCCTCCCCGAGCCCACCGCAGTCGCCGCTACGGGCGGTCCGATGTTCAGACCCGCTCGCCGGGGTGATGCAAGTCCGATGTCGGGGCTGGGGGACCTCCTCAGCGGCTTGGACATCAGAGTCGGCCCCCTCCTACCGGAGTCCACGGCTCCCAAGTCCGCAGGCCGCGCCGGGCGGAGATGCAGAGATGCAGCGCTGGCGGCCCTCGGCAAAGGGCCCCAGGACTCCGTGATGTTGTTCAGCGCCGGCCGCGCTGGAAGCTCTCCCAAACCGCAGCTCCACGAGCTCCAAGCGGTGATCCAGGTCGGCATCGCCCGCTCCGCGGTGATTCAGCGCTGTGCCGCCGCTGTTGCAGCTCTGGTCCGGTTCCCGGCCCCCGGCAGGAAAGGCCGCTACAATCCAGGTGGTAGGCCGCGAGGAGGGGGGCGAGGACGCGACTTGGAGAAATAGTCGCGTCCCCGCCAGGAAGCGACTGGGAAACAGTTTCCCCTTACCCTGCCCCCCCCTCCCCCACATAGAAAGTTAAAGTTTCCCCCTAAACAGACATTAAACTAACTAAAAATTTAAAAAAAAGATTGAAAAAACGAACAGGCTGCAGGCAGAGGCTGCCGTCAGTACGGCGCCCCAGTAGTTGGAAAGTTATTAGAGAATACTCTGAGGAATAGGTTATACAGGCGTGTGGATGGGCAAGGGCTGATTAGGGATAGTCAACATGGTTTTGTACATGGGAGGTTATGTCTCACAAATCTGATTGATTTTTTTTAAAGACGTGACCAAAAAGGTCGATGAGGGCGGAGCTGTAGATGTTGTGTACATGGATTTCAGTAAGGAGTTCGACAAGGTTCCGCTTGGTAGGCTGCTCTGGAAGGTTAGATCGCATGGGATCCAAGGAGAGATAGCTGAATGGATAGCAAATTGGCTCCATGGAAGGAAGCAGAGGGTGATGGTGGAAGGTAGACACAAAATGCTGGAGTAACTCAGCGGGACAGGCAGCATCTCTGGAGAGAAGGAATGATGGTAGAAGGTTGCTTCTCAGACTGGAGGCCTGTGACTATTGGAGTGTCTCAGGGTTCGGTGCTGGGCCCGTTACTGTTTGTCATCTACATCAATAATTTGGATGAGAACATACAGGGCAAAATTAGCAAGTTTGCTGATGATACAAAAGTTAGTAGTTTTGCATAGTGAAGATGGTTGTGAAAGATTGCAGGAGGATCTGGATCAATTGGCCAGGTGGGCGGAGGAATGGTTGATGGAATTTAATACAGAGAAGTGTGAGGTGTTGCATTTTGGGACGTCGAACAAGGGCAGGATCTACACAGTAAATGGTAGGCCTCTGGGTAGTGTTGTAGAGCAGAGGGATCTAGGAGTACAGGTGCATGGTTCCTTGAAGGTCGAGTGGCAGGTAGATAAGGTGATCAAAAAGGCTTTTGGCACTTTGACCTTTATCAGTCAGAGTATTGAGTATAGAAGTTGGGAGGTCATGTTGCAGTTGTATAAGACATTGGTGAAACCGTATCTAGAATATTTTGTAAAGTTCTGGGCATCATGTTATAGGAAAGATATTGTCAAGCTTGAATGGGTTCAGAAAAGATTTACGAGGATGTTGCCAGGACTAGGAGGTGTGAGCTATAGGGAGAGGTCGAGTAGGCTGGGTCTCTATTCCATGGAGTGCAGGAGAATGGGTGATCTTATAGAGGTGTACAAAATCATGAGAGGAATAGATCGGGTAGATGTACAGAGTCTCTTGCCCAGATTAGGGGAATCGAGGACCAGAGGACATCGGTTCCAGGTGAGGGGGAAAAGATTTAATAGGAATCCGAGGGGTAACTTTTTCACACAAAAGGTGGTGGGTGTATGGAACAAGCTGCCAGAGAAGGTAGTTGAGGCTGGACTATCCCATCATTTCAGAATCAGTTAGACAGGTACATGGATATGACAGGTTTGGAGGGATATAGACCAGGCGCAGGCAAGTGGGATTAGTGTAACTGGGACATTGTTGTTGGGCAAGTTGGGGCAAAGGGTCTGTTTCCACACTGTATCACTCTATGACTATGACTAATTCACAAATAGAAAAATCTAAATTGATAGTTTTCTTAGAGTACAGAGCTTCTCATTGATTTCTCTTTATGTTAAACCTTTTATGGGCTATCGGAAACCTGTCTGTACTGTTAATTCTCAGGAAATGAGCAAGGCAGCTATGCAGTCACTCTCCACATCAGGTGGAGTATCTCAGTCAAAGTAGGATAGCAATCGTAAATTTAGAATGTTTCCCCGTGGAATACTAATTCAAAGCTGGATCTATTTCGGAACTCGACCAAGAAGGCACTGAACTGAAAATGACCAAAAATCAGTTTGGTAGTTTAGTTTAGTTTAGTTTAGAGATACAGAATCAGGCCCTTCGGCCAACCGAACAGCGATCCCCACACACTAACACTATCCTTCACAAACTAGGGACAATGGGACAATTTACAATAACAGCAAGTCAATTATCCTACAAACTTGTACAGTGCCCTCCATAATGTTTGGGACAAAGACCCATCATTTATTTATTTGCCTCTGTACTCCACAATTTGAGATTTGTAATACCAAAACAAATCACATGTGGTTAAAGTGCACATTGTCATATTTTAATAAAGGTCATTTTTATACATTTTGGTTTCACTATGTAGAAATTAAAGCTATGTTTATACATAGTCCCCCCATTTCAGGGCACCATAATGTTTGGGACACAGCAATGTCATGTAAATGAAAGTAGTTATGTTTAGTATTTTGTTGCATATCCTTTGCATGCAACGACTGTTTGAAGTCTGTGATTCATGGACATCACCAGTTGCTGGGTGTCTTCTCTGGTGATGCTCTGCCAGGCCTGTATTGTAGCCATCTTTAGCTTATGCTTATTTTGGGGACTAGTTCCCTTCAGTTTTCTCTTCAGCATGCTCAATTGGGTTCAGATCAAGTGATTGACTTGGCCACTCAAGAAATTATAATTTTTCTGCTTTGAAAAACTCCTTTGTTGCTTTATCAGTATGTTTGGGATCATTGTCTTGCTGTAGAATGAACCGCCGGCCAATGAGTTTTGAGGCATTTGTTTGAACTTGAGCAGATAGGATGTGTCTATACACTTCAGAATTCATTATGCTACTACCATCAGCAGTTGTATCATCAATGAAGATAAGTGAGCCAGTACCTTCAGCACCCATACATGCCCAGCACATAACACCCCCACCACCGTGTTTCACAGATGAGGTGGTATGCTTTGGATCTTGGGCAGTTCCTTCTCTCCTCTATACTTTGCTCTTGCCATCACTCTGATATAAGTTAATCTGCATCTCATCTGTCCACAAGACCTTTTTCCAGAACTTTGGTTGCTCTTTTAAGTACTTCTTGGCAAACTGTAATCTGACCATCTTATTTTTGCAGCCAACCAGTGGTTTGCATCTTGCAGTGTAGCCTCTGTATTTCTGTCCATGAAGTCTTCTGCAGACAGTGGTCTTTGGCAAATCCACACCTGACCCCTGAAGCGTGATTCTGATCTGTCGGACAGGTGTTTGGTGATTTTTCTTTATTATAGAGAGAATTCTTCTGTCATCAGCTGTGGAGGTCTTCCTTGGCCTGCCAGTCCCTTTGCGATTAGTAAGCTCACCAGTGCTCCCTTTCTTATTAATGATTTCCAAACAGTTGATTTCGATAAGCCTAAGGTTTGTCTGATGTCTCTAACAGTTTTATTCTTGTTTCTCAGTCTCAGAATGGCTTCTTTGACTTTCATTGGCACAACTTTGGTCCTCATGTTGATAAACAGCAATAAAAGTTTCCAAAGGTGATGGAAAGACTGGAGGAAAGACTAGGTGCTGGGAGCTCTTTTATACCTGCATTAAGGAGGCATTTAAACACACCTGAGCAATTACAAACACCTGTGAAGGCCATGTGTCCCAAACATTATGGTCCCCTGAAATGGGGGGACTATGTATAAACACAGCTTTAATTTCTACGTGGTGAAATCAACATGTATAAAAATACCCTTTAATAAAATCTGACAATGTGCTCTTTAACCACATGATTTTTTCTATTACAAAGCTCGAATTGTGGAGTACAGAGGCAAATAAATAAATGGTCTTTGTCCCAAACATTATGGAGGGCACCGTACATCTTTGGAGTGTTGGAGGAAACCGGAGATCCCGGAGAAAACCCACACAGGTCACGGGGAGAACGTACAAACTGCGTACAGACAAGCACCCGTAGTCAGGATCGAAACCTGGTCTGTAGTGCTGTAAGGCAGCAACTCTACCGCTGCACCATTGTGCCACCCTAAATTTATTCAGCACTATTTATCTGCTAAGAACCTAATACAAGAATGCTAACTGGAAAATAAACCATCTTGTCATATAAAATACTCCTTTTAAAAATACCAAGAAATACATCCAGTCTAAATGCAAATCCCTTGCTTCCTTCCTGATCGTGTTCAGAGCAGGTTTTGGCTGCCTGAAAATATTTCTTGAAATGTAGGGGGTTTTTTTTAAAAAGGGGCCACAGTTAAAGGAAAAGAATTCCGTCAAGATATCTGCGGTGTACAAAATAACTTTTATGAGTGATGAAAGATTATTCGTTAGAACAATTTGCTGTATAAAGTTTGTAAGTATATTCCCCTTTAAACAAGAGTTCCTACTTGTTATGCCGTCAGGAATATTGAGCTGCAATATAAACCATGCACAGGTAAAGTGGTTGTAATCTAATGCCCCAGGGCCTGATTCATTTCTGAAGGAATGCATGATAGGAAGGAAAAGATAAAAGAATTTAGTCTCGCAACTCTATCACCTCCTCTTTAATGATAGCCTGTGCACTCTGAGGAATGTGGTTACATTTTGCCTCAAACCATCCCACCATCTGTTCTGTTTGTAGTTAAATGGCACAAAGCCTTTTTACGAGCAATAAAACTTCCATTACGCCAGGAAAACGGAGATATTTGGGATGACCGGGTGGTGAGATAAACTTGACAGTGAACTAATGGACAGGCTCCAGCCCGAGTTGATGTATTCATAGAACCGAATTGTTGTGAAACTCAGAAGACCATTAACTACTTCAAGCAGGATAAATGAGAGGCTTTTAGTTCAAATACATTTTGATTTTCCAGTAGTGCCAGTCAATGGGGCAAAAAAAAATTCGGAATAGAATTTGTTCAAAATGTTTCCCGGCTTTAAAATTCACTGAATTCCCAGCTGAATTCTTATTGATGTAAGAACAGTATTTTACTTATCCATTGTGCATCCATATGGACACACATCCAAATATGATTCTTGTAGATATAATAATAGTCATAGAGACACACAGCACGAAAATAGGCCCTTTGGCCCAACTTGCGGACCAAGGTGTCCCATCTAGTCCCACCAGCCCGCATCTGGCTCATATCCCTCAAAACCTTTCCTGTTTATCTACCTGTCTTTTAATTGTTGTTATAGTTTCTGCCTCAACTACCTCCTCCGGTACGTTCCAAAGGTTTGTAGGTTAATTGGCTTCTCTACATTCCCCAAGTGTGTAGGATGCGAAAGTGGGATAACATGGAACTATTGTACGGATGACCGATGGTCGGCATGGACTCGTTGGGCTGAAAGGGCACTGTTTCTTGAAAACTAAAACTAAAATCTAATCGTGTTGTGTTGGGCCTCACCCCATTGTTAATTGGGCTGACGTTCGAGTTTGCGCAACTGAAATCAGAGAGGATAATTTCAAAGATAGACACAATGTGCTGGAGTAACTGCGGGTCAGGCAGCATCTTTGATGTAAAGGATTGGTAGTGTTTCGGTCGGGACCCTTCTGAATGAATGAATGATTCTTTATTATCACATGTGACATGTCACAGTGAAATTCTTTGTTTTGCGTACCGTACACAAAGTATGCAAAGAGTCACCACGGATAGGGTGCCGAAAGAATTACAAAGTGTTCAGTGTTATCTCAATGATCCTTCTTCATTCTCAATGGCCCCCCACCCCGTGCCGGGTCCTTCTATATTCTCTCGACAGCTCCCCACAATGGGTCTCTCTTTGTTCTCGGCCCTCCCCTCCTCCTACGCCGGGTCCCACTTTGTTCTCTCAGCGGCACGGCCTCGACCGACCTCCGACACCCACCGCGGGCCCCTTCGACCCGGGTCTGAGCACAGAGTTGTCTGCTCATTGCTTGTGGTGCCGACACCAGTTGGTTTCAATTTACCTTTGTTGGGAAGGCAGTGAATGAAATGTCTGCCTGCGATAGCTCTCCCCGCAACATCTGCTGGAAAATGGCTTGCGAGCGCAGTGAATGACGATAGGATTGTGCACGGCTTTGATGTCCACCATCAATTTGTTTCCTGACACTCACTGCCTGGCTGTCTCACAGATGAAACAGGCACTCGAGCAATATCCCTGTGGGATTTTAGCACCTCACATCTGCATCTCAGCATGAATAAAGCTTCCAGGGCCGGTTTAGCGGCTAGCGTACGAATGGCTTTATCAGCACATTCACTTGCAATTGTAGAACAACACAGGATTCCCACCTGACATTGATTTGTTTTTTAATATTTAAAAGACACTGGCTGAAATTTGCCTGAGTAAGAATTTCATTGTTCCGTTACAGGACATGTGACAATAAAACGCTTTTGACTCTTGAGCTGGCAATTCTGGAGAGAGTACTAACAAGTAAAATGATTGATAGACACGGAGTGTTGGAGTAACTCAGCGGGTCAGGCAGCATCACTGGAGAAAAAGGATGTATGAAGTTTCGGTTTGGGACCATTAGTTTAGTTTAGTTTAGAGATACAGAGTGGAAACAGGCCCTATGGCCCCCCGGGTCCGTGCCGACTAGCGATCCCCATACACTAGCACTATCCTACACACTAGGGACAATTTACAATCTTTACCAAAGCCAATTAACCTACAAACCTGAACGTCTTTGTAGTGTGGGAGGAAACCAGAGCACCCAGGAAAAACCCACACGGTCACAGGGAGAACGTACAAACTCCGTAAAGACTGCACTCATAGTCAGGATTGAACCCAGGTCTCTGGCATTGTAAAGCAACAACTCTATCACTGTGCCACCCTGCCACCGCAGACTAGATTGTTCTGAAAAAGGGTCCTGACCCGAAACGTCACCCATCCTTTTTCTCTAGATAAGCTACCTGACCTGCTAAATTACTTCAGCACTTTGTGTCTGTCTTCGGTATAAACCAGCATCTGCACTTCCTTTCTACACAGCTAAGAGGATTGCATGGGTCAGTGTGTTCCTGACTTGTGCAGTGAAGAATTACAGCATGAACGTGTAGAACATGCTGGTAGACCTGAGCTCCAGCTACAATACTGGACACTGGACTCAGTACTGAGTCCTGAGGTGTGGTTCAGTTCTCCTGAACTCAGAGACCAGATGCACATTGTATTCGGAAACTCAGCTGAACAAGAGTTAGTGCTGACATTGATAGCACAAGCCCAACCATATGAATGGTGATGCCTGACCTAGAGCAAAAAGGTGTTGTAGAGGCTGAATGCACCAGGCAGCATCTCTGGAGAACATGGATAGGTGACGTTTCAGGTTGGGGTCCTTCGTCAGACTGATTGGAGGGTCCCGACGCAAAACTTCACCTATCCATTTTCTCCAGAGATGCTGCCTGATCTGTTGAGTTACTCCAGTACTTTGTGTCCCTTTGTGTAAACCAGGATCTGCAGTTCCTTGTTTCTACAAAGAGGAAAAAGGATAACTGGAGATAGCATTAGTGTATTTTCAATAAATTAATGCTTTTAATTATTTTTTGCCAATTAAATATTATTCCCATCGTTTGAACATTTGAAATAAATGTTAATATTTTGAGTTATTTAAATCTACAACTTTTTTCAAATGTTTCTGATGATCAGAGATGATTAGAAACAGTTGAAAATATCTTTCATGGCACAAGTTTTCAATCACCCATTGGGAAGTCCTCAGGCTCAGGTTCACCCAGTTTAGTTTAGTTTAGTTTAGTTTAGAGATACAGCGTGGAAACAGGCCCTTCGGCCCACCGAGTCCACACAGACCAGCGCTCCCCGCACATTAACACCACCCAACACACACTAGGGACAATTTTACATTATACCAAGACAATTAACCTACAAACATGTATGTGTTTGGAGTGTGGGAGGAAACCGAAGATCTTGCAGAAAACCCATGCACGTCACCGAGCGAACCTACACACTTCGTGCAGACAAGTACCCCGTAGTCAGGATCGAACCCGGGTCTCTGGTGCTGTAAGACAGTAGCTCTACCGCTGCACCATCGTGCGGGAGGTCGAGTCCCTAACCATGAACCATCCTGCTTGTCATGGCAGCTAGGTCCCCAGCTCCTCTGGACTCTAGAACATGCAAAGGATCAGTCGAGCTGTGCGGATGAAATTGGGACTAATGCAAGGGTAGAGGAAGGTTGATACATGCCCATTGGTTCCACTCTTACTTTTAAATGGTATCTTCACTCCCAGTCAAACAGAGAGGCCAGAAACCACCTTTTAGGTATTAGAAAGTCAACGATGGTCTCTTTCAACTGCTAACTCCTCACGGCGAGGAGCATTAATGAAAGAGGAATCAAGGCAACATCAAAGTATACGGTTGAAAGCTTTATTCCTAGGAATAATTATCACCAATAATTTGTCCTGGTCCAACCATATTCACACTATGGCCAAGAACTACTTGCAAGTCAATGGACATTTTTAAGGCAGAGGGAGATAGATTCTTGATTAGTACGGGTATCAGGGGTTATGGGGAGAAAGCAGGAGAATGGGGTTAGGAGGGAGAGATAGATCAGCTATGATTGAATGGTGGAGTGTACTTAAAGGGCCGAATGGCCTAATTCTACTCCTATCACTTATGAAAGCGCACCAGCGTCTCTACTTACTCAGAAGACTAACGAAGTTCAGCACATCTCCGATAACATTCATCAATTTTGACAAATGCACTATAGAAAGCATCCTTTCATGATGCATTACAAATGGATTGGCGACTGCTCTGGCCAAGCCTACAAGAAATTACACAGCCTAATCCATTGGACAAACCAGCCTCCCCTTCCTTCCCCCCTTCATTGACTCCATCTGCATTTCACGCTGTCTCGGGAAAGCAGCCAACATAATTAAAGACCATTTACACCCGATCAATTCCTCTTATCCGCTCTCCCTTCAAACAGAAGGTACAAAAGCTTAATAGCATACACCACCAAATTCAGGAACAGCTTCTTCTCAGACCACTCACAAGCTAAGGGCGTTGTCCTGTTCTTCCAATCTACCTTGTTGCGGCCCTTGCACTTTTTCCCCCATGCACTTGCTTTGTACCTCTAGCACTATAGACTGCACTCTGGGTATTTTTTTCTCTTTGTACTACCTGGTGTGCCTGTGTGTGTTTGATTGTACTGCACTCATGTATGGTATGATTTGATTGGAATCATATGAAAAACAGAGTTTTCACTGTATCGTGGTACACGTAACAATAATTAAAAAGAGACAATACCAGCCACTACTGGATAGGGTGGAAGAGTGTTCATTCCCACCCTAAAGCTTGCTTTCATCGGTCAGGGCTTTGAGTATACGTTGGAAAGTCACGTAGCAGCTGTATAAAGCTTTGGTTTGGCCACATTTGGAGTATTGTGTGCAGTTCTGATTGCCATGCAACGGGGAAGATGCGGAGGCTTTGAAAGGGGTGCTGACGATAGTGCTGTGGCTTTGCAAAGGCTAAAGAAGAGGTTACTGCCTGGATTAGGAGGTATTAACTGTAAGGAGAGGTCAAACAAACTTTGATGGTTTTCTCTGGAGTGTTGAAGGTTGAGAGAGGGGTGACCTGATAGAAGTGCATAACATTATGGGAGTGTAAATAGTCAGTACTTTTCTCCATAGGGTCGAAATGTCAAATACCAGAGAGAATGGATTTAAGATGAGATGGGTGAAGTTTAACAGAGATTTACAAGGCAACTTTTTTTTTTAACGCAGAGAGTGGTAGGTGTCTGGAACACGCTGCCAGGGAAGGTGATAGAAGAAGTTGTGATAGCAACATTTAAGAGGAATTTTGACAGCCAGGGAGTACACCGAAGATGAACACATTGCTGGAGTAACTCAGCGGGTCAGGCAGCATCTCTGGAGAAAAGGAATAGGTGAGGTTAAGGGTCGAGCCCCTTCCTCATAGACCACTTGCAAGCAGATGAGACGAGTTAAACTTGGTATCATGGTCAGCGCAGACGTTGTGGGCCAAAGGTTCTGTTCGAGTGCGGTACTGGTCTATGTTTAGTCTTGGAGATACTGCATGGACACAGGTCCTTCAGCCCATCAAGTCCATGCTGACCAATGATCACCCATACACCAGTTCTATCCTACACACTCGGGACATATTTACAGAAGCCAATTCACCTACAAATCTGCACGTCTTTGGGATGTGGGAGGAAATCCACGCGGTCACAGGGAGAACATGCAAACTCCATGCAGACAGCACCTGCAGTCAGGATTGAACCCAGGTCTCTAGCACTGTAAAGGGCCTGTCCCACGGGCATGCGACTCCATGCGGCAAGCGCGACCTAACCGCAAGCGGGGGCCGCGCGGAGGTCGAGTGATCCCCGTACAGGGCCGGTCCCACCAGCATGCGGCTGCATGCAGCAAGCGCTACCAAATCGGAAGCGGGGGCCGCGCGGAGGTCGTGTGACGTCAAGATGGTGCGTACGGCGGCGAGGTGGTGCGCACGGCCGTTGAGGCGGTGCGCATGGCCGTTGAGGCGGTGCGCACGGCCTCGAGGCGGCTGCGTCTGGCGTCAAGGCGGTGAGCACGGCCGTCGATGCGGCGCGCACGGCCTAGATGCGGCTGCGGTTGCCGCACGGAATTTTTGAACAGTGTCAGTTTTTCGGAGCCCCGCGCGATGTCGGGACCAGCTCCGCACAACTCCATACGGCTCCGGCGATCGAAGTGGGACCGGCACGCGACCTCCGCGTGGCCCCCGCACGGCCCCAGTTTGCGGTTAGGTCGCGCTTGCCGCATGGAGTCGCATGCCCGTGGGACAGGTCCTTAAGGCAGCAACTCCATTTACGAGAATGTTGCCAGGATTCGATGGCCTGAACTATAGGGAGATGGTGAGCAGGCTAGGACTCTATTCCTTGGCGTGCAGGAGAATGAGGGGTGATCATATAGAGGTGCACAGAATCATGAGAGGAATAGATCGGGTAGACACACTGAGTCTCTTGCCCAGAATAGGGGAATCGAGAACCAGAGGACATAGGTTTAACATGAGGAAATAGGAACCCGAGGGGTCATTTTTTCACACAAAGGTCTGCCGGAGGAGGTAGTTGAGGCAGGTTTAAGAAATATTTGGTCAAGTACATGGATAGGATAGGTTTAGAGGGGTATGGGACAAACACATGCAGATGGGACGTGTAGATGGGACGTGTTGGTCGATGTAGGCAAGTTGGGCCGAAGGGCCTGTTTCCACTCTGTATGACTCTACTGCCTTGCCACTGTTCTAACATCCTGTTGTCACTAGTGCACTCAGGTAAAGGTTTTCTCATAGTAATGGGATCCCATAGTTTCTTAGCTCTGGCCTTCCAGTGTCAAGTGCCTGTGACTGTGTGCACTGAATTTACCACATCAACCTTAAGTGGGCCAACATAAAGGTGCAGTAGACAGTGAATATAAATCAGAGTGTCACACACAGATTTTTGCGGTGGCACTCCCAGAATCAAACATGACCAGTAAAAGGCTCATACAAATGCTTTCTTTGTGCATTTGAGCTCCTTCCCTTGGTGCCTTTGCACTTTATTCGTTGCTGCATGTCACAATGTACAAAGGCCAACACCTACTGTGCTGGGAATCTTTCTGATGACAAATAGAATCAACAGAAAGAAGCCCTAAGCAAATCCTGGAAATATGAAGCAAAAATGCACAGGTGAAAGTTCCGACTGTGATAATCAATGCCACCCTGGCCATGCAGTCATTTCACCCCTGCCATCGTGAACAATGTACAAGAGTGAGACAACTGTCCAGGAACAGCTTCTTCCCTACACCCATCAGGCTATTAAACACTACTACCTCTAAATAAGCTCTGAACTACATAGACTTGGGGGCATTAGTTTTGTCTTTTTGCACTAATATTGTTTGTTTGTTTGTTTTGTGTAAATATGTGTGTATGTGTATATATATATCTATATTACTAAAAGTCTGATCTTGACCACTTCCATATTGATTTTAGAAAAAACACTGCCACTTATGGCTGTGATTTTTGGCCATCTTACTCAGTCCCCCTCCGCTGCGCAGGACAAGAGCATTTTTCCCATCGATGAAAAATAAAAGAGTTATTAGTGTTTTAAAAATGTTGAGATTCTCTCTCCTGTAGGCCACGCCCCTTCTGGGGGGACTATAAAACCCGGAAGTGTTGAGTGCCTCAGTCAGTCTCCGCAAGATGGGGGAGCGAGAGGGTCACATCTCTCAGTCTGAGCTGTGAATAACACTGAGCACATGTCTACTAAACTGTGATTGGTTTTACTGACCTGTCAGTGCCATTAATGTGGTTTGAAAATATAGTTTGGAAATGCTAAAGCTGTGTTGCCTTTGGTTTGGAAATGCTAAAGCTGTGTTGCCTTTGGTTTGGAAATGCTAAAGCTGTGTTGCCTTTGGTTTGGAAATGCTAAAGCTGTGTTGCCTAATTAAAGTTGCCTTGCCTAATTAAAGTTGCCTTGCCTAATTAAAGTTGCCTTGCCTTCTATATAATTAAAAGTCTATTCTTGACCACTTCCTGTTTGTGCTTTATATTGATTTTAGAAAAAACGCTACCACGTATGGCTGTAAATTTTACTCAGAGTCCCCCTGCACTTATCAGGTGCCGAGGATTTTTCCCATCGATGAAAAATAAAAGAGTTATTAGTGTTTTAAAAATGTTGAGATTCTCTCTCGTCAATCACGCCATGAAGGCCACACCCCTTCTGTTGGGAGGGTGGAGGGACTATAAAACCCAGAAGTGTGGGTGTGGCTCAGTCTCTGCAAGATGGAGAAGGGAGAGGTCACGACTCGCTGTCTTTAGTGGCCTTGCACCCTGCTTGAAATGGTATGAAACTGCACTTGGATTTAGTGGCCTTGCACCCTGCTTGCAATGGAATTTCAAGGAATAGCCGTGAGTCAACTGCCCGCCCACCAGCCGTGAGTGAGTGAGCTGCCAGCACAACAGGCTTGAGTGACTGAGCCGCCAGCCCAAGAATCCATTCGGTCCACAATGTCCATACTAGCCCTCTGGAAACCAGTCCCTTCAGTCCACAACACCCATACTAGCGCTCCAGAAAGCCCCCCCCCCACTAATATTGGGCCCTCCCATGTGACGCTGGTCCCACTTACTCTAATAATATAATATAATATATACATATACAGTATAATATAATATATATTATAATATATATATTATATATATAAATAAATGCATAAATATATACACACTGAACTTTTTTTTCCTTTGTACTATGTTTACATATTCTGTTGTGCTGCTGCAAGTAAGAATTTCATTGTTCGTATTGGGACATATGCTAATAAAATGCTCTTAATGAATTATACCACATTAAAAGTTAATTTGTCTATTTGTTGCATGGCATTGATCAACCTGGTAACTTTTCCTATTTGTTTATAATGAGCGAAAGGTCATACGATTCAAATATTTGCATTTTAGCAGCTTTATAATACGCGTAATTAAACTCTAACTTCCTGTGTTTTGCTTCCTGTGTCTTTCTTATGTGGCTGAACTTCTCAAAAGTTAACGAGACAATTATGGTAAACGTGTGGAGCTACCTCAGTGGAAGTTGCAAGTGATTGATGTTCCATTGGCTCCTTGAGCTGTTACACATTGCGATGAAAAGCTGGTGTGTTCATATTCCAGGCATCCAATCCACTTAATTTACGGATGTTTTAAAGCTGCAACTGTAGGTCTATGTAGCTAACCCCAACTACCCTCTGTGTTGTGAAACACACACAGCATACACGGGCATTAAGGTTTGTTCACAAGTTCACATTATGGGAGTAGAATTAGCCCATTCGGCCTATCGTGTCTACTCCGCTATTCAATCATGGCTGATCTCTGCCTCTTAATCCCATTTTCCAACCTTCTCCCCATAACCCTTGACACCCATTCTAATCAAGAATTTGTCTATCTCGGCCTCGAAAATATCCTCTGACTTGGCCTCCACAGCCCTCTGTGGCAATGTTCCACAGGTTAACTATCCTCGGACTAAAAGTGTGACTAGCCTCTGACTATGTTTGTGTGAGGGAATGGGCAGAATAATCAGATCTAAAATGTAGTCATTTTAACATTGAATCATTAGAGAAGAGTTATGGACCTGTCCCACTTTCCCGAGTTATTCACGAATTCTCCTGAGTTTATTCACGAATTCTCCCGAGTTTTCAAACTCGCAGAATGTTCGTAACGAGTCCGTAGGAGACCGTAGGAGTCCGTAGATATATAGTAGCGGCTCGTTATGCCAGCAGTAGGTACTCGGGGCTATTATTTTACTCGTGGACATATTTCATCATGTTGAAAAAACGTCCCGACTTACCTGTAGGTCTGGGTGGGAGGAGACGAAAGGTGTGGGGGGGGGGGTTGTTAGAGGTTACTTAAAACTGGAGAATTCCATGTTCAAACATTTCCTCGATTGGAAGGGCTGTTTATGTCCCCGGATGGTTTTGAGGGAGGTGGTGTAAGTGCATGTGCCGCAACTCCTACGGTGGTTGGGGAATGTGTCAGGGGATGGGGCAGGCATGGGTAGGGATGAGTGTACCAGAGAGCAACCTGTGTAAATGCTGCCAACCTGCAGTAAATAGGGACTGCTGGAAATCGATCGCAGATCGGCACGGACTCGGTGGGAGAAAGGGCCTGTTTCCGTGCTGTATCTCTAAACTAAACTAAACGAAACATACAAAACATTGTGCAGTAAAGGTACTACTTGAGACCTAAGCACAGTTTCTCAGCTGACACTTTAGCTGAGCACTGAAGGGCTGGTGCGTTGCTGGAGGCACTGTCCTTTGAGTGAGCCATTAAACTGATGCCCCACTCACTTCTTGGGAATAAAAAAGATCCAATGACACTTTTGAGTGGACAGGTCGCCCATGGTGACCGTCAATATTATCCCTCGATCAAATCCTCACAAAAGGAATCTCATTGTCTGGACACATTTCAAAAGCAACGATGTAAGGCTGTAAAGTGCGTTGGGACCACCTGAGACGGCAAAGGACACTTTATCAATACAAGCCTTCTTTTGGTCTTAACTTATCACAAACCAGTACATGAAGTCATCAGTTTTAGTTTATTGTCACGTGTAGCGAGGTACAGTGGAAAGCTTTTGTGGCGTGCTAACCAGTCAGTGGAAACACAATACATGATTACAATTGTGCCATTCACAGTGTACGGATATTTAAACGTTTTTTTTAAATATATGCTTGGAGCTTAAATTTTAAAATCCATCCTTGGCCTTCAGTTAGTTTGAAGTCTGGCTCATCCAGACTTGAACTCCTCCTAAGATCTACTGGAAGTCTGAAGAAATGACATCCTGAACTGGTAGCTATCAATGTTCTATAAAAGGTTAACAAAGTAGTTCCCGTTATTTGCAAGACCTTGAGACAGTACACAAGGGTACATTGTAGATCTTCATGATAAGGAAAAATGAGCCAGAAGCCAAATCCATCAGTAACTTGACTCAATGTTGGGATTATTTTTTTTAGAATGTCTGTGTATACTTAATAATTCAATTGCACTATTTCCTTTAATAGTTATTGTGTAACATTACGTGGAAGTCAAAGCAGCCAAATTTATGTTCCATTTTATCATACATCAACAGGATGCAAACTTTGGAGGGAACACAATACTTCAGTGAAATTGTTTCAGATATTGAGTCTGCACAATATATATCTGGAAGGCTGTTTTCCGTGCATTTGTACTCCTTGGCTACATGAAAAACATTTCTACCCCTCAGCTCTTACGGACGATTGGTTGTGGGTGTAGGTGGGGAGGGAGGGAGGCAGGTTGAGAGAATTTCCACACTAACCACTAACTGTTTAGTTTAGTTTAGTCTAGTTTAGTTTAGATTACTTTAGTTGAGAGATACAGTGTAGATACAGGCCATTTGGCCCACCGAGTTCACGTAGACCAGCACTGTGTCTTTACTACTGATTATTCATGATACACATACTTTACTGCCCTAGTTGTTCGTGGTTTGTCACCGGAACCAGAGAGAGAGCACCGGGTGGGAAGGTTGTAATTATACTAGTGATGTGGGGAGTGGTTAGTAGTGGTGAGGTCACTATGTTAAAGGTACATGCACATGTCATCTACATCCTTCCCCTTGGAAATAAAAAGCAATACCGTAGTGACAGGGCGACCACGTCTCATACGCTACGAGCAGGTGAGCAAACAGTTAAGCAAAATCACCATAACGGACAGGCGGCCTGACCACCCGCCCGGACCGGGTACGCAGCTCGCCATTTCCCCCCTCTGCAGGAGCAACATGAGTAGGAGCAGGCGCGGGTGAGAGAACTGGGGAATCGGGAGGAGAAAGAGAAAACGGAGACGGAGCAGGGGAAGCAGGAGCAGTAGCGGGAAGACGGGCAGGCGAGGGAGGACAGGCTGGAGGGGCAGGCAACGTGGCAGACAGTGGGGGGGAAAAGGGGTCTGCAGGCGGCAGTGGGGGCTCGTTAACAAGCCGCAGATGTTGGCGGGACCGGCGGTAAATAGTACCGTCATGGTCGACTAGATAGGACCGCGGCGAACCAGCAGTACCGACGACGATGGCAAGCCTGGGGTGACCGGAGGGGGACTGCATCCGGACGACTGGACCAGGGACAGAGGTGGAATCGGACAATGGCAGTTGTCGTGGGAGCGCTTTTGGATATCTTGTTTGAGGGCAATGCGCTCTGGACAGCAGCGGGCTGGAGAACAGAGGGAACGAGGGACCGCTGGGTCACCGGGATCGGAGGTCTCGTAGTGCGAAGACATCAGACGTTGTAGCTGGGGAGCCCAAGGCTGTGTCGCGGCAA
>CM075984.1:44514945-44567972 GCA_038087875.1 Malacoraja senta
GGTTGAAAGATGCTTTCGATTGCAGTTCGGCAACTTCAGGGTACCCCGTTGACTAAAATTATCATGACCGCAGCAAAGGATAATGTACAAGGGTCAAAGCCGTCCCTCAACATCAAACCACGCAATCGCCAAAACAAACAAAATAGCTCAAGTGCGCAAAGAAAAAACCTGTCAGATTAAACAAGTGGGAAGTGTGAAGCACACTGTCCTGTTAACATTGAGCATTCCAGGCACTGATTTTAACAGCTGCATTGCAACACCAAAGGCACAGTTGCTCATGCATTCCTCATCATTCATCTGGTTAGTTCTCAAGGAAATAATGCATGAAAGTAACTTGATACGATGAAATCTCATGTGTAACTTCTTCTCTGATCGAAACCCATTGCCAGACTACAAACTCCAGCCAATCTTGTGTAGGAGGGAACTGCAGATGCTGGCTTAAATGGAAGATAAGACACAAAATGTTGGGGTAACTCAGCGGGACAGGCAGCATCTCTGGAGAGAAGGAACGGGTGACGTTTTGGGTCTGAAGAAGGGCCTCGACCCGAAACGTTGCCCATTCCTTCTCTCCAGAGATGCTGCCTGTCCCGCTGAGTTACTCCAGCATTTTGTGTCCAGCCAATCTTAATGGTTTCCATCCACAAATACAGGTCTGATTGATAAGCAAGTTTATACCAAGCATACAAAGGATTGCTTTCTTATTCAAAGCTTTCCAATTCTAATTGGAGCACTTCTTTTTTATCACTGGAAAAGAGCAATAATACTGCAGATGTTGTGATTTGAAAGAGAAAATGCTGGGAATGTGCAGCAGATCCGTCTGCATCTGTGAACTATGAGTGTTGAGGTTCAGATCATGCCTCAGACTAGTATTGTGCATGGTGGCACAGTGGTAGAGCTGCTGCCTCACAACACCAGAGACCTGGGTTCGATCCTGATTATGGGCGCTGTCTGTACGGAGTTTGTACGTTCTCCCTATGACCGTGTCAATTTTTTTCGGGTGTTCCGGTTTCCTCCCACACTCCAAAGATGTGCAGGTTTGTGCGTTAGATGGCTTTGATAAAATTGGAAATTGTCTCTTGTGCGTAGGATAGTGCTAGTGTACGGGGTGATCGCTGGTTGGCGGGGACTTGGTGGGGTGAAGGGCCAGTTTCCGCTCTGTATCTCTAAAGTCTAAAGACTGAACAAGTGACAAGTGTTCACAAGTATTGACTCAACTGCAGAGTATTTTCCACGATATTAGACACAAAATGCTGGAGAAACGCAGCAGGACAGGCAGCTGGATAGAAGGAATGGGTGACGTTTCGGGTCGAGACCCTTCTTCATACTGAGAGTCAGGGGCCTTTCAACTTTAAATACCGATACATTGAGGGTCCTTGTCCAATGGGGACCCCCCTCAATCCAAGAAAGGAATATCAGCCCAGGGGGTCACATAGTGTTTTTTTTTTTTTCTTTTTTTTTGGTGGCAATGGGTTTTTGATTAAAGACAGATACAAACACGACTGAGTATGGTATTATTGAAGGTACAGACACTGAGAATGTATGAAGAGTTTCTGAATGTTTTTTTTGGTGTTGTACATTTCTTTCTTCTAAATAGTTTATTTTTTTGAAGATTAACTTTAAATACCAGTAAAGCTCTTAAATCAAAGAGAAGAAACATGCTCCAAACCAGCACGTTTCGTTAGGTGACATCAGTTTCATTTACAGTTCAAGGTGAAGGGGGAAAGTCACACTGCTAGTCACTTCAGATTCAGATTCAGATTCAACTTTATTGTCATTGTGCAGTGTACAGTACAGAGACAACGAAATGCAGTTAGCATCTCCCTAGAAGAGCGACATAAATATGAGCAGTAAATAAATAAATCTAATAAATCCTGGTGGGAGGAGTGTCCGGGGGGGTGGGGGGGGGGTGATTGGCAGTCACCGAGGTACAGTGTTGAGTAGTGTAACCGCCACAGGGAAGAAGCTGTTCCTGGACATGCTGGTCCGGCAACGGAGAGACCTGTAGTGCCTCCCGGATGGTAGGAGGGTAAACAGTCTGTGGTTGGGGTGAGAGCAGTCCTTGGCGATGCTGAGCACCCTTCACAGACAACGCTTGCTTTGGACAGACTCAATGGTTGGGAGCGAGGAACCGGTGATGCGTTGGGCAATTGTCACCACCCTCTGCAGTGCTTTCCGGTCGGAGACAGAGCAGTTGCCATACCATACTGTGATGCAGTTGGTAAGGATGCTCTCGATGGTGCAGCGGTAGAAGTTCACCAGAATCTGAGGAGACAAATGGACCTTCTTTAGTCTCCTCAGGAAGAAGAGACGCTGGTGAGGCTTCTTGACCAGAGTTGAGGTATTGTTGGTCCAAGAGAGGTCATCGGAGATGTTGACCCCCAGGAACCTGAAGCTGGAAACACGTTCCACCTCCGTCTCGTTAATGTGGATGGGGGTGTGCGTGCCGCCCCTAGACTTCCTGAAGTCTACAATGAGCTCCTTGATCTTCTTGGAGTTAAGGGCCAGGTTGTTGTCAGCGCACCATGCTGCTAGGAGCTGGACCTCCTCCCTATAGGCCGACTCATCGTTGTTGCTGATGAGGCCAATCACCGTTGTATCATCTGCATACTTGATGATGGTGTTAGTACCATGTACAGGTGTGCAGTCGTAGGTGAAGAGGGAGTAGAGGAGGGGGCTCAGCACACAGCCCTGTGGAACGCCGGTGTTCAGGGTGAGGGTTGAAGAGGTGTGCTTGTCTAACCTAACAGACTGGGGTCTGTTGGTTAGAAAGTCCAGTATCCAGTTGCAGAGGGAGGGGTCGATGCCCAGGTCACCGAGTTTGGTGATCAGTTTAGAGGGTATGATGGTGTTGAATGCTGAGCTGCAATCGATGAACAGCATTCTTACGTAAGTGTCTCTGTTGTCGAGGTGGGAGAGGGCGGAGTGAAGTGCCGTTGAGATGGCATCCTCCGTACTCCTGTTCTTGCGGTAGGCAAACTGATAGGGATCCAATGTGGGGGGTAGGCAGCCTTTGAGGTGTGCCAGGACCAGCCTCTCGAAGCACTTGGCGATGATGGGAGTAAGTGCAACTGGGCGGAAGTCGTTGAGGCTTGCCGCAGTGGAGTGTTTTGGCACCGGCACGATGGAGGTGGATTTAAGGCACTTCAGTAGAAGCTGGCAGTGAGACAAGGAGATGAGCCAAATTCAAAGCACCTAGATACTTCATACACTGGCAATATTAGAAATAAAACATAATAGCCATTTATTTCTGCTTGTGCATCCATCTTATGAACGGCTTATGCATTCTAATAAAGAGGCTTCAATCTTGTATTTTTCCATGGTCTGATTTTACTTGAACATGTTACGTTTGCATGCAAGGTCCCCTCAATGACAGATTCCATTGATCATTACTCATTTTATTCCCTTGCGCTATCACTCTGTCCTTTCTTTTAACTTTCCACATTTCCTTTCACCATAACCCTCTCTCTCTCTCTCTCTCTCTCTCGCCCCAACTATTTAGTTTAAAGCCTTATCTGGAGCCCTAATTAATCAGTGCAATGAGACGTTGGCCCGAGGCCCAAAGCACGCAAAGGCACAAAGTGCCTGGAATAACTCAGCGGGTCAGGCAGCATCTCTGGAGAACATGGATACGCGACGCTTCGGGTCGGGACCATTCTTCAGACGAAACATCGCCTATCCAAGTTCCCCAAGCGATCCAAAAATGGGTGGTGAATTGGGGTTTGATTCAGATTCAGGCAACTGAATCATCCTATCACAACCAGAGAGCAGTGCTCACCTACTAATCTACCTCTTTGATGACCCTCGGACTTTGCTGGCTTTGCCTTGCACTAAACGTTATCATGTATCTATACACTGTAAATTACTTGATTGTAATCATGTATTGTGTTTCTGCTAACAGGTTAGCAGGCAACAAAAAGCTTTTCACTGTACCTCAGTACATGTGACAATAAACCAAACTGAAATTGACTCAGAAATCAGTACATAGGAAAGTGAGATTTGTTCCATTAGGATAGGATTCACTTGCTTTGAGCACGCATGGAACTGCAGGTGCTGGTATACAAAAAAAAAGGCACAATGTACTGGAGTAACTCAGTGGATCAGACAGCACCTCTGGAGAACATGGTTGGGCGACAGTTTGGGTCAGGACCCTTCTTCAAACTTCAGTCTGAAGAAGGGTCTCGACCCAAAACGTCGCCAATTCCTTCTCTCCATAGATGCTGCCTCACCCGCTGAGTTGATCTGATCTGATCTGATCTGTATTTATGCCTAAAATATTCTGTTGTGCTGCAGCAAGCAAGAATTTCATTGTCCTATCTGGGACACATGACAATAAACTCTCTTGACTTGACATTTTGTGTCACCTGTCAATGTCTTCCAGAGATGCTGTCTGACCCGCTGACTTCCTGCAGCACTCTGTGATTTTTTTTGGTAAACCAGCATCTGAGGTTCCCCCGTGTCTCCATTATCGGTAAGAATGTCTCGGGGGCAGAAGAGGTTTCGTGCCTATCTTCGGTTTCCGAGGTTTCATAACCTATCTGTGTTTTTCGTCAGACGACAATTGCAAACCAACTAATAAACATTGCTGCAATCTCCTATTGCACAATCTTATAGGCATTATATAACCAACTTCTGGTCCAGTCAGTAAACTCCGTTCCACCCCCTCCTCCCTCCAAGTGCATCGAGTTGGGAAGACTTGTGTCAAGTGGATGTAACAAGGAAATAGCTGGAAGACCTTTGTACTCACTGTGTTGCTACTGTCTGTGTCACTTCACATATCATGGTAAAATCTAAAATGCTTGAGGGCAGGAGAGATTCAGGAAGCATCAAGGCATCCAAAAGAATGAGGAAGCTACATTTCTGACATACTGCTGGGCTCCTGCAGGAATTATGGCTGAGGTTTGGTGCAATACTGTTAAACTATCCAGGACTTATGAAGATAACACCAGTGGACTCATTATACTGTGTGAAAACGGTAGTTACCAAAAAGCCCAGTCTGTGCTTGTTCCCTAAACCTTCTCCCTCGACTCTGTCCAGGGACCCCGACAGTCCGGTCAGGTGAGGAAGAGGTTCACTTGCACCTCCTCCAACCTCATCTACTGTATCTGCTGTTCCACGTGTGGACTCCTATTTATCGGCGAGACCAAGCGCAGACTGGGCGATCGCTTCGCTGAACACATATGCTCAGTCCTCCTTGGCCTACGTTATCTCCCGGCTGCCAAACATACTTTAACTCCCCTTTCCATTCCGATACTGACCTTTCTGTCCTGGGCCTCCTCCATTATCAGAGGGAGGCCAAACGCAAATTGGAGGAACAGTACATCATATTTTGCTTGGGCAGCTTACACCCCAGCGATATGAATATTGATTTCTCTAACTTCGAGTAACCCTTCAAGGGACTCTCTCCGTCCCTCACCCACCCTAGTCATCACACTAGTTTCACTGAATTTCACTGTCTGTATAACTCGTTATCATCCAGCCCACAGCCAGCATTGGACCATTATGGGCTCCGCTTTTCCTTGATCACCATTGCTTTTTGCATACCTTGCATTCATTTGTTCTATATCTCTCTAAATCACCGTCTATATCCCTTGTTTCCCTTTCCCCTGACACTCAGACTAAAGAAGGGCCTCGACTCGAAGCATCACCTCTTCCTTTTCTCTAGCGATGCTGCCTGACCCGCTAAGTTACTCCAACTTTTTGTGTCTACTTTCTCACCAATATAATCCTGGCCATCAGTGGAACATCTGTTGGAGACTCTCATCACATTCAGTTAAGAAGCATAAATACTGAAATATTGTTTATACTTGTCTCCTTCCTGCTTTGGCACCTTCACACAGCAAAACCTAACATAAATTCAACTGGTAATATTGTTTCTTAAAATCCTGCCCATTAACAATGTCGTGCAATAATAAATCACTTGCCTGGAACCACACTGATCTCACACTTGTGACAAGAGAATCATTGACTTGTCTCCTGAAACAATGAAAAGTGTGATAAGTAAAGGAAGCATAGATCTATATCTTAAAGACCTGACTGAGTCTGCTTGGGATTATCTCTCATCTTTTAAGCTTTACTGATCTTTAAAAAGCCACTTAACTCCCTAATTCAAAAAGCAGCTGCGATGGATCTAAGTAACGTAGCTGGCTTATTAAGATAGGAATAATTATTTTTCAACGATCCAGTTAGCACTGCTATCGGTCTATGGCCATAAATGCTTAAAAACTCATGGGATTCATTACTGGAGTGCAGAAAGTAATACTTTTAAATTACATCCACACATTTACACAGCTATGTTAACGGAACAGAGATGAGTCGACCCGAAACGTCACCTTTTCCTTTTCTCCAGAGATGCTGTCTGACCCGCTGAGTTACTCCAGCTTTTTCTGTCTATCTTGAGATTGAAGGATGTATAGGAAGGAACTGCAAATGCTGGTTTAAACCAAAGGTGGACGCAAAAAGCTGGAGTCACTCAGCGGGTGCAGGAGTAGGCTATTCGGCCCTTCGAGCCAGCATTTCTGGAATGGGTGACGTTTCGGGTCAGGTCGGGTCAGAAGAAGGGCCTCGACCCAAAAAGACACCTATCCCTTTTCTCCAGAGATGCTGCCTGACCCGCTGAGTTACTCCAGCTTTTTGTGTCTATCTTCAAATTGAAGGATACCATCTTCAAATGTGAGGGGGCAAATAGTAAAAGGCTGATGATGTAGCTAATAATAATGGTCTTTTCGAACCACAGTATTATGACACCAAGGTTAAAAGACTGTTTCCGTCCTCCAGCCCCAATTAAAATTAAACACAAAAATGGCACGAAGTTGCTCACTATGACTAAACATTACACACAGGAGACTCGTTACTGATTGTTAGGCTTTTGTTAACTTTTTGAATGAAATGGACAATCATGAGACAATTAATTAACTATAGACAAAAACAGCAGGAAACATTCAATTTAGATCTTAAATCAACGTGCTCACTTTATTTATAGCCGCAACATTCATTTTATATTTGATGTTAGAAGGTGGAATTAATCATAGTGAGACTGACATGTCACCACTGTAATCATTTACAAAAAGGCAAATTTTGCCCACAATTTCCATCAACAGACATGATGTTAACGACGTGTGGACAGCAAAGTATGCAGGCATTTATCAAGTGTGTTCAAATTAGGTAAGGCAGACGAGTGTGCGTTCTTCTGTGGAGAAACCTACAGCAACTTGCAAGGAGAAAGGCCATCCCCTGAAAATCAGATGAAACTCAACAAACGCAAACTCATAAAACAATTTTGACAAACTCAATCTTCTTAAAACCCCATGTGTTTTGTGGCTAATCTAAAAGTGAACGATAGGCCATGGTGTTAAGCAAAAGCAAATGCCTGCCACCTGCAGAATCAAGTTGTGGGATTTTAAAATAAAATGTTATTCTCATTTTTAACTGGATTTGTTACCTCGTCTTTCAGCTCAAACCTCAAAACCATGGCTGGAGTGCAGTTATTGAAAGAAGGGATTTCAGATCATTCTGAACAGCTGCAAATCAGGAATGTTTTCTCTACTATATAGTTACCTCAGACAAATTTTCGATTGAACATTAATTTAATGCAACGTTCTTTGCAAATTTTGATTGGTATAATTAGTTAAATTAAACTCATTTCCGATATTTCCGAAACAAAAATGCTGGCTGCAAATGTGCATTTCCTAAAGAAAATCCTGAGTGCAAATATGCATTCAGTTGAGGATGCAATGAAGAGATGCCCAACATAAAATGGATGACAATATTAAATTACCATACATTTTTTCTTCCTATATTAACAAAATGCCTTGTATTTGAAATCAAACACTTGAGTATCAGTAGACATTTCGCGTTTTTAGTTGAACAATTTGGAGTTTCTGTAGATAAGATTTATAACTATTAGGTGAAGGACATTTGCATTGAGATATGTTGTTCACCAAATGTCAATATTAAGTACTCCTTGTTATGTACAGTAACTCACCTAATCTACCCAACAGTGGACTTTATACGTAACCTCATATAATCACTGCAGTGTGTGAGGTGTAAATGGCATCCTTGTATTTTACTTTGGAGTCACGTGAGTGACTACGTGAAGAAGCCCGCACGCGTGTCAATACGTTCTAACGCATGGCACACGACTGGCTGGGAGGAGCGTCGCTCCTCCAGCGGTAAGTTTCAAACCCTGCAGGTAAGTTTTAAACTTATTCTCAGGTCGTATTTTTTGGTTGGAGAAATCTCTTTTACAGAGTTTGCTGCTGGATATGGAAATCCAGGGCGAAATCCAGACGGGCCGCGGGGAAACCGGCTACGGGGGACCGCGGGAGTGCGGGTAGCCGGCGGCCGGCGGGTTCGCCGCCCGAGTCGCTGACAGTGCGGTCAGCGACTTCAGACTTTGGCAACCCCGAAAAGGGGTAAAGCCAAACGGAAGTCTGAGAGGCCTGTGGACTCGGACGAGTCAGGCCAGGAGGGTTCCCCTCCGACAAATATGGGTAGCGTCCTCGGGCGTTTATCACAGATGGAGCACCTCATGGAGAGGATGCTCCATCATAATATGCTCCGTGTTATACGGAGACATATCAGCACAGGTTTTCTTTGGAACCTGTGGCAGCGCCTGTTTCAGGGCTGCTTAAAAATCTCCCTCTCTGTGGAGGGGAGTGTCAGGGGTCAGTATATGACTGACTCCGCATTCGGAGGTATGTCCGTGGAATATACTGGAATTCATGCGTGAGGTTCAAGAATTGCCTGCCATGGCATCAAGGTTTTTGCGATACCCTCCCAAACAAGGGAGCCGCTGCAAGAACAGCTGGCTTCCAGCATCAACCACCTCACATCACATCATTACAGGAACAGGTGACGGCTGCAAAATACCATACACCTGTAAATTTTGCATCCCTGAAAGTGCCAGCAGTGAACAGCTCTATCTGGGGGTACATTGGAGAAAAATGGGGCTTCAAAGCCCAATAAATGAAACTCCAAAGAATTTAAAATTGCTGGCTTCAGGCATCATGGCATTTGCCAGATCTCTGGATGGCGGGCCCTTATCGGACGTCCAGCAGGATGCCCTGGCGTTGATGTGCAATGCATACTTTGAAATGAACTGCTTTCGGAAGAACGCCATCAGACCTGCCTTAAATGCCAAATTTGCAGGCTTATGTAAGGCCAGCAATGTCCAGCCGCCGAATCTTCTGTTCGGGGAAGATCTACCCAAACAGGTTAAAAACCTGGATGAGGAAGCAAAAGCTCTCGGCTAGTCAAGGCACCAACGACGACCAAGGCTTCACCATTTCGGCGACAACACCCCTACGCATCCATCAGCAGTAAGTGGTTCGCTGAAGCTGGTGGTAGCTCGAAAGCTGATTTCTCTGGGCAGAGGTCTTTTTTAGGCCAAGGGCCAAGCCGGCCTTCATGGAAAATGCGCAATCCACACACCCGAGCAGTTCTACCCTCCAAACCTCGAGGACGGAAATAGAACCCATATCAGGGGCCTACCATAAGACCACCGGTAACCATGGAGGTAGGTGGGTCTGGTTCTTTCTGGAACATGGGGTGTGTGGGTCAGTTACAAGTTGGTGGTAGATTACACTTGTTTTTGCACAAATGGCAGTGGCTAACATCAGATCAGTTTATACTGCACAGTATACAAGGATTCCAAATTGAATTTCCTCTTAACTCATTGCCACCCATACAACATACACCAAGTCGCACAAAAGGGGTAATCGAGAAGTCAAGTCAATGTCCAGCCGTCTAATCTTCAGTTCGGGTAAGACCTATCCAAACAAGTAAAAGATCTGGATGAGGAAGTAAAAGCTGTTGGGTTAATTAAAGCACCCACACCAGCAAAGCTTCACCGCATCCTTGATTTAACTCAACTTAACTCACATGTGCAGTATAGACATTTTAAAATGGAAAACTTCATTACTGCCTAACAACTGATTCCCAAAGGATGCTTTATGGCATGCATCGATCTCAAAGATGCATACTATTCAGTTCCCATTCACGGGGAGCACCGGAGATATTTGAAATTTAGCTGGATGGGGCAACGATGGCAGTTTAAAGCGTTGCCTAATGGGCTAACTTCAGCTCCTAGGTTATTTACCAAATTACTAAAGCCGGTGCTTGGGCTGCTCAGAGCTCAAAAACACATTGTAATGGCCTATATGGATGATATTCTAAAATGCTGTATTTGGCTAAATTAGCTGTTTCAGCCACGAAATTCATATTTGAGAAATTGGGGTTTCTCACCCATCCAGTTAAATCTAAGTTGCTACCACCTAGAGTTATTCATTATTTGGGATTTACCTTTAACTCTATTAATACGTCTGTGACTCTGCCCTGGGGCAAGAGATTAGAATTAATAGAAGCCTGTAACAACCTTGTTGTTATGAAGCAGCCTTCTATTCGCCAGGTGGCTAGTATAATTGGCAATATAGTGGCTGTTTTTCCAGCTGCGCAATTTGGGCCTTTGCATTATCAGAACTTACAACGTGCAAAGGAGCAAGCTCTCAAGTACCAATTAGGTCCTTTTAACAGACCTATGCTATTACCACCTGAAGCTATCAGAGTTACAATGGTGGACGACCAATATTCAGCATTGCTCCAGTAACATTTTGTTCAGTAAACCTTCAGTTATATTACAAACTGATGCTAGTGCTCAAGGATGGGAAATTACTAATACCATCTCTAGTTGCGGAGGCAGATGGGATGTGCATGAGTTACCAATTCTTCAGTTATATGGTGTCAACTACCTAGAGATACTGGGGGCATTCTATGGGTTAAAGGCTTATTATGGGAATATGCATAATCTGAATGCTCAACTACAAGTTGATAACACTACGGCGGTGGCATATATTAATCACATGGGTGGAATCAAGTCAGTATCCTGTGATTGTTTAGCTAACCTCATTTGGCGCTGGTGTCTCGTCATGTAAATTTAATGATAACACAGAATGGATGTTGGATCACAAAGTATTTAATGACATTGTTGCTCGGTATGCAACACGGAATATGGATTGGTTTGCATCTAGGCTCAATCACCAGTTATAAAAATATGTGGCATGGGAGCCACACCCAGGGCCAGTGGTGATAGATGCATTCTCGCTACTCTGAGGAGGAATGTTCTTTTATGCCTTTCCTCCATTTTGCCTCATCAGTCGGGTCTTGCAAAAAATCCAGCAAGATTCCGCTTCGGGCATTTTCGTAGTGCCTGACTGGCCTATGCAGCCATGGTTCCCGCTGATGTTGGGAATGATAATAGAACCTTATATGGTTATTTCTAAACACAAAAATTTGCTGGTTCATCCCGTGACTCGGTAAGCCACCCTCTGCATGATGGGATCAATTTATGTGGCATGGGAGCCAGACCCAGTGACAGTGGCGATAGATGCATTCTCACTACACTGTCAGGCATTTTCGTAGTGCCTGACTGGCCTATGCAGCCATGGTTCCCACTGATGTTGGAATGGTAATAGAACATTATATGGTTATTTCTAAACACAAATATTTGCTGGTTCATCCCATGACTCGGGAAGCCATCCTCTGCATGATAGAATCAATTTATTGACTTGCAGACTCTAAGAAGACCGTTCCTGGGTTTCGGGTTGTCAGACCGAACCATGGACGTGCTCACTGCAGCTTGCAGGGATAGCACCAAAAAGCAGTACATTTCCTCATCAGGAGCTGGGAAGTGTTTTGTTTAAATGCTAATATAACATATAATACGGCACGGATAACTGACGTCTTGGAGTTCATTTTCAAATGGGTCTTTGACAAAAAAATTAAGTTATAGTGCCATTAACTTAAAGTGCCTTCTCATCATATTTGCTGCAGGGATCGGGACCCACTCTGTCGGGTCTCACCCTCTGATATCCAGATTTATGAAGGATATCTTTAACACAAATTCTCCCAGGCCCTGGTACACGGAAGTATGGGATATTAACATTGTGTTAACACTACTTCACCAGTGGGCTCCAGCTATGTCCTTATCTTTGGCCCGGCTCTCATATAAGGTAGTTATGCTCATGGCGCTGGTTCAGCGCAACGCGTCCAGTCATTGCATAAGCTATGGCTGAACAGAATGTTTATATCTACCAACAAAATAACGTTCTATGTAAATGAGTTATTAAGCTAAGCAGACCGGGGGCGTTGGGTCTAAAGCTGGAATTTCTGGCATATCCTATGGACCATAGATTGTGTGTTGTCACACATATTCATCAATATTTTAAAGCTACGAAGAACCTTAGAGGCACTGAGCTGGCAATGTTCGTTAGCCACAATAAACCACACAAGAGGGTTTCAGTGCAGACCATCTCCAGATGGTTTAGATATGTATTGGCTTGTGCAGGAGTGAACACTGATGTTTTTAAATCTCACTCCACCAGGGCTGCGATAACATCAGCAGCAAGGTTCATGGAGGTTCCGCTGGACCGCATCCTAGCGACAGCAGGATGG
Source organism: Malacoraja senta (assembly GCA_038087875.1). Classification (NCBI taxonomy): domain Eukaryota; kingdom Metazoa; phylum Chordata; class Chondrichthyes; order Rajiformes; family Rajidae; genus Malacoraja; species Malacoraja senta. The sequence continues at coordinate 44,527,393 of CM075984.1, forward strand.
TCGAATGAGCGGACTTTCCAAACCTTTTATAATAAACCAATTGCCAGGCCGGGTTCGTTTGCCAACTAAATTTTACGTTCTATTCAATAATTTGCTTATTATTTGCTTATTAATAGCATCAGCATGTTTTAAATCTATGTCATGTCTGAATGCATTATCTTTTCAATCATTTCTGGTCAACTAATGCAGTGTGTTTATGGACTCGTGTTCGCGGCATGAAATCACAGAGCTTTGAAATCTTCACGTAGTCACTCACGTGACTCCGAAGTAAAATAGGAAGATTAAACGAGAACTTACCAGTTTGAAGTTTGATCTTTATTTTATGAGGAGTTACGATGAGGGATTACGTGCCTTCCGCTCCCAACCCTCTTCTCATAAAGGTCGTGTGGTAGTTCTAGTTTCTCGAATCTTCCTATAATCAGTTCAGCAACTGTTTCTGTGATTTCACACCGCTGCTTTGAAGGTTGATGCACATGCGGGCTGGCGGGCTTCTTCACGTAGTCCCTCATCGTAACTCCTCATAAAATAAAGATCAAACTTCAAACTGGTAAGTTCTCGTTTAATCTTCCTATTATTGTTGAGTGAGAAGAGTAACATAGTGCCAACATATGCTGAAAATATCAGGTTGTTTGGTGAAGATAGACACAAAATGCTGGAGTAACTCAGTGTGTCAGCCAGCATCTCTGGAGAAAAGGGTAAGGTGAAGTTTTGGGTCATGACCCTTCATCATTGCACAGTCTTAAGAAGGGTCTCAACCCAAAACGTCACCTATTCCTTTTCTCCAGAGATGCTGCCTGACTTGCTGAGTTACTCCAGCTTTTTTGTGTCTTTTACCAGTGTAAACCAGCATCTGCAGTTCCTTCCTACACAGATTATTTGGTGGTGTGGTTTAGTTTATTATTGTCACGTGTACCGAGGTACAGTGAAAAGCTTTTGTTGCGTGCTATACAGTCAAAGGAAAAGACAGTACATGATTATAATCAAGTCGTTCACAGTGTACAGATAAACGGTAAAGCTTTTAGTACAAGATAAAGTCAGATTAAAGAGAGTGGCACAAATCAATTACCATCTTGAGATCCGATATACTCACTTCATTCAGAGGAAAGCTTCCGCCCATTTCTAAAGGTGAAAATGAATGAAAGCCATTCTTCAGAGTGTCAGTTTTGCAAAATGATGTAGCTGAACAGGTTAAGTACTTACAGGTTCTTGTTGTAAGTCATTCGTAACTGATAGCTGAAGTGTTTTGATTTTTCACCTTAGGGTTAAATAAGTATATATATTTTTTGGCAGGTTTACATAGTTCTCTGAATGAAACTGCTCCATGGGAATGGGCCCTTGGCCAATATCGCCAGCAGGTAAATTCCAATTCTATGATAATCTTTTGATTCATACAATGCTGACTGAAACAACTCTATCAGATTTTTGAAGAGTCCATTAATCTTCCCAGCACATTGCCCCTCATGACATCCAACAGGTTGTTTTGCTGTTTCTCAAACGTATGACTGCCGTCTCTTTCGGTGAGGATAAAATACCCTGGAAATCTACAAATAAAATTCCTCTACATTGGTATAGTATTTCCAAGTACATCAAAAATATGGCTGAATTTTTTTAAATGTTCCACTGAATCCCAATAGATGATGTTGAACTCCAGTAAAACACGGCTATCCACCCCCTCTTCAGTTGGCTGATTAACATTAATAAGAGAATTATTACCATTTCCAGCTTGTTCCCCAACAATAAGTAGCTGTCTATCTTTGAATCCACGTGTGAGATGTATGTAATAAGAAGGAAATGCAGATGCTGGCATGCCAAAGATAGACACAAAATGCTTGAGTAACTCAGCGGGTCAAGCAGCATCTCTGGAGAAAATTGCCACAGAAGGCTGTGGAGGCCAAATCAATGGATATTTTTAAGGCAGAGGTAGATAGATTCTTGATTAGTATGGGTGTCAAGGGTTATGGGGAGAAGGCAGGAGATTGGGGTTAGGAGGGAGAGATTGGGGTTTGGAGGGAGAGCCATGATTGAATGGCAGAGTAGACGATGGGCCGAATGGCCTAATTCTGCTCCTGTCACTTATGACCTTAAAATTGAAAGGTGGCACTTCACGTCAGGACTGAAGAAGGGCTCCAACCCGAAATGTTGCCTATCCATTTTCTCCAGAGATGCTGCCGCCTCCAGTTACCCTCTCCCCTGACTCTCAGTCTGAAGAAGGGTCTCGACCCGAAACCTTGCCTATTCCTTTTCTCCAGTGATGCTGCCTGACACGTTGAGTTACTCCAGCTTTTTGTGTCTATGCTGCCTGACCTGCTGTTACTCGGCTTTGTGCATCTGCCTGCGAGTTTTATGCGCCATTATATACGTACTTATTTTTGAAATTCTAGATTTCTTATTATGCTGGAATAATCAGAATTTAAATAAAACATTACCTTGGTTTATTTCTACATGAGGAAGGTATTAATCTTCTTTTTAATTCATGCGAATTCATTATTGACTGACCAATGCATGATTAATTTACTGAAACTATTTTGGCACCATGTTACTAATGGCTTGATTGTGGCCAAACGCTTTGAAAGGTTTTTGAGAGTACAGCTTCAGCATATCAATAACAGGGTCACCTTACCAACTGAAAAATAAATAAAAAAAATTCTTCTGCACAAAAGAGGGAATGATAAAAGAGCCCTGCATTCCACATTTAACTGCACAATGTGATTAATTATATACCACACAGAAGTACAGGTTATGTTCAGTCTTACTCCTTGAGAATTACTTTATTCATTCAAAGAACGTGGATGTCACTGTCAGGTGCAGAATTTACCGACTAACTTTAGTGCCCGTCAGAAAGTTACAGTGCCACAGACTTGTCAGGTGGGGAGTTCCAGAAATGTGGCCCAAATTACACAAAGATATTTCGATCAGTTTGGAGGTGCAGCGCGGAAACATGCCCTTCGGCTCACCGAGTCCACGCCAACCAGCAATCGCCCACCCACACGCTAGTTCACTAACACTAACACTATCATACACACTCGGGACAATTTACAATCTTTATCAAAGCCAATTAACCTACAAAACTGCACATCTTTGGAGTGTGGTAGGAAACCGGAGCACCCGGGGAAAACCCATACGGCCACAGGGAGAATGTGCAAACTCCGTACAGACAGCACCCATAGTCAGGATCATAACTTGGGTCTCTGGTGTCTGAACAAATGCAGTGTTTTTAGATCTCATTTGGAAACTGCACATAAAAGAGTTAATTGTGTAGGAATAAAAGGGAACTTGTCAATGCTACAATTAAAATTTCGGCTGCAAAGATTCTTTTTTCCAAAGATAAACATTATTCAGAATAAAAATAGATACAAAATAAAAACTGTGCAAAATCTCTTCACACATTCCCAGTGTCTGTACATTCAACGGCATTATATTCAGTAGTGCTCACACCTATCTTCACACAAAGCACCCCTGCCATTCATGTGGCCCCTGGGGTGACACCTCTTTCCATTGTTTAAAAGATGTCTCCACTGGGCTCTGTGCCTCAATGTCCAGCAGTGGAAGGACCATAGACTATGGTCCTCTCCCACAGAGCCTTGGCGTTGGCTGCACCGAGCTTCAGTGGGTCCCTCGGCAGGAACTCCTGCAGTCTAGAGCGGGCCAGTCGGCAACATTCCCTGGTGGGCATCTCGATCTGCTGGGTGACCATCAAACCACGGGCAGACCAAAGGGTGTCTTTCACCGAGTTGACAACCTTCCAGCAGCACCTGAGGAATACGTCTCTGAATATGTCCCTGGGATCAGCCTGTTATGCAGGGAGTCCTCCGTTACGGAGCAGTGACAAGGACCTCTGTTATGAATCCTGACAAGGACCCTTGCAGCATTTTCCACACCTTCTTCGCAAATATACCATACGATATGATAGAACTGTATTTATCCCAGGAGGGAAATTGATCTGCCAACAGTCATCAAACGCAAAATACATGAAAAATGAAATTAAAGTGACGAGTGGAAAGGATTGGGGATGTGCAAAGATTGGGGAGAGGAGTCAGTCTACCCCACGACAGAAGAGGAAGGAGTTGTACAGTTCGATAGCCACAGGGAAGAAGGATCTCCTGTGGCGATCTGTAAATCCACACTCTGTGAAGAGGTGGGCAACCAATTTCTCTCTGTTGCAGCCATCCCGAGAGCAGTGCACATGAGTAATAAGACAGCTGTGGTACCACTGCAGTCAAACACAAGCATCTAAATTCAGCGGCTACTAAATTGAAACAATAAAACTGGAGCACTGCTCTTTATTTATCATGTCACTTTGGGAAGACAATGATGCCAGAACAAAGAAAGTATTTTGCTTCTCCATTTACAATGAATGGCCAGTGATACAAGTTTTCCTGTGGATTGAGTTCAGGTTAATTTAACAGGCGGAAGCTTCTTGCCTCACACGTGTTAATGTCGTTAGTAACCAGGGGCAGAAATGTAGACATGACATTGCTGGCAAATTTGACTTTCCATTATCTATTACTATCTTTAGCTGGAAATCAGAGCGCTTGCCAAACATCCCATTTCTCTGCTAACTGTTTACATAAGACATGGTTCCAAATTTATTTTCCCATGATCTGTTGGGAAATCACCGGAACTTACTTCCTCTACAATATCCTTATCCACTTCTTCCTGAGCAATAAAAGAATATAGCAAAGACAGTTTAGTTTAGAAATACAGATACAGTGCCCGGAGGCCCACCGAGTCCGCGCCGACCAGCGATCCCCGCACACTTACACTATCCTACGCACACTAGGGACAATTTACAATTATACCCCAAGCCAATTAACCTACAAACATGTATGTCTTTGGAGTGTGGGAGGAAACCGGAGCACCCGGAGAAAACCCACACCGGTCACGGGGAGAACGTACAAACTCCGTACAGACAGCACCCGTATTCAGGATCGAACCCGGGTCTCTGGTGCTGTAAGGCAGCAACTCTACCGCTGCGCCACCACGACACCCGTAGTTTGAATAAAAAGTGACGACTTGAATTTATTTTTCTAAATGTTTAGGCAATTTAAGTGTAGGAAAAACGGCAGCCACGTTCTACATGGTAAAATGCCACCGTGGGAATAAGTGACCAAACTGCACTCCATATCTCGCTGTGTAAATGTCAGGAAGTAGAGATCTTCTGAGCAACTGTGCAAGAATGTGGAAGTTCAGGACGTGCCGAGACGTTCATTGACAAGTTTCCAATTGTGTTACAATGAGGTTTGCCCTGGCATTGGTTCAGTGAACTTAATCATTTCAATGGAGAGCAAGTGATTTATCTTCAACGTGCCGGCCAATATTTATCCTCCGCTCCACAACAAAATGCAAATTATCTGGTCATTATTACTTTGCTGCTTGGCGGACATTGCTACACCTCGTTCGCTACATTACAACTGTGAATGGACTTCATTGTCCCCAGTGCTTAGGCATGTCCTTAAAGAGATGTGAGGTGCTCTACAGCCATCAGGCTATTAAACACTACAACCTCCAAATAATGCGTAGGATGGAACTGCTGGTTTAAGGCTGGTTTAAACCAGGGAAAGACACAAAAAGCTGGAGTAACTCAGAGGGTCAGACAGCATCTCGGGAGAAAAGGAATAGGTGATGTTTTGGGTCACGTCCCTTCTTCAAACTGAGATTCAGGGGCTATCAAATAAACTCTGAATTGCATGGATTTGGCGGCATTGATTTTGTCTTTTTGCACTGTTTTGCACTACACTCCAAAGATGTGCAGGTTTGTCGATTAATTAACTTCGGTGTAAAAAAAATTTCCTCGTCGGTAAGATTGCGCTCGTTTACGGGTTGATCGCTGGTCGGCGTGGATCCGGTGGGCCGAAGGGCCTGGTGTCGTGCTGTATATCTGGAGTCTAAAGTCTGAAGAGTTGAACACAACAATCAACCCAGTGATAGACGGACAAGCCTGTCCATTCTAGTAGTTGCAGGAAGAGTTATGTTATCTGGTTGATGCAAATAGCAACGTGCATTAAGTATTACAATTATTAACCCTAACAAGCAGAGTAATGGAGCTCCCAAAGAATGGATCGACTGGGCTTATATGTACTGGTATTTAGGATGAGAGGGATCTTATAGAAACATATACAATTATTAAGGGATTGGACAGGCTAGATACGAGAAAAATGTTCCCCATGTTGGAGGAGTCCAGAACCAGGGGTCACAGTTTAAGAATAAGGGGTAGGCCATTTTGGACTGAGATGAGGAGAAACCTTTTCACCCAGAGAGTTGTGAAACTGTGGAGTGTGTTGGATATCGCTCCTAGGGCTAAGGGAATCAGGGGATATGGGGAGAAAGCAGGAACAGGGTACTGATTCTGGATGATCCTACTCCTGCACCTATTTTCTATGTTTCTAGTACTGGAACTTTTCTATCACTGGTACTGGTTTGACAAGATTGGTTGGATGTGTTGCAAACAAATCCCTAAAGCACTTAGCAAGAAGTTTCAAAATAGATCAAAGGAGGGGCAGGTCAATTGTCTGGTAACTCCAGGTTGTCAGATCAGCTTGGTCTATCCTCATGGTAAGGCGTGTTAGGTTCTGCTTTGCATTTCTTATATAAATCAAGACAGCAGTTAATTGTGGTAATTGTATGCATCTCTTATGTCTCACATACCCACCAATGGTTTGGCCCTAAATTGGGAGTCTGTAATTTAGTACGGTATAATTGGGATAAAGTTTCAGCTGAAAAATCTTTTGAAGATATTCCAACAATAAACAAATCTGGACTCAAAGAAATAAAAGACCTTGCAAAACAGGACAGTAAAGCCCCTGTCCCACTTACGTGTCCTTGGCACGCTAATTACGCGGCCTCGTGGTCGCGTTGAGGCGCGACGGTCCCGCGAAGGTCGTGCGCGACTTCATGCGTCCGCACAGCCGTCTGGGGCGTGTAATGTAATTTAAAGACGGACACAAAATGCAGGAGTAACTCAGCGGGACCGGCAGCATCTCTGGAGAGAAGCAATGGGTGATGTTTCAGGTCGAGACCCTTCTTCAGTCTGAAAGAAGGGTCTTGACCCAAAATGTCATCCATTCCTTCTCTCTCTAGAGATGCTGCCGGTCCCGCTGAGTTACTCCAGCATTTTGTGTCTATCTTCAATTTTCTTGGCCCCTCTCTGGGAGTAGAAGTGGGGGCGGATCCGGTCCACAACGGCCGTGAGCCCCAGGCTGAGCTCGGCGATCGTTTGCCTGCTTCTGCTGCTGTTGGAGGTGAGACGTTGCGTCGCGCCAGGGTCTTGGGCCTGTCCCACTTTGGCCGTCAGTTACGCGACAGGCCGGTGGCGCGCAAAGATTTAATTCGCTACAAAATTTCGGAGCGCCGCTCGATATCGCGCACAACTCCATACCCCTCCTCGCTTGTCAGTGGGACCGGCTCCACGCGGCCACACGATGCCCGTGCGCCTCAACGCGACGACGAGGTCGCGTAATTTGCATGCCAAGGACACGTAAGTGGGACAGGGGCTTTAGGAACTTCTAATGCATTCCTCTTTTGAATACATAATACAAGGGAGAGCTGAATTGAACCTTGAACCCAGTGCTCGAACCTCATTCGTTCCAATTAAACTTAAACCAAGTGTTTAAGAAAGAACTGCAGATGCTGGAAAAATCGACGGTAGACAAAAATGCTGGAGAAACTCAGTGGGTGAGGCAGCATCTATGGAGCTAAGGAATAAGTGACGTTTCGGGTCAAGATCATTCTTCAGACTTAAACCAAGGCTCACCCACCTAGTTCAATCTGGCCATCACCCACAAACCCATCCAGGTTAGGCTAGAGATCCAGCATGGCAACAGGCCCTTTGGCCCACCGAGTCCATGCTGACCAGCGATCACCTGTACATGAGTTCTATCCTGCAGTACAATTTACAGAAACCAATTAAGCAACAAACCTGCACGGCTTCGGAATGTGGGAGGAAACCGGAGCATCCGGGGAAATCCCACGCAGTCACAGGGAGAAGGTACAAACTCCATACACACGGCACCAGTCCTCAGGATCGAACCCGGGTCTCTGGCGCTGTAAGGCAGCAACTCTGCCGCTGCGCCACCCGAAGATCGTTGTCATCTCTGTTTCTTTATAATAGTGATTGGACTTCAAAGCAGCGTAACATACATTGGAACATCCTGGCGTTATAAAGGGTGCGATATAAGTGCATATTTACTGCACTAAAGAGTTTGTTGTGATGACAACTTTTTGGAAAGCGCCACATGCCAATCTAGGACACACCTTTTTTACCAGAGATTCATTTGTTACTGACTGTCAGCCTAGACAGAAGAACTATCAACTACGATATGTTTCTTAATTTGCATGATTTGGCAATGCATGAGAAAACGATTTTCCCTTCTCATGCTTCTGCGTAAAGCACTGCCGGGGTGAAGTAAGGAAAAGAAATGTGTCAAGGATTGAAGAAGTGAATAAACCAATTTTCCACCCTTCAGAACACCAGAAAATTCATCTTTTAAATTCTGCAAGGAAATGTCATTCTTCATCGCAGCTTTAATTTGTGGAACATGTAACTTCTTGACACCATGAAGATTTGTAACCCTAAGGGAAACAAAATATATTCTGAAGAGTTGTATACTCTACTTCTACTTGGGGTTATTTTAAGCAGAGTAAAGGCTTTGTAACATGTTTTACGTGACTTGTTCAGCATATTGACTGTATCTCTGTGCACATTGGTAATATATCTTCAATCTATTTTATACGGGGTGTGGATTGATACATGGAACTAGGATATTATAGCCATAACAGACATATGGCTGTGAGAGGAGCAGGACTGGCAGCTCAATGTTCCAGGTTACAGTTGCGACAGACTAGATAAGAGTTGCAGGTAAGTGAGGAGGTGAAGTGGCAACACAAGTAAACAGGGTGTTGAGGAAGCGCTTAGCATGCGCGTCTTCATAAGTAAGGAGAGACACAAAATGCTGGAGTAACTCAGCGAGACAGGCAGCATCACTGAAGAGAAGGAATAGGTGACGTTTTGGGTCGAGACCCTTCTTCACATATATTGAGAAGAGGAATTGGGACGTCACACATACAACTGTAAAATACATTGGTGAGGCCCCATTTGGAGTACTGCGTGTAATTCAGGTCACCCAGCTACGTCAAGCTGTAAAATATCACTGGGATAGTATCAGGACCTGAGGGCTTGAGTTTTAGAGAGTGGCTGGATAGGCTGGGACTTGTTTCCCTGGGACCTAGGATGCTGAGGTGCGACCTTGCACATTAAATCATGAGGTGCATTGATAAAGTGAATGTTCACAGTCTTTTTCCCAGGGTAGAGGAGTCCAGATTAGAGGGCATAGTTTTAAGTGTGAAGAGAAAAGATTTAAAAGAGCTGAGGGGGGCAATTTCTTCACACAGCGGGTGTTATATATATATAGAATGGAGTTGCTAAAGTAGTAGATACAATAATGATGTTTATAAGACATTTAGACAGGTACATGGATAGGAAGGGTTCCGAGGGAAGTGGGCTAAACACAGGCAAGTGGAACCAGCTCAACTATAAACGTTGGTTGCCAATAATGAGTTGCACTGAAGGGCCTGTTTACATGAAGAATGACTGTGAGTTATCATTGGAAATAATAGGGTCTTTAACCAGCACTTCATAATATCTGTTGCTGTTTATACGTACATAACGGGTTATAAAAATGCTTTGAAACAGGCTGAAATTCATTATCTAAATTCTTTCCCTTTTTCACCAGACACATTTCAATGACTCTGATTTTAAAAGCAGTGGTCCAGGCATTAAATATACTGTAAATGTTTCAACTCCTGCACTGTTTTAGCACATGGGCATCTGTTGTCAATGAGCAGGCTGAAGCACAATAAAGCTCTTAAATCAAACTCAGGTTTCCTGAAATGCAGCATCAAAAATGCAAAGTTAAAACTGTAAAATATAAGGTTATTGCCAAGGAAGAAAAAATGGTCTGGAAAAGTGGATCAAAAGGAAGAAAAAAAATCTTTTTTAGCTAAAACTCCAACACTAATTAGATTCTGCAGGAAGGGTATGAGATTCTGCATCTATAAAGCTACGCTGGCAATGCCAAAAAGGGTAGTTAAACACATTACTGTTCGAGTTAACTGTTTGCAGGACACCCTCTGATCCAAAGATCCATCAAGTTTCAGGCTTCATCAATAACCATATTTAGCGCCCTTAATGACCCGAGGAAACTTGGCGTAGCGGTAGAGCTGCTGCCTTACAGCTCCAGAGACCCAAGTTCGATCCTGACTATGGGGGCTTGTCTGTACAGAGTTTGTACGTTCTCCCCATGGCCTGCGTGGGTTTTCTCTGGGATCTTTGGGTTTCCTCCCACATTCCAAAGACGTACAGGTTTGTAGGTGAATTGGATTGGTTGTAATGTAAAATTGGTATGAATGTAAAATTGTCCCGAGCGTGTGTAGGGCAGTGTTAGTGTACGTGGTTCTTGGTTGTATCACGGGTGGACACGGACTCAGTGGGCCGAAAGGCCTGTTTCCACACTGTATCTCTGAAGTCTAAAGTCTACGAGGAAGATACGAGACTCATTAAACAAAATATGCATTTTATGTTTTATGAAAGCAGTGCGTGGAGATCTCATTCATCATTGCCTTCGGCAGATATAGAGTTCTCAGTGGATGGTAGTTGGTGCACTCCTTGCAGGTACTACACCATCCACTGACTTAATAGCCTTTCTGTCTGTATGAGTTTATTTAGTTTATAATTATTGCCATGTGTACTGAAATATAAATTCTTAAGCTCATAAGTTCTAGGAGCAGAATTAGGCCATTCGGCCCATCAAGACTACTCCACTGTTCAATCATGGCTGATCTATCTTTCCCACTCAACCTCATTCTCCCCGTCTTCACCCCACAACCCCTGACACCCGCACTGATCAAGAATCTGTCAATCTCAGCCTTAAAAAATATCCATTGTCAGGGGTTGGCCCCCACAGCTGTCTGTGGCAATGAATTCCACAGTTTCACCAGCCCTTGGCTAGAGTGAAAACCTTTGTATTTCATCCAACTAGATCAACATTATACATCAGGGAGCACAAAAGGGGAAAAAAAGAGAATGTAGTAATACGGGTGTTCCAGCTACAGAGAAAGTGCAGATCAAAAAGTGCAAGGGCTGCAACGAGGTAGGTGGGGAGATCAAGAATTAATCTTAGCATGTGAGGGAACTGTTCATGAGTCTGGCAACAGCGGGGAAGAAACTGTTCTCAAGTCTCGTGGTGCATGCTTTCAAACTTTTGTACTTTCTGCCTGACAGGAGAAGGGAGCAGAGAATGAGGAAGGGCTTCTTGCATCTGTTGACCTGCCTTGTCTGAGACTGTAGGAATTGTAGATGGTGTCGACGGAGGGGAGGCTGGTTTATGAGATGAACTGGGCAGCAATCACAACTCTCTGCGATGTCTTGCGATCTTGGGCAGAGCAGTTGCAATACCCAAGCTGTGATGCGTCAGAGTGAGGCCAAACACAAATTGGACGAACAGCATCTCATATTTTGCTTGGGCAGCTTATGAATATTGATTTCTCTAACTTCAAGTAACCCTTACATCTCCGTCCCTCTCCCACCCAAGTCGTTGTATTGGGTTCAAAGTCGTCTTGTTGAGTCTCATAGTCTGCAACACATTTTCACCTAGCCCATTGCTAACAATGGCCTGTTCCCGATACGATACAACCTTATTCATCCCGGGAGGGAAATTGGTCTGCCGACAGTCACAACACACAAGGTACACAAAAACTTGAAATTAAAAGTGAAAAGAAAAGAAAAAGTCCAGCGACTGTCGGCTGTGTGCACAACGCCTTCACCGGAACAAATTATTTTATCATCGTTACTTTTTTGCATATCTTTCAATCATGTGTTCACAAGGTTATTTCCCAGGATGGCGGGACTGTCATATGCTGAGAGAATGGAGTGGCTGGGCTTGTATACTCTGGAATTTAGAAGGATGAGAGGGAATCTTATTGAAACATATATGATTATTAAGGGTTTGGACACGCTAGAGGCAGGAAACATGTTCCCGATGTTGGGGGAGTCCAGAACCAGGGGCCACCGTTTAAGAATAAGGGGTAAGCCATTTAGAATGGAGATGAGGAAACACTATTTCACAAAGTGAGTCTGTGGAATTCTCTGCCTCAGAGGGCGGTGGAGGCCGGTTCTCTGGATACTTTCAAGAGAGAGCTAGATAGGGTTCTTAAAGATAGCTGAGTCAGGGGATATGGGGAGAAGGCAGGAACGAGGTACTGATTGTGGATGATCAGCCATGATCACATTGAATGGCGGTGCTGGCTCGAAGGGCCGAATGGCCTACTCCTGCACCTATTGTCCATTGTCTATATCTCTCTATATCACCACCTATATCTATCATTTCCCTGTCCCCTGACCCTCAGTCTGAGGAAGGGTCTCGACCCGAAACGTCACCTATTTCTTTTCTCCAGAGATGCATGTCGTCTGTGTTGCCGAGTTACTCCAGCTTTTTGTGTCTTCTCCATGCATCCAGATAGGTTGTTTTGTTGGATGTATCTGTGAAAGTTGCAAAGAGACAGTGGGGACAAATCGAATTTCCTCACAGTAGAGGCGTTGTTGTACGTTTGAGTTACAGCAGCATCAATCACAAGAAGTTCCACATCTTCTAATCAAATATCCTCTTTCCTCATCTGTAGAACCACATGCCGGCATGTCAATGTGATTAACTTTATACAGTTTAGTATTACTACGTTATATCAAAAACAATAAACATCTAGGGAATAGTTGAAGGCTGTAATCCATTCTCAAGGTTCAGATGACATCCACAAACCAATCAAGTTGCGTTTGTATCATCTATGATGTATTTGCACCACTTTATTTGGATGAAGGCCAAGCCTCTCTTATATCAACATGTACCTTAACTTCAGCAAAGGAGAGTTCGCTGTAAACTATACATGCGTTTGATTTGTTGCCATGGATGCATGGTTACAATTGGAGACATGTTAAATTAAGCATGAGATTTTAATTCTGGTGCATCCAACGTGACCAATGCAAAATTGAACGTTTCAGGGACACCCTGCTCCCCACTGTCCCTCCCCCACTCCCCCCACCCCCACCCCCTCCCCCTCCCCCTTCTCTTCGTATTTGCTTCAACTCATTGCCAAATCAAAACTTTTTTTCAATAATCTTTTGGATTGTTTTTTCAACAGCTGGAAACAATAATGTTCTTGGAAATCTGGACGGGTAGGGAATCAGCCAAATGAAACCCAGAGATAAATCTGATGTTGTTTAGCAGAAGGATGTGGTAATTAAATACTAAACCAAAGTTATTCACATCACTGCATACCACTCCAATTAGGATCTACTTTACTGAGCATTGTCTTGGTAACTCCTCCTTTTTTGAGGCTATCAGAGGCTGTTAACTACGTATTGATTTTCATTGCAATGAACACTTATAGTGTAAAACCTAATGGGAGATTATATTTAGTCTTGGTCCCAGTTCTCTCTGGCCCAGTATCTGGAATGTTTCACTTCTCACTGAAACCCATTTACAGCCAGTTTATCGATTCCTATGCTAGGACTCTGACTTTGACAAGGAAATGGTTGTATAAAGATATCTATGGATCGCCACCCACTAACCTTTCACAATGAACTGACCACACGACATCATTGAGAAAAATATTTTGATGGCATGTTCGAATGGAAATATTATTGCCAAGATGTTAAAGGTGGCTTTGAGGATATACTGGGAGTGCAAAGTGCTTGTAAAATACACAATTTCACAAAGTATAATATTTTATAATCTCATAAAAGTAGTAACGTGCCAAACTAGCTAATATTTTGAAATTCAGCGCAATGGTAATTGCATAACTCTCACTGTTATTTGGAAACAATTTAGATTATTAGTCTTATTATTATTTTGTCACGTGTATCGAAGTACAATAAATAGATATTTGTTGCATGCTATCCAGTCAGAAAAAAGACCACATATGATTACAATCAAGCCGTCCAGAGTGTTCAGATACAGGATTATTGGGTATAACATTTAGTGCAAGATAAAAGACCAATAAAGTCCAATTAAAGATTGTTTGAAGGGCTCCAATGAGGTAGATGGGTCAGGACCGCTCTCCAGCTGGTGAGAGGATGTTCTGTCCTGACCTCCCACGTACCTCATTGGAGACCTTCAAAACTATCTTAAAATCGGATTTTAACAATAAATCGGGACTTTAACAAAAAGCAGCAATTGCAGTGCACTTAAAAAAAGAGAAAAAACAAAGTTTCTGATTGAATTTTCTTGCTATTTCAAATATCCTGTTACACGAGTACCAATTAATGAATATGATACTGACATTCTAAGAGAATCAAATTATTTTACACATATGGTGACTCGTTCTTTCAGAAATTAATTTGTGTCAAGATATAAAAAACGTTAAATATTTGTAGTTTGTTATTTCTCTGCATCAACGTTATTCTTCCATACTGGTCTTTGATTTGCACTCTGTGCATGACGAATAAAAATTATACTTCCTAGTTTAAATTCTGAAATTCCTTCACAAGTGGGTATTATCATTCATTTTGAATCTACATTTTATACACGATTTAATGAAAATTGCAGTGTATTACACATTATCTCTTGTCAGTTTTACCTCTCTGAATCCTATTTTGATTTTGTAGTTTTACTTGGTTTTCGGTATCAGATTTTACAATAATTTATATCTTCTAATTTATACTAATTTATTGAGACCCTGGTGGCCCCAGTAATCCCTTCGAGGTGGGAGAAAGCAGGGGATAGGTTGTTGAGTTTGAGAAAGCAGGAAGAATAGTATTCTCTCCCTCCCTTTCCCTCTCCCTTTCTCTCTCCCCCTCCCCCTTTTCTCTTCCTCTCTTTCTTTTCCCCCCTCTCTCTCTCTCTCTTCCTCTTTCCCCCTTTCTCGCTCTCTCTTCCTCTCCCCTTCCCTCTCTCTCTTCCTCTTTCCCCCTCTCTTTCTTTTTTCCTCTCTCTCTCTTTCTTCCTGTTTCCCCCCTCTCTTGCTCTTCCTCTTCCCCCCCCTCTTCCTCTTTCCTCCCCCCCCCCTCTCTCTCTCTCTCTCTCTCTCTCTCTTTACCTCTTTCCCTTCCTATTTTAATAACTGGACCTCATTTGTATTTTATGGGGGTTTTCCCAGCTCAGATGCAAGAGCCGCTGGCTGTCAGGCACAATGCTGCAACAAGGCGGTGAAGCAGAGAGGGGGGGAAATCACACGTTCTCAGTGGGAGATGCTGAGATAATCAAAAAAAAGCCTTAAATAGGTGGAGATGGCTTAGGAGAGAAAGTAGCAGGGTTTCCAAAGTGAAATCACAAGGGCCAGTTGTGGGTCAGTTTTGTTACAGGGTCTGGTAAGTGTGTGAGAGATAACTTGAAACCCACTGGGTTCAGTAGTGCACACCCCTCACTGCCTGCTGTGTGACCTGAGACCGTGGAAATCCGTCAGTGTGGCACAGCGGCGCAGCTGGTAGTGCAGCTGCCTCCCGGCACCAGAGACGCTGGGTTCCATCCTGACCTCGGGGGCCACCAGTGTGGAGTTTGCACAATTTCCCTGCGACGCATGGGTCTCCTCTGGGTGCTTCCCCTTTCCTTCCACATCCTAAGGACATGTGGGTTGGTAGGTTAATTGGCCCGAGTGTGTGGGGAGTGGATGCGGAAGTGGGAGAAGACAGAACTAGTGTGAATGAGTGATTGATGGTCAGCATGGACTTGTTGGGCCGAAGGGTCAGTGGCAGTGTCTCATTTGTCAATGATCAGTGCCGGGTTGAATTTAAAATGGAGTTGTATCTGAGGCACAGTATCTCATTATAATTGAATGAGCAGACTTGCTTTGGTGAATGTTTGCCTACCCACTTTTACATTAATTGAAAATGAAAGTAGGTGATTTAGAAGTGGGTAGGGGCATTGATTTGACATTTTAACATTTTTGGACATACCCTCCATTTTGGACTTCAGAGATACACCACAAAACAGACCCTTCGGCCCACCTAGTCCATGCCAACCAGCGACCTCTCCATACAGTAACCCTATCCAAAACGCTAGGGACAATTTTTACAACCTATCGACGCTAATTAATCAACAAACCTGTGCGTCTTTGGAGTGTGGGAGGAAACCAGAGCAACCGGAGAAAAAACACGCGTTCACAGGGAGAATGTACAAACTCAGTAAAGACAGCACCCATAGTCAGGATCGAACCTGGGACTCTGGCGCTGTAAGGAGGCAACTCTACCGCTTGCTCCCTGTTTGAATGCTTCCACTTGACTTGTAAAGTTATAATAATGCACTTTCACCTTTGTATGCCACAGATCCCTGGCGAAGGACAGCACAGTTTAGTTTAGTTGAGTTTAGAGATACAGCGCAAAAAAAAAGGCCCTTTGGCCCACCGGGGACAATTTACACATACACCAATTAACCTACAAAACTGTACGTCTTTGGAATGTGGGAGGAAACCGAAGATCTCGGTGAAAACCCGCGTGGTCACGGGGAGAACGTACAAACTCCGAACAGACAGCACCCGTAGCCGAGATCTAACTCGGGTCTCCAGTGCTGCGACAGATCTCTGGCGATTAGTCAGTGTAGTGCAGTTCCTCCACAGCTGATCACAAAATCCAGGCCAATACACTGAAGAAATCCAGCATATTTATAAAACTGGAAATAATTACCATTTTCCTTGTAGCTTAAGTTTCTTTGGGCAAAAACACGATACCATGGTATAGAATTCTCCCACAAATGAAAGAAACTAATCTGATATTGAGTGGGAATAATGTCAACAAAGGATACATAAATCCTTCCTCACCGAACAATACGTACTTACAAAAACCCACCCGAAGAAAGCAGAATCACACAGGTAAACAGAGTAACACAGAACAGAAGAAACAATGATAAATTCTTTGTTCTATTGTAATATTGCTAACTAATTTCTTGATGGATCAGATACTGTCATTTTTGCGAATCGAAAGAAAGTGCAATCTTTCAGATTCTGTTGATATAAGACAGATAATGAAAGGAAAATTTACCCAAAAAAATAAACGATGGTGTGTAATTCTGCTGTATGACTCGCATTACAAGAGGTTCATTCACAACATATTAACAGCGACAAGAATTCTCCTTGTTCTGTCATCCTGTTGTTTCTAAATGGGACCATGATTGGCATAAATATTGTTTTCATTACAAAAGAAAAATCATAGTTCCAACAAAAGGAAGACATTTTATCAACTAGCTTCACTGTATGGTCTTCACACAGTTGCTTTTGTAGAGTTGCAGAGATTTGGAGAGACACAAGTAAAGCACGGTGGCGCAGTGGTAGAGTTGCTGCCTTACAATGCCAGAGACCTGGGTTCGATCCTGACCACGGGTGCTGTCTGTACGGAGTTTGTACCTTCTCCCCGTGACCTGTGTGGGTTTTCTCCGAGATCTTCAGTTTCGTCCCACACTCCAAAGACGTACATGTTTGTAGGTTAATTGGCTTGGTATAAATGTAAATTGTCCCTAGTGTGTGTAGGATAAGGTTAGTGTGCGGGGACCGTTGGTCGGCGCGGACCTGTTGGGCCGAAGTGCCTGTTTCTGCGCCAAACTAAACTAAAACAAAGTAAAACCCGAGACTATAGAGCAACACCACATTGTGAGCAAAATGGGTGGTTATGATGGTGTTAATCCATTTCTTAGTCACAACTATTTTAGTTTAGTTTAGTTAAACTAATTTAGTTTAGAGACACTGCGTGGAAACAGGCCCTTCGACCCCCCTAGTCCTCCCCGACCAACGATCACCCATACACTAATTCTATCTCACACACCAGGCACAATTTACAGAAGCCAAGAAGACCTACAAACCTGCACATCTTTGGAATGTGGTAGGAAACCGGAGCATCCGGAGAAAACCCACGCAATCATGGACAGAAAGTACAAACTCCATACATATAGCACTTGTAGTCAGGATTGAACCTGGGTTTCTGGTGCTCTGAGGCAGCAATACCGCTGCTCCACTGTGCCACCCCCATTAGAATTACGTGTGACACAAAATGTTGAAATGCTTAATAATAGTCTCCTCTTTTCATATGATTACAAATAGCATGGCCCTTTTGTAAAGCTATTTGGCAAACCCTTTTTCACTTTAGGCAAAGATACAAATTAGCTTAAAAACGCAATACCTGAACATTTTGAGTTTTAAGGTGAAACAACACAAAATGCTGAAGTAAATGTGTAGGATAGAATTAGCATTTACTTAGTCTGAAGAAGAGTCCCGACCCGAAAGGTCACCTATCCATGTTCTCCAGAAATGCTGCCTGACCCACTGAGTCACTCCAGCACTTCTTGTCGTTTTGTGTATTAACCTGCGTCTGCGGTTCTTTGTTTCGACCTAGTTTAAGGTGATTCTGACTTGCATGAAATCTGACTTACGTAACGGTTTACGGAACATAAGTTTGGGGCGTGTCTGTACTGTATACTCGTGCATACTAATAAGAAGGACTATAATACTACGTATCATGTAGAACGGAACTGCATCACCTTCCCCTCAGCTAACAATGATCCATTCTACATTTTCCTTGAAATTTGTCCCCTTTGATCTCTCGTTTTCACACCTTACCCTCCCATATCTCTATGCCACCCTCTCCCTGACTCAGTCTAAAGAAGGGTCTCGACCAGACACGTCACTTATTCCTTTTCTCCAGAGATGCTGCCTGTCCCGCTATAGTGACTCCAGCATTTTGTGTCTAATACTATGTAACTATTGAATGAAAGTCTAATATCCCCCCCCCCCCACTGTAACAACCATTATCGAATCAACATCAGAGTAGGTCAGAGCCTGAGTATTTGCAATGATTGAACAAACTCCTCACACCTTGATCAACCATCTACAATGCTGAAATCAGAAGTAACATAGAATACTTTCCACTTCTCTGCATATATATGAATTGCCAACAACTCTCAGGAATCTTGACACCAGGACAAAGCAATGTGCCAGATTGGCATCACATTCACTCCACCAATACACCATGTACCCTCAACAAAATGCACTCTGCTACCTCACCCAGCCTTTACAGCAACACTTCTGAAGCCTGAAAGCTCCTCCACCTGGAGAGAAGTGGGCAGTAGATGCACAGGAGCACCAATATCACCACGTTCTTTCCTCACCATCCACCCAGTCAACACTCTGAAGTATAAATATGCTGCCATTTACACATCATTGCCATCACTTTTATGGAACTTTTGAAACCATAATTTAAGACATCAGGTCTCTTTCCCAGAGTGGGGGAATCGAGAACCAGAGGAGATAGGTTTAAGGTGAGGGGAAAAAGATTTAATGGGAACTCAAGGGGTAACATTTTCACACAAAAGGCTGTGGGTGTATGGAACGAGCTGCCGGAGTAGATAGTTGGGGCAGGGACTGTGGCAATGTTTAAGAAACATTTAGACAATTACATGGATAGATTAGGTTTAGAGGGATCTGGGCCAAACACAGGCAGGTGGGATTAGTGTAGATGGGATATGTTGGTCGGTGTGGGCAAGTTGGTCCGAAGGGCCTGTTTCCATGCCATATGACTCTATATCTCATTTTCTTCTCATTTAAAATTAAGGAATGTAAATTCCATGAATTTGCATGGAAATTGAATGAATAAACATTGTTCCTACCTGGGAACCACCATGAAGGGGGTGGAGAACAAAGGCGTGGGAGAACCGCGCAAGGGGGAGAACAAAGAAGGATCCAGCTTGGGGGGACCACCATGAGGGGGGAGAACAAAAGAAGAGCCGGTGTGGGGGCACCGCCATGCGGGGGGGGGGGAAGTACAAAGGAGGACCTGGTGGGGGATACTTTGTGACGTTGTCGCTGCCCTTTATGTGGCCACTCTTTGCATACCTTGAACCAAGAATTTTACCGTGGCCTGTCACATGTGACAAGTTTTCATTCATTTTTCCAATTGTTAATATGTAAGATGTGCTTTGTATCTGATTTTAAAATATTGAATTTTGTCTGTAATGCCAGATAATTCTAAAAAATATTGCTTATAGCAAGTAACAAGAACTGATTAAATCAGGAAAATACACAAAGTATTGGAGAAACTCAATGGGTCGGGCAGCATCTCTGGAGAACAAGGATAGGTGATGTGTTTCGAGTCGACCCAAAACGTCACCTATCCACTTTCTCAAACTGAAACATCACCTATCCATGTTCGCCAGAGATGCTGCCTGACCCCCCCTGAATTACTCCAGTTCTTTGTGTCTTTTTTGTTGTTGTAAACCAGCGCCTGCAGATCCTTGTGTCTACATCAGATTAAATCAGGAGTTGATCTTCTTGCCCCAGGGTATGACACAGCAAACTATAGGATGCTTTCACTTAACATTTGTTTCTCCATTCAATACTGACAAATACTAAGCTCTTTGAGATTCAACACTGAAGTATAATTGATAAGATATAGTTTAAGTCATGGCTTTTGTTAACAGTTGTATATAATTCTTATCATAAGGCAGCTTTGACAGGCTGTTTGTTAAGAGCACCCAGCAGTTGTGTTTCCAGCACTGCCGTCTTTATGCATTGATATTTATCTACCAGCATCTGTTTATCTCAACTGTTTGAAGCAAAAAATGGCAATTTAAAGTGGAGTGTGTTATTTCCTTGTGGTGTAGAGACTATGGGGAGGATGGAGGGGAGGGGTAATTTTAACCCTGGATTGACCAGATCTATGTTTTCAAATAGTTATATACACCAGAGAATCTATCGAGAATCTCTTCAGTTCAGTTTAGTTTATTGTCACGTGTACCGAGGTACAGTGACAAGCTTTTGTTGCATGCTAACCAGTCTGCGGAAAGACAATTCATGATTACAGTCGAGCCATTGTATAGATACATGATAAGGGAATAAGGCTGACTAACAATCATCGTACACTAATTCTATGTTATCCCTGATTCACATCCAACACATGAGGGGCAATTTGCAGAAGCTAATTTACCTATAAACCCGCATGTTTTTGGAATGTGAGAGGAAACCGGAGCACCCAGAGAAAACCCACACAGTCACAGGGAGTGCATACAAACTCTGCATAGACAACACCCGTGATCAGAATCGAACCCGGGTCCCTGGTGCTGTAAGGGGGCAACTCTACTGCCGTGCCACTGCACCCGTCCAAATGTTGGAGAAGATTCAATGGGAAATTTTAATGTTTAAGGTCCACATGAGTGAATGCGCAAATGGGAATAACTGGAGGAATACATTGTTCTGGGAGAGTGCTGGGACCGTGGCTGTTTGCAGAGCCAGAGAGGATTGAAACCACGCAGGAATCTGAACACAAGGCTAACCATTTTAAAACGGAGGTGTTAATAATCGGGAGTCACGCAGGTCACTAAGCACAGGCCCTGTATGCACCATGTCCAAATCACTTTGTTCAGGAGCTCTGTCTGTAGCACTTTAGTAAAATATTTAGCTCAAAAAATATCTTCTAGGAGGGATAGTGTTGGAGTATTTAAGTAAACTGCAATCAATTGAAAGTTTGCTATTATCAACAAAGCAAGGCATTCTTGATCCAAATTAAATGAAAACTCGTGAAAGAGTATGATACAATAGAACAGCAATTTCAAAGATTAATTAAAAATTGAATTTCAATAAGACAGAAATAAAATAGTATCTAAATCGGGTCTATCAAAGCTAGACATTTGAGAAGGTGCATTCTGAAAGGTATGAATTAAATATTTGCCCATTAACAGTAGACTAAAGACATTAATGTCTTTAGCTCTTTCTGGAGAATGGTCTTATTTAATTCTTTCCACTGAAAATGAATGGATTAAAATATTTAATAGAAAATAAATCTAGTCTTAGCACTATACAGATCACTGATTATTTTTCGCTCTGTTCTTAATTTCTTCACCTTGTACGGCTGAGGCAATTAGACACACTGAAGTCGTTTTCAACTAATCTGTTCGAGTCGTTTTTGGGGATTAGCGTCGCTGATAGATCAAGCTTTCCATGTCTGCATCACCATGGACAGTCCCTTTTGCAGATTGCCACAGCTGTCAAGAGCTTCCTGGTGCTTCTCAGGCTTTTCCCAGTCTGTCCAGCCAACACA
Organism: Malacoraja senta; assembly: GCA_038087875.1. Classification (NCBI taxonomy): domain Eukaryota; kingdom Metazoa; phylum Chordata; class Chondrichthyes; order Rajiformes; family Rajidae; genus Malacoraja; species Malacoraja senta. The sequence continues at coordinate 44,549,450 of CM075984.1, forward strand.
AAAAGTACTGGTATTGATTCAAAGCTTTTGACATGCTAATTTGCCTAGCGACTGCATTAATCACTCTCCCAACCAGGCACACTTCAAAATGAGACATTTTTTCAAAGCTGCGATGTCTTTTTCAACATGAGTGCATTTATTTTCCAAACAATATTTTACTGTCAAGTACAATGGCCGGATAATTTTTGGATAATTCGGTTACAAATCTTTTCTTTTGTCGTGAATTTTTTTTTTAATGCATGAGGTTTTCATAATATTCTTTTGTTTTGCACCAAGAGAAAACCCTTGGAGAAAAGTACAGAAATAGCAAATGCAAGTAAAAAAGCCCGTTTCATTTAATCACATAATAATGAAATATTAAATATAATCAGGATTTTAAGTATTTAAGAAAGTCTGAGATTGATATGGGAATCATTAAGCTCGGCACATTAATTTGATGGTCAAAGTTAGCAGGAACAATGCCACAAGCATCACAGCCAAAAACGAGCCTGTGTAAATCGTGTAAGTTAAACTCGAACGCAATTTAGCAGTCAATTTTTGAATAAAATCTAAGTTTTCAAAGAAAAAATAAAGAATTACGTCTCGGACAAATATTCATGTTTGGAGTTCTGCCCCAGTTTAATCTGAAATAAAAGAACCGAATAACTGAATATTTACCCACTTCCAGAATTGTCATTGGCAGAGGGAAAAAAAAATGAGTTTTCAGTTAACCTCTCACCCTCTGAGCTGAAAGAAACAAAGGGCCGATCGGGAGCCATGTCAGAACACAGTCAAATGGTGAACGGCGGGGGATCAGACTGTCAAAATAACACTTGGCACTCTATAGTGGACAGTATCTATGATGCTCCGCCTATTCACACAACCAGACCATGAAAAATGGTCTGGAAACTCAGGAGAAAAAAAAAAATCAGCTATAGAAGCACTTGATTCGGGGCAGAAGCCTTATCGCTTACAAAATCTTATTCTGGATTATCAACATTTAACAAACTACCAGAACAAGACAATTTACAGCAATTTTTTTCCGTATCTAGTATGGTTTGATATTCAATTGCTCACAAGTTAAAGTAAATGTTCACAAAAATGCTTTATAATCCCCAAGAAGGTTGACTGTTAGTGATTGCATTTAGCTTGGAAGCAGTAAAGCAAGTGGGATTATCGACATCAGTAAAGTGAGTAACAGTGTCACACGTTGGTTAAGAGACATGTAGCAAAACATAAACAACATTAATTTTTGATAATATAGGTTATTAAGTCATCCAAGCCTCATTTTTAATCCAGAACTATACCAGACTTAACAATACCAATCTAAAAGGATCAAAGTGCATGATTAATTCTTTACAGATGAAAACTGCAAATTTTATAATCATAACTCATCACACAAGGAACACAGGTGAAGTTCTACATGATCAGCATGAGTTACGGGCATGGAAACAGGCCCTTCAGTCCACCTTGTCCATGCTGACCCAGTTGGCAATTCACCATTGCCATCAGTGCATCAGCACAGCTTTTGGAAAATAACGTGTGACTATCAAAATCTCAAACCTGCTCTCCTGTCCACTTCTGAGATGGACGCTACCTTCAATAACATCTCAACAGAGTCATAGGGTCATACAGCATGGGTAAAGGGCCCTCGGCCCAACTCATCCATGCTGACCAAGATGCCCATCGGAAGAAGGGTCTTGACCCAAAATGTCACCCATTCCTTCTATTCAGAGATGCTGCCTGTCCTGCTGAATTCCTCCAGCATTTTGTGCCCATCCAAGATTGTCTCTTTTACTGATCCATACCCCTCTAAACCTTCAAGTAGCCCCTGCTTCCCCTCTCTCTCAATCCCCTCCCCCTTCCCAGTTCACCGACCAGTGTTACTGTCTCCGACTACATTTAATCTCTGTACCGCCCACTCCCCTGACATCAGTCTGAAGAAGGGTCTCGACCTGAAACGTCACCCATTCCTTTTCTCCAGAGATGCTGCCTGTCCCACTGAATTACTCCAGCATTTTGTGTCTATCTTTGATTTAAACCAGCACCCGCAGTTCTTTCCCACCCCTCTAATGCTTTTCTAGTACGTGTCCACATATCTTAGAAATGTTGTTATTATACCTGCTTCTTGTGGCAGTTTGTTCCATAAACCCATCATCCTCCGTATGAAACCTTCACCCCTGAGGTTTCTTTAAAGCCTTTCTCCTCTCACCTTATGGAGCTACAGCGCTGGATAGCTGCTACCAAAGCACTCTCCGTCCTCCTAGTTCACTGACAGGATAAGAGCCGCAATGCCTTAATCTTCTCCCAGGTTAGGCTCTTTAGTACTGAGGCCCTATTACACACAATTGACTCCAAAGGGCAGGTTCTTATGTCAGGCACCAGAGCCCCAAGCTTTACTTCAAGTACCAGGACATTACCAGGTAGACAAAGGAAACAACTCATGGATGTTCTCAATGTCTTTGCAGAAAATCCGAGAGCTCCCACAAATTAATGAGAGTCCATGGTCCTTAATCTTTGAAATTAGAGGAGCATTCAGAATTGCATTGACAAACTTGGGTCCATGTGTAGGGACCGCAGAAGCCCGTTGTGAATAGCAGATAGGAAGGCACTACCGCAAACTGTCTACCAACCACCCTGTCAACCACCATAAGACCCGCCTGTGGATGTGGATCACACATCCACCTCCACTATGGCCACATGAGCTATATCAGAAACCACAGAAATGGAGTGGAAGCAAGTTACCCGTAAACCCAAAACACGGCCTAAAAGTAAGAAAATTGTTTCTTATTCAATCTCATGAGGCATCTTCATTCATACCCGATGACATTTTAGTTTCCCAGACTTTCAGAGCACCTGATCCACCCATTGCAAGTTCAGGGGAATGTCCTGCACACTCTGTGACTCAGAGTTGTGTAAACTAATCAGAACTCATGATCATTCCAATTTAATATGCAGGAACCCTCTCCTCTATCTGAAGAAGGGCTTCGGCCCGAAACGTTGCCTATTTCCTTCGCTCCATAGATGCTGCTGCACCCGCTGAGTTCCGCCAACACTTTTGTCTACCCTCTCCTCTGTCAGCCTGTTAACATTAGCCTCAGGGTACATTAGCAACCCTGTCTGAAGAAGCGTCCTTACCCGAAACATCACCTATCCATTTTCTCCAGACATACTGCCTGACCCGCTGACTTACTCCAGCACTTTGTGTCTGTCTTTTGCATTAGCTACTGGATTGCAGTGGACACAAATTGTAGGTATGCAAAGCAAATGCCAATGAAAATACCCTAGATGTTGCACTTAACAACAAACAGATTTGCCACTTTGACCAAGAGAAACTGGCCACAAAGACTACAGGAGCTCCAAGCGAATTGAATTAAAAAATGCACCGGCAATAAATCAGGAAGGAAATAAAGATGAATGTTTTGATTACTGCCCCCCTTAATTCTCACCGCCCACCTTCCACGCAGCTGAATATGAATGATCCAGTCAGTTACTAATCTGACGCTGAATAAAATGTAGCCATCCTTGTTAGGGTGGGTTTGCAATGTAAATACTATTCCGGGATTCCCAACCAAATAGAGACTCAGTACCTGTTATTGACATGACCACCTAGGCCACCTTCCCCATCATCCCCGCTCGAACAATCAAATTCAAGGACTATTTACACCCTAGTCAATCCTTCTTCTCCCCTCTCTCCTTGGACAGAAGATACACAAGGTTGAAAGCACATATCACTAGATTCAGGAAAAGTTTCTTCCCCGCTTGTTATCAGACTACTGAACAGTCCTCTCGTAAAATGGGTGCGACACAATCTCCAAACCTACCTTACATTCTTTGCATTACCTGTTATACTTGTTTGTACTCATGCATGGTATGATTTGACTGAACAGTACACAAATCTCAGTACACGTGACTATAATAAACCTGAACCATACCAACACTGTCAGTTGTAAGTGAAGCCCAGTTATTACAATGACGATGGATTCCAGGTCAATGCTTCAAGAACCAACACACTGCATACGCTGCATCCAATACACTCTGCAAGCACTATTCTTACACTAGGTAATGCCAGCAAACCACTGTATTAAACACTGATTACAATGGGTGGTTAATGGGTGGTTAATGATCATTGCAGGCTGAAGGGCCTGTTTCCATGCTATGTCTCAAATATATAACCCAAGGCAACGTGTAATATATTTTTGAGCAGGAAGGAACTGCGGATGCTGGTTATACGCCGAAGATCGACACAAAATGCTGGAGTAACTCAGCGCGACAGGCAGCATCTCTGGAAGAAGGAACGGGTGAGGTTTCGGGTCTGAAGAAGGGTCTTGACCCAAAATGTCACCCATTCCATCTCTCCAGAGATGCTGCCTGTCCCGCTGAGTTACTCCAGCTTTTTGTGTAATATGTTTACATCTTCTGTTGGACTACTTGGACTTAATTTGCAAGGACAGCTCCCTTCCTTCAGTTTAGTTACGTTTAGTTTATTGTCACGTGTACAGAGGTACATTTGAAAAGCTTTTGTTGCGTGCTAACCAGCAAGCGGAAAGACAATGCGCGATTACAATTGAGATTTGCGAATCACTAAATTAGATGTACTATTTTGCATAACTCTGTGTGGAAAATCTGCAAATGAGGAAGCTGATCTTCCTCGTTTGCAGATTTTCCACACAGAGTCATGCAAACTAGTGCATCTAATTTGCAGAGTTAACATGGCCGGCCGTTTTCACAATGTTCATTCACTACAACAGATGAATGGCCGGGGTTGCCGTTGTCAGTGTGATGATGACATTGAGGGAAATCATGTTGATCTTTCACCACTGATTGACAGTAAAACACAGATGCCGTACATGTGAATGCCACATACTGAGTTCAGGGGATTTTATTTTCAGCTCTCAGCACTTTATAGTTGCAGCCACACAAAGCTAACTTGGTTATAAAATTTGACAGATGCTCTGAATCCAGCCTTTATTCGGCAGTCTCATCGAGCAACCTTTCTATGTTAAACTCCAAAGTACATTAACAATATAATTTAGCCTCCGCTTCGTTTTTCTGATGGTTTGTTGCTTAATAAGAAAAATAAATATCTCTAAATCACAAAATAAAGTTATATAGATATGAGATTTTGAAAACCTTACTGACAAGAAAAAATAGAAGAAAGTGTAGTTTGTTCTCTCGGATTTCCACAGAATTAAAAATAAATCAAACTATGTTTCTCACCAAATGTAGACACAAAATGCTGGAGTAGCTCAGAGGGTTAAACAGCATCTATGGAGAAAAAGAATAGGTGACGTTTCGGGTCGGAACCCTTCTTCAGTCCCGAAACATCGCCTATTCCTTTTCTCCAAAGATGCTGCCTGACCCGCTGAGGTACTCCAGCATTTTGCATCTATCTTCGGTATCAACAAGCTTCTGCAATTCCTTCCTACATGTTATATTATATTCTGTCTGGTTTCTCTAAAATTTAAGATGGAAGCAGAGATGTATTGTTTCAAAATAAATTCTCATGAAGCAGGTATCAAAGACTCAGAAATAGGCTGGTTTGGCTGCTATATGAGGGTTGTCATTATTATAGAAAGATGTTGAAATGCCTTTAAAGACCTGCCCTGTTCATGAACATACATTTGAGCAGCTCCACCTTTGGGTCAGTAAATATAAGTAGTAAGTAGCCAAGTCAAATAACAGAACAATTCTATTAAAGGCATAGACACAAAAATGTGAGAGTAATTCAGCGGGTCAGGCAGCATCTCTGGAGAAAAGGAATAGGTGACGTTTCGGGTTGAGACCTTTCTTCAGACTGAGAGTCATATAGAGTGATATAGAACAAATGAATGAAAGATATGCAAAAAAAATAACGATGCTAAAGGAACAGGCCATTGTTAGCTGTGTGCGAGGTGAAAATGAGTGACAGACAATGTGACAATAAAGGCATCTTTTGAGAATTAATGATAATTCTCATCATCATATCCAATACCAGGTTTAAAAGAATTTCATAGAGCACAATCAAGAATTAGCAAATTCAGGCACATAAATACTGTACATTTCTAAAATAGTCAATGCATCTTTAAGTTCACCAAAATAGGAAAATGAAGACTGCAGCTCCTAGCTTTTTGTGCTAGTGATGGATACAAACCTTTTGTCTGTCGTTAAATCTAAATGTGACAATGACTGCATGTTAGTTCCATTGCTAACAATGACATACTTTGTCCTTAGCACATTCTTTAAAATGCTTCTAAACAGCCAAAACAAGTTGCATTTGTCCTTTCAAAACAAAAAAAAATCTTTTTGAGAAAAACAGATTTAAGATTTGGTTCTATATCTCGACAAAACTGAATGACTTTTACCGTATTTGGATTAACAAAACGTATTCAATGCATCGTCACAATTAAGAGATTTGCTGTCAATGTGAGGATTATCGCAATGAGGCAATAATTAAAGAGGAATCAATCAGAGCACTGGCAGTAAATCAAACAGCATGGAGTAAATCAAAGTTGTTTTATATACCGTGTTAAAACCAACCAGTGTAAAGTCCAGAGATTTTTTTTTGCAGTGCAGCAAAGTTGTAAGATCTTGTTTAAAATAATCTTGTTTATTAGTTTTTTTACTAATACATTTTTAGTGTTGCATTGACATCGCAACTCACTTCCATTTGTTATCTTGCAAGGAAGTCGGTCAGACATCATTGCTCCTTTCAAATGAACTTGCAGGTGGCACGGACAATACCAATCTGTCACTTTGAAACCGTGGATCCATCCCTACCAATCTTTCAATTCTTTCAAGTATTAACACATTCGGCCAAAGGTGACAACTGGAAGAGGAAATGTAAGTCTGTCCCGAGTGGTCCCAGGCCCCAACAGATGACCAGCGTTGGTGACTCCAATAACAATGTGCACCCACCACTGCTGATTGCCAGGGCTTTGTCACACCATGAGATCTTAATCAATCTAACGCTGACCCCCAATGACAGGAGGAAGATGGATGAGGAAGTAAGTGACCCTTGACCCCCAGCTCCATAATTGTCCCGTCAGAGTTCTCCCATGCAAAACAATGGGGGCAGTTCCTATTCACAAAGATTCAAACACATTCAGCGTTACTTGAATCAAATGGCAGTGGTCGGAGCAGAAGATCCTGGCTCCCTGCGGTAACACCATCTCAGTTTTGTATCAAAAGGCAATACTAATAATGTCTATTCTCTTTCTATAAACACAATCCAAACTAAAGATTAGGAAAATCAGCCTTGGTCTTTCAAAAATGTGCACTATGATTTATCCAACTTAGTTCAGACACAGTGTGATAAAAATCATTACAATTTGAATACAGTGTAATGCATTGTAATAGCCATGATGTCACTCCCTTTATTGCTGTTTTTTTTTCCCTTTGTAAGAACTGGAATGGATGGCCTTAAAATGAAGAATCGTTTATTAAAGATATATCATTGATATAAGATAATGTGGTCATAAAGGCAAGGCTCAGAGAGCAACACTGGTAGTGATGTAGCGTCACTCATGTGCTGGACTTAGTCACTGAACAGATGACCAAAGTTGGTGACTCTAATCACAATACTGTTTATCAGTCGAACTTATCAAAAGACTCTTATTGAACAAAGCAATGTAATTAGCTGCACCAAACAGGAGGCACAAAAGCAAGAAAACTCTGTTATTCTCCCATTAATCAAGATAACCCAATGAGTTTGTTGAGTCAACTTGGTGTGACGAAACCAAACAGATCACATAATGATAATAGCCACAAAATGCTGGAGTAACTCAGCAGGACAGGCAGCATCTCTGGAGAGAAGAAGGGTCTGAAGAAGGGTCTCGAACTGAAACGTCACCCATTCCTTCTCTCCAGATATGCTGCCTAAGTTATTCTAGCATTTTGTGTCTATCTTCGGTTTAAACCAGCATCTGCAGTTCCTTCCTACATACTGAATAACGACTATAGATACATAAATGATGGCTTCCATTTCCTTCATCATGTTGATATTCAGATGAATAAGCATAATACTGCCTTTGAGAAAAGACAAAGTGGAAATACATAAATTTGAGAACTGAATGAGAGAATCCACCTTTTTCCAGTTAAGGCTTTCATTTAATTCAATTGGGTTTTTTTAATTCAATGTTTTTGACATCTTCTTAAAGTGTGGGCTTCCTCTACGCTCAAATGAATTATGTTTTGACTAAGCACATTTAGCAGTTCACAACAAAATAATAATCATTCTTAAAAATATCATGAACCAAGAAAAGTTACATTCCATCCCATTTCTTATTGATTTTCAGTTTATATTCTGTATATTTTTTAAAGAAAAGAACAGACTATGTTTGGCTGAATGAAATGTAACATAGTATCAATGTGATATTTCTATTAAATCTAAATCAGTACGATGTTCACTTTATAGTTTCCGATCGGAAGTCACTCCAGTTTTATACTTCCCTGCAGACACATTAACCAGTGAAAACTCAATGAAAAGTTTGCAGCTATCGATCCTAAGTGGACTTACTATTACTTTAGTAAACCAGTAGTTTTGCAACATGTACAGAAGTGGACATTAACCATGACTCTAGTCTACTATTGAGGACTCTGGTTATCTTGCAAATTAATTGTTATAAAGCTCTTCTGTTCGAGTCTAATTTTAATAAATGCTGTAACTTAACTTGTTCACTTTGCAATAATATTGTGCTAGAAATTCTTTGTTTGGTCTGTCCGTTCCAATACAGCATTAGAGAAAAGGATTATTTATATAACTATAAAGAGTCCTCTTCTTCTTCATGTGTCTATCCTCCAACATTTTCCAACTACTGGCTATCTTCCCTCCACTTTCAGTCCAGAGTCAGAGTCTTGACCTGAAACGTTAACTGTCCAATTCCCTCCATGGACGTTGCCTGACCCATTGAGTTCCGCCAGCAGATTGTTTTTTTGCTCTAGATTTCAGCATCTGCAGTCTTTTGTGTCTCCAAAGTAGAGAGATTCTTGATTAGTATGGGTGTCAGGGGTTTTGGGGAGAAGGCAGGAGAATGGGGTTAGGTGGAAGAGATAGATCAACCATGATTGAATGGTGGAGTAGACTTGATGGGCCGAATGGCCTAATTCTGCTCCTATCACTTATGACCTTCCAATGATCTGTGCAATGTGAAGCTTGCAGATTAGTTATGGTGAAAGCCCTAAGAATGCATGGCTCATCTTCTGAGCGATGGGTGGACCAGATGGTCTGCCTCTTGTTGTGATCATTGATCTCAGTTTTTATTGCAAAATCGTTGTTCTTCATGGTGGTGGTTTATCAGTTATGAGAACTTCAGTGGACCGTTTTTTTTGTCCCCCCCGCAACAAGCTACTCAGTGATATCTCATGGTCGAGATTTGCGTGTTGCACCTGCCCGAGATATGCTTTGGCACCAGAGTAGAAGCAACCATGTTACAATCCTGAGGGTCTATCTGACTGCTGGCCTTGTTATCACATTCTGTAAGAAGCCACAGAGACATTGTTAATGATAGGAATGAGATGTAAGCCATATCATTGGCACTGAAGTGGGTATTTAATATAAGACTACATATGTACTGGTGCACTAGTCACATAAGACAAACAATGCCTGATGTGAATCTGAAGAAGGGTCTCAACCTGAAACATCATCTATTGTATTTCTTCAGAGATGCTGCCTGACCGGCTGGGTTACTCAAGCATTTTTTGTCTATCCTCAGTATAAACCAACATCTGCAGTTTCTTCCTACACAGACAATTCATTTTTGACTCAATAAAGAAACAAAGATCCACAGATGCTGGTGTATACCAAAGATAGGCACAAACTGCTGGAGTAACTCAGTGGGTCAGTCATCAACTCTGCAGATAAAGGATAGATAATGTTTTGGGTCAGGACCCTTCTTCAGACTGTCTGAAGAAGAGTCCCAACTGGAAACATCACCTATCCTTTTCCTCTGAAAATGCTGCCTGACCAGTTGGGTTACTCCATCACTCTGTGTCTACCTCCTGTCTGACTCAAGACAGTTTATTAGATGATTAAATAAAAAAAAGTTAAATCTTTAATTTTTGACACAAATAGTCTGATGCTGTCAACGAAGACATTGCTGGAGTAACTCAGCGGGACAGGCAGCAACTCTGGAGAGAAGGAATGGATGATGTTTTGGGTCGAGACCCTTCTTAAGACATGCTGCCTGGCCAGCTGAATTACTCCAGCAATCTGTGTCTATCTTCGTTGAAAACCAACAATCTGCAGTTCCTTCCTACACATTTCATCTGAGGTTATCAAAATTGTTTGCAAACAAGTCGCTCGATGTGTGTGGATTTGCCCATTGCACCATGGAGTAAAGAGACACCACATGGAACTGACAGAATTGTTAATCAGTGAGTTGACTTTGATGTCACAGTGGACAGGTTAATTAGCACTGTTTACACCATACTCTCCCAACACTAATTAAATAACTTGCGTAATAAGGCTTAATGGAATTACGTCAAAAACACAACATCTTATCCTACCTTGGCACTCTCCAGACTGCTCTTCATAGCCAGTGTTGCACAGACAGTTGCCTATGGGCACCAGCCATTCTCCATCTGCACCACAGTACATTTTTGGCTCATCTTTCTCCTCGGAATTGTTGACACAGGAGCCACGCACCTCCACGAGGGATGAGGTGTCGGCCCCTGTGATGGTGTCGGGGAACTGCGCCAGGTTGTGCACCGTCAGCGGGCACTTTTTGTAGAAGATGCGCACGGATACCAAGGCAATGCAGGCACCTACATCTTGGAATGCCAGGTAGAAGCCCTTCTTGGTCAGGGGCCCCACATCCCGAACTTCAGTGTTCAGCTTCATAACCCGGTCACCAATGTCCCCTTGTGTGAAGCTCTCATCAGCTGCGATGGTGTCTATCTTTATGTAGCGGTTTTCAGAGATGTACCACTCTTTATCATTATTGGATTCAAAGTAAAACAGATTAAAGGTCTCTTTGCATGTTCCCATGACGCCCGGCAGGCTGTTGCAGTCTCTGAGGGTGAATTTAATTTCGATGTACACTCTCTGGGCTCCTTCACAAGGGATCCAGTCAGTCCGTAGCCAGTTATTCTGATTTGCTTCCATCACGTTGCAAACTTGGTAGGTACGTATCGGAGTATTCTTCTCGTCCGTGATACTCACTTCCTCCCACTGTTGAAAGAAAGCACACGCACACAAACACACATCCTTTATTCCATGGGTACACATTCACGTGAAATACCATTTAACATTAGTGATTAAAATGTACGTTTAGTCAAGATGTGAATGCACCAAGCAACAGCACTTATCTGTATCTCACAAGGCTGGTCTAATTCTGCAATGTGCTTATGGAAATTAAAATGGAAGCAGTTAGCTAAAATTACCAAATTAAGATGGTGTGCATTTACATTGTACCATTAATGAAATGGATATTCGGCTTTAATGCTCACTTGATTACTGATTCATAGTGGACCGCAAATGCCAAGTCACATAAAAGATTAAGGGAGATAATTGATCTCAAACAGATTGAGAAAGCACTTCAAAATGGGAAGAGGACTTTAATGCAGAGGGATTAGGGAGAAAGTTTCTGACAGTCAGGAGACTATTGTTAAGGTTAGGTAGAATGTGCAAGAAGTTAGTATCCCGGCAGAGGATTTGATTTTAGATTATGATACTTACAAAGAGTGCAGAGCTAGGGGTGAGACTAGGCCAGGATGGCCAGATTAAGTAAAATGGGAAACCGTTATCTAATGGCATAAATAAATGTACAGATGCAAGCCGATCTGTGGGGCGGCACAATGGCGCAGCGGTAGAGTTGCTGCCTTACAGAGCCCCGGGTTCGATCCTGACCATGGGTGCTGTCTGTACAGTTTGTACCTTCTCCCTATGACTGCATTGGTTATTTCCGGGTACTCCGGTTTCCTCCCACACTTCAAAGATGTAGAGGTTTATAGGTTAATTGGCTTCGGTAAAACAAATTGTAAATTGTCGCTAGTGTGTAGGATAGTGCTGGGGTAGGGGGTGATTGCTGGTCGGCGCGGACTCAGTGGGCCTAAGGGCATGTTTCCACGCTGTATCTCTAAAGTCTGAAGATGTTTGTATTGATCTACCTCATTGTGTACATTTTATAGGAACTGTTACACTTCAATGCTGAGAAACTATATATTCTGCACTCCGCTATTTTTCTCTTTTCTCTACCTGTTGTATATGTGTTTGGCTTGATTGTACTCATGTATAATACTATCATATTTGATTGGACAGCTCTCAAATAAAAGCTTTCCACTTCATCTCAGTACATGTGACAATAGAGTCATAGACCATGGAAACACACCCTTGGGCTCAAATTGCGCATGCTGACCAAGGTGCCCCATCTACACGTCACACCTGCCTGTGTTTGGCCCATATCCCTCTAAACCTGTCATGTCCATGTATCTTCCAAATTCCTTTTAAATGTTGTTACAGTGTGTGCCTCAACCACCTCCTCTGCCAGTTCGTTCCATTTACCCGCCACACATTGTGAGGAAAAAGTTGCCCCTCAGCTTCACAATCCTTCCCCTCTTACCTTTAACCTATGTCCCCCAGTTCTTGATTCCATTATCCTGGGTAAAATATTTTATGCTCACAAGTTATAGGAGTAGAATTGGGCCATTCGGCCCATCGAGTCCACTCCGCCATTCAATCATGGCAGATCTCTGCCTGCTAATCCTATTTTCCTGCTTTCTCCCCATAACCCTTGACACACGTTCTAACCAAGAATGTGTCTATCTCTGAGTTTGTCTATCTCTGCATTCACTGTCGTTCTGGAATTCATTGCCACAGATGGCTTTGGAGGCCAAGTCAGTGGATATTTTAAGGCGGAGATTGACAGATTCTTAATTCGTTCGGGTGTCAGGCATTTTGGGGCGAAAGCAGAATGGGGTTGAGAGGGAAATATAGATCAGCCACGATTCAATGGCAGAGTAGACTTGATGGGCCGAATGGCCTAATTCTGCTCCTAGAAATATGAAACTATCGATTCCCTTCAAGACCTTATACACCTCCAGAAGATCATTCCTCATCCTCCCTGCCCTCTGATGAATTAAGTCCAAGCCTGCCAAACCTCCCCCTATAGCTCAGGTCCTGGCAACACCCTCGTATAATGGACATAAACCTCATTTAGGATGGAGCAAATCCAGTTTCCAATGATTTAATAACCAGTAACTTGCTTCCAACCCATTAAAAAGTGATCTTTAATTATGAATGTGTCGAGTTTATTTACTTTCTTAGGGAATAAACAATTCCTGATCACCCAATACTGTACACGCACACACACTCAAATCACTCTACATGCATTTATTTCAATGGTAGACACAAAATGCTGGAGTAACTCAGCGGGCCAGGCAGCATCTCTGGAGAAAAGGAATAGGAAACGTCCAGAGATGTTGTTTGACCCGCTAAGTTACTCCAGCATTTTGTGTTTACCATTGACATTTCGGGTTGGGGCCCTTCTTCAGATATCGTCTAACAAGGTTTAAAGATAGCTCAGAAATTACACAAAAGGCTCACGTGTTGTATTAGTTGAGTTGTGCAGACTTCTGTTCTTTTCTGAAGAAGGGTCTCGAACCGAAACACCACCTATTTCCTTTCTCTAGAGATGCTGCCAGACCCGCTGAGTTACTCCAGCTTTCTGTGTCTACCTTCGGTTTAAACCAGCATCTGCAGTTCCTTCATACACAGGTATTTCAATGGCGACTGGTGTGCATGAGGGAATGGAGACGAACGCTGGATGGTGTTTAATTGTAAAATCCTGCATTCTACATTTGTCAATTTGGCTGTTTACGTTTAATTAGCGAAAGTAAAGACTGTTAGTGTTAGCAGCGCCCGCCGCGTTCCGAGATCGCCAGACATGAATCCTCATGTCAGCCCCATAATATCCCGGTGATTACTTAAGATTACTTAAGACCTGACTGGGAATTAATAGCGGTTCCGCGGCCATCATGACATTCTGAACTCCCGGGAGACTGGCTTTCAGTATTTAATTTACCAGCTCAATGTGCTAAAACTTGTTGGTGACACGGAAAGACACATTCACGTTAGAAGCTGGCTTTAAGAGCAAGATGGTGTCAATTGAATTCAACGCCTCGCCGCCCCATATTAAGTCAGTTGCAACAATACGCTCGCAATTTTCACCCAGCCCAAAAAGGTGCGGTTATAATTCCAAATATTTATTTATCGTTTACTGATAAGTCATATTCCCAAAGCATGCATAATGTTCCCTGTTGCAAAATTGAACGTTAGTGTGATGAGTTTTATTTCAGAATTAAAAACAAGCATTTTCCTGTGCACCATTCTGTACTAAAACATTGTCTAAGAGTCATCTAAATAAATGCTTCAAGAGCACTTTGAGCGGCGGAGAAGCAAGGGAATTTTTGACAGAGGTTTATATATAGAACTCAAGTGCATGGTTTGAAGAACTGGAGCGGTTCAACATTAAACGCCGTTCTGTAGAGGCGGTTCGCATACAATCGCAGCCAACACTCTCCGAATGTACACACAAATGCTGGAGAAACTCAGCGGGTGCAGCAGCATCCTTCGCTGCATAGATGCTGCTGCACCCGCTGAGATCTCCAGCATTTTTGTGCACCTTCGATTTTCCAGCATCGGCAGTTCCTTCTTAAACTCTCCGGGTGGTACCGGTTCCCTCTGGGTAGCAGACTGCACTTGGTTCCAGTCTGAAGAAGGGTCTCGACCCGAAACGGCACCCATTCCTTATCTCTAGAGATGCTGCCTGTCCCGCTGAGTTACTCCAGCATTTTGTGTCTATCTTGGGGACTCTCAATCTCTCTAGGCTGGTTGTCACTGCAAAGAGGCGACTTATCCTTGCAACCAATGGTCTTCCCTGGGTGTTAAAGAAGGAACTGCAGATGTTGGAAAATCGAAGGTACACAAAAATGCTGGAGAAACTCAGCGGGTGCAGCAGCATCTATGGAGCAGCATCCGTATTGGGTTTGATGAGAAGTCCCTGAACTGGAATGCGTAGGAAGGAACTTCAGATGCTGGTTTAAACAGAAGATCGGCACGAAATGCTGGAGTAACTCAGCGGGTTAGGCAGCATCTCTGGAGAAAAGGAATGGATCTCGACCCAAAACGTCACCCATTCCTTCTCCCCAGAAATGCTGCCTGTCCCGCTAAGTTACTTCAGCATTTTGTGTCTTTCCCTGAACTGGAAACCTTGTACTTATTCCCCAATAGTTATTGAAGGGGGGGGGGGTCGCTGGCAATCTGTGGTTTATTTAATTTAATATTAAATTATAGGGCAAGGAAACAGGCCCTGAGGCCCAACGAGTCCACGCCGACCATCGATCACCCTTTCAGACCAAAGTCTATGTTATCCCACTTTCTAATCCACTCCCTTCGCATTCGGGGTAATTTACTGAATAACCTGCAAACCCCCACCCGTCTTTGGGATGTGGGAGGAAACCGGAGCACCCGGTGGAAACCCACGCGGTCGCAGGGAGAACCGTGGAAACTCCACACAGACAGCAACGGGGTGGGGGAGGGATCGAACTCGGGTCTCTGTAGGGCAGCTCTACCAGTTGCACCACTCTGCCAGCCTTATCGGCAAGACATTGGCAGCGAACCAATTCAATTCAAAATTCAATTCGGACACAGGAAAATGACCCGAGAATTATCAGTGTGTGAAAGCACACAGTACAAAAAAAATGATAGCATCTCATGTTCAACTCATTGCAAGAGAAGCATTAATAATATTCCTGCATTTACTTATTTGCCCTGTTATATGATTTGTTATTGAATTACTGAGTAATGTAATCCATGCTATAGATTCAAGAGGAAGTGTTTTGTTTAATTTACTTATACTGACTACTTCGAAAAAAACTGCCAGATACAAACGGTTGTTTAACGCGTCTTGATTATTTGAAAAAAATGTCTGGGGTAATTGGAAATAAAATACTTCTGTATTTTGAGACAGCGGGATGTGGCCGCTGATTACACACACACAGCCGCGTTGTTTCAGTGTTGGTTGGCGGTGCTAGTCAGAAGCCAGGTCGCTGGCGGGACATCTCAAGCGCGCGTTTGCCTGTGTTTTGACATTTTTAACTTGTCTGGAAATGGAGACTGCGCGCACACTTGTGCTCATCCCATCGATCAACAGGCTCCAATTCCAGCTCCTACAGCAGATCAGCTTTCCCCGTTAATCCTCTCTCCTGACCCTCTCTATCTCCCCCTCTCTCTCCCCCCCACCACCCCCCTTTATCTCCCCCTCTCTCTCTCCTCCCTCTCTATCTCTCACTCTCTCTTTCCCCATTTCCCTCTATCTCCCTCTCTTTCTCCCCTTCCCCCTCTCTCTCTCCCTCTCTCTCTCTCTCTCTCTCTCTCTCTCTCTCTCTCTCTCTCTCCCCTCTCTCTTTCCCCATTTCCCTCTATCCCCCTCTCTTTCTCCCTTTCCCCTCTCTCTCTCTCTCTCTCCCTCTCTCTTTCCCCATTTCCCTCTATCTCCCTCTTTATCCCTTTCCCTTCTCTCTCTCTCTCTCTCTCTCTCTCTCACACACACACACACACACACTATCTGATCTTCCACCTCCCATACTGAGTGATCGATCGCCCCTGTTTCTGTCGGGAAAAGGAATCGCCACACATCAAACCTATCCCCGTGGCTTGCAACGCCGATTGATATTTGTGGCCTGATTAAACCCGCCACTAAACCGCGGCTCGACGCATTCTGTCACGGGAAAGTCCATGTTCTAAATTCTGGGACAGTTTCGACGATCTGACCACTGCATCTAGATACAAGATGCTGCGAACAATAGCCCCCTTCACCGGCTTCTCTCCCGCAGTGAAGGTAGATTTCTGAATCAAGTTACCAGTAAAAATGATCTTTATCCGTTCCTTAACCGCTGCCCTTTCGGTTTCCAGTTGTCTAGGCTGCATCTTACCGATGGGAGTATATAGTTACCCCGCACAAAGAGCAATTCAGTTCACGGGAGCACTGCGGAAATTTGACCTTCCCGGCTCAATCTACTCAAAATGCTCCCATTAGCCCACAATCGAACACTTCCCGACACGGCACCGAGTTCTAATACTCACTCCGGCTTCAGAAGGGAACACTTCCCAGCCTAGTTCGCCTTGGACAGACCGGGAATCCAGCAGAGTAACTGCGGAGAGTTAAAGAAGGCCATTAGTTCAGTATAGTTTATCGTCAAGCGTGCTGAGGTACAGTGTAAAGGCTTGTGTTGCCAGCGGAAAGGCAATACGTGATTACAACCGAGCCGATAAAGGGAATAATGTTTAGTGCAAGGTAAAGCCAGTAAAGTCCGATCAAAGATAGACTCAAAAAGCTGGAGTAACTCAGCGGGGTTAGAGTCCGAGGGTCCCTGATGAGGTAGATAGTAGTTCAGGACTGCTCTCTCATTAGGAGAGGCGAGGGGAGGGGGGGGGGGGGGGGTAGCAGTAACAGCGAACACCCCCAATTCTCTGTTTACAAACTTTCGCTTAATAGTTAATAAACTTCGGAAAACACTCTTTAGAAATTAAACAACCGACGGCGTACGACATTGGGTTTTATCGCCACTTATTAATTATCGTCAATTGGTATTGAAAGAGGAATGTGTATTCGGTGAGATTGTTGGGGACATGTATCGTGTTTGCAATGTGACTGAATTTGAATTTGGAGTAATGACTTGGCTCGCTATAAATCAGTGAGTTAGTCTAAACTGGGGATTACCAACACTGAAGTGGAGCTAATCCGTATTTTTTTTTTAACGATTAAAATGTTTTTTGATATGCTCTAGCCGGCCTCGACTTTACTGGTTGATTTTAGTGACAGTGCGGGAGTTGTAAGTTCAGGAGATGTAGATGGTTTTAGCGTGGACTGGCTCGAACGCTAGCTCAGGTAACGATCAGCGAGGTTCACTGGCGTTTAGCAACTGGAAGGCGAGAGGGGGGGGGGGGGGGGAAGGGACGGACATTTAAAGAGGAGTACTTCCCTGTTTGCATTCTCTGCCAAATATCACCTTGTAACGCCTAATTTCCTTGCAAAAAAAAAGAAAAACTCTAAAACAAGGTGAGCGTGGAAAAAACCTGTTTTAAACCAGCCCGTTTTTCCTAAGTTGTTTTAATGTTCTCAGTCAGAGAACCCGAACCACACGAATCGACCTGTTTGTTTTAGGATTTATTGGGGCTAACTTCTGAAGGGTGCCATCTCCCTGGGGTTTACAGGGAGAGGCAAGAACCGGGACGGCTATGTAACCCCCCCCCCCCCCCCCGGTCTCCCCCCACCCCACGCTCTGCAGCAGAGGCGTGCAGCGAACTGCACACCAGAAGCGCTCAGATGAATCTACGGTAGATTACACTGCGGCAGGACAATGAGCGCTCAATCGCAGGCTTATAGAGAGGAGCAAAGACGTGGGCTGCATGCTAAGAACCGCGTCAATTCTCATCGCTAAAGAAAACACTTGGTCATAAAAGTTTGCTCAGTTTGCTAGCGTTTTAGGGAGAAAAAAGTCCATTAGAATCACCAGTCCCGTCCCCGTTCAGGTCATGATCTGAGCAATGACCCAGTTAAAAAAA